>CAWUFW010007414.1:600000-1011551 GCA_963921515.1 Calotriton arnoldi | reverse complement strand
TAAACCCTGAAACACAACCCCCAGCACGACCCCCTACACTACCCGAACACCACTGCACTACCCTAAACCCTAAAATACTCCCCCAGCACGACCCCCTACACTACCCGAACACAACTGCACTGCCCTAAACCCTCAAACACTCCCCCCAGCACGACCCCCTACACTACCCGAACACCACTGCACTGCCCTAAACCCTAAAACACTCCCCCCAGCATGACCCCCTACACTGCCCGAACACCACTGCACTGCCCCAACCCCTAAAACACTCCCCCCAGCATGACCCCCTACACTACCCAAACACCACTGCACTGCCCTAAACCCTAAAACACTCCCCCCAGCATGACCCCCTGCATGACCCAAACACCACTGCACTGCCCCAAACCCTGAAACACCACCCCCAGCAAGACCCCCTACACTGCCCGAACACCACTGCACTGCCCTAAACCCTGAAACACCACCCCCAGCACGACCCCCTACACTGCCCAAACACCACTGCACTACCCTAAAACACGACCTCCTACACTACACAAAGACCACTGCACTACCCTAAACCCTAAAACACTACCCCCAGCACGACCCCCTACACTACACAAACACCACTGCACTACCCTAAACCCTAAAACACTACCCCCTACACTACACAAACACCACTGCACTACCCTAAACCCTAAAACACTACCCCCAGCAGTACCTCCTACACTACCCAAACACCACTGCACTACCCTAAACCCTAAACCACTACCCCCAGCACGACCCCTCACACTACCCAAACACCACTGCACTACCCTAAACCCTAAAACACTACCCCCAGCACAACCCCCTACACTACCCAAACACCACTGTAATACCCTAAACCCTAAAACACTCCCCCAGCACGACTCCCTACACTATCCAAACACCACTGCACTACCCTAAACCCTAAATCTACCCCCAGCATGACCCCCTACACTACACAAACACCACTGCACTACCCTAAACCCTAAAACACTACCCCCAGCACGACCCCCTTCACTACCTAAACACAACTACACAATTTGTTACAGGCGTTGCAACGCAGGCCTGTGGTGCTTACTGGAAGTACTTGGTGGGCTAGTTGGGCCCCAGGGACCCTCAGGATTCAAGGTGACCTAATCCCCCAACTTAAAACGCGCCACGGGGCGCATTTGCACAGTGGTGAAGGGAGGGGGCGGGGCCTCAGGTGACATGTGCGCAAACACGCCCCCTTGAATCCTGAGGGACCCTGGGGGCCAACTAGCCCACCAGTCAATCAATCAATCAATCAATCATTTGTATAGCGCGCTACTCACCCGGAGGGTCTCAAGGCGCTTGGGGGAGGGGGGTCCGCTACTGTTCGAACAGCCAGGTCTTGAGTTGCTTCCTGAAGGAGAGGTGGTCTTGGGTAAGGCGGAGGTGGATGGGTAGGGAGTTCCACGTCTTGGCAGCCAGGTAGGAGAAGGATCTTCCTCCCGTTGTGGCTCTTCGGATGCGGGGGACGGCGGCGAGGGCGTGGTTGGTCGATCGTAGCTGGCGGGTGGGAGTGTAGAAGGTCAGACGGTCGTTGAGGTATCTGGGGCCTTGGTTGTGGAGGGCTTTGTGTGCGTGGGTGAGGAGTCGGAACGTGATTCTCTTGCTGACGGGGAGCCAGTGCAGGTCTCTCAGGTGTCTGGCGATGTGGCTGTGTCGGGGGATGTCCAGGATGAGTTGAGCTGCAGCGTTCTGGATGCGTTGGAGTCTTTTATGAAGTTTGGCTGTGGTTCCGGCGTAGAGGGAGTTGCCGTAGTCCAGTCGGCTGGTGACGAGGGCCTGGGTGACCGTCTTCCTGGTTTCGGTGGGGATCCACCGGAAGATCTTGCGCAGCATGCGTAGGATGTTGAAGCAAGACGAGGAGACGGCGTTGACTTGTCGGGTCATTGAGAGGGAGGAGTCCAGGATGAAGCCCAGGTTGCGTGCGTGGTCCGTTGGTTTGGGTGCGTTGCCCAGGGCAGGGGGCCACCAGGAGTCGTCCCAGGCGGAGGGTGATGATCCTAGGATGAGGACTTCCGTCTTATCTGAGTTCAGTTTCAGGCGGCTGTTCCTCATCCACTCGGCTACGTCCTTCATCCCTTCATGTAGGTTGGTTCTGGCGGTTGTGGGGTCGTTGGTGAGGGAGAGGATCAGCTGGGTGTCGTCGGCGTAGGAGATGATGTTGAGGTTGTGTTGGCGTGCGATGGCTGCGAGGGGGCTCATGTAGACGTTGAAGAGGGTGGGGCTGAGTGATGATCCTTGTGGTACGCCGCAGATGACTTCGGTGGCCTCGGAACTGAACGGGGGAGGCGGACTCTCTGGGTTCTTCCGGCAAGGAAGGAGATGATCCACTCCAGTGCCTTCTCTTGGATTCCGACGTTGTTCAGGCGTTGCACTAGGGTGCGGTGGCAGACTGTGTCGAACGCTGCGGAGAGGTCCAGGAGGATGAGGGCCGCTGTTTCCCCGTTGTCGAGCAGGGCTCGGATGTCGTCGGTGGCTGCGATGAGGGCGGTCTCGGTGCTGTGGTTGGCCCGGAAGCCGGACTGCGAGTGGTCGAGGGATCCATTCGTCTCGAGGAAGGCGGCCAGTTGTCTGTTGACGGTCTTCTCGATGACTTTGGCAGGAAAAGGAAGGAGCGAGATGGGGCGGTAGTTTTTGAGGTCGGTGGGGTCCGCTGACGGTTTCTTCAGTAGGGCGCTGAGTTCGGCGTGCTTCCAGCTCTCTGGGAAGGTGGCGGTGTCGAAGGAGGTGTTGATGATGTCCCGGAGGTGGGGTGCGATGACGGCGTCGGCCTTGTTGAAGACGTGGTGAGGGCAGGGGTCGGTAGGTGATCCGGAGTGGATGGAGTTCATCGTGCGGATAGTGTCTTCGGTGTTGATCGGGGTCCAGGCTCGGAGGGTGGAGGTGGGGGACGTTGGAACGGTCGTAGGGTACGTCGGCTGTGTGCTGAAACTGTTGTGGTATGTCTGCGATCTTGCTGTGGAAGAACGAGGCGAGCGAGTTGCAGAGGTCTTGCGAGGGAGTGATGTTGTTGTTTCCGGCGCTGGGGTTCGAGAGCTCTTTGACGATGATGAAGAGTTCCTTGCTGTTGTGGGCGTTGTTGTCCAGTCGTTCCTTGAATGCGGTTTTCTTGGTGGAGTGGATCAGCTGGTGGTGTTTTCGGGTGGCGTGCTTGAGGGTGGTCATGTTGTCTGCAGTCGGGTCTCTGCGCCATGCTTTCTCGAGGGCCCGGCAGTTCTTCTTGGATTTCTTGAGTTCGTCGGTGAACCAGGATGCTTTCTTGTTGCCGTGTCTGACTGGGGGGTCTTCAATGGGGCGAGGTCGTCTGCGCAGTTGGTGATCCATCTTGTGAGGTTGCTGGCGGCTTGGTTGGGGTTCGTTGAGCTGGCGGGAGGGTTCTGGCTCAGGGATGTGGTGAGTTGGTCGGTGGTGATCTTGTTCCAGCTTCTGCGCGGAAACTGTTGCGTGTGGTGGTGCGTGGTGGTCCTGCTGAAGCTGAAGTGGACGCAGCTGTGGTCTGTCCAGTGGAGTCCGGTGGTGTGGCTGAAGGAGATGTCCTTACTGGAGGAGAAGACGGGGTACCAGGTACCTTCAGTAAGCACAACAGAGTTGCGTTGCAGAGAGGTGAAAAAGGTGCGTGGCCTCGGAACGCCTCTCTGCAACTCAGCTCTGTGGTCCTAACTGTAGGTACCTGGGGGCTAGTTGGGCCCCAGGGACCCTCAGGATTCAAGGGGACTTAATCCCGCAACTTAAAACGCGCCACAGGGCGCGTTTGCACACGCGTTTTAAGAGGTAGTTTTAATCCCCTGCCCTATTATGTACTAGGGACTTACAGAGGAGGTCATGCTAATCACAGGGGTACCCCAACGCATAGTGTTCCCTAGTGTATGTAGGTGTTTTCACTGTATTCTAAGTGTCTTTTAGCATAGCACTGACTCTGGTTAGTCAGAGTCAGTTACCACCAGTACCCGTCTGAAAAGGTGTGGGCACAGGATGATTTTGCAACATGGCCTCTTTCTGCTCCTCTGTTGGTTCTTTCTGCACATCTTTTGCTTCTTCCTGCACTTTTCTTCGTCTTTGTGGACTTCTGTTGCTTCTCTCTGCATTTCTTTTGCTTCTTTCTGCGCGTTTTTTCTTCTTTCTTCACATGTCCTACCTCTGTAGGCATAGTTAGAAACTAGCATTTAAAAACCTTTGAAATTCACTTAAAAAATCATAGGTTTCAGGCACGTTATAGTTAGAAATTAGCATTTAAAAACCTTTGAAATTCACTGAAAAAACCATAGGTTTCAGACACGTTATAGTTAGAAATTAGCATTTAAAAAACCTTTGAAATTCACTGAAAAAACCATAGGTTTTAGGGACAGTTATAGTTAGTTGGACATTTCACTCGTACAAAACCATAGAAATTCCCCGTTATAGTTAGTTCAGCTAACTATAACTCGCGCCCCGCAATGCACTGCTGATGACGTCACATATTACATCACTCATGACATGGTCAGTGACATCACTGATGACATCACTGATGACATCTCAAATGACATCACTGATGACATCATCCATGTGATAATTTCATGCATCTTCTCACACCCTAATATAGCTTTTGATACACCCACTCTAAATTACAGACTGCCATTCTCAAAACCATACACACTCCAATACCAATAACTACATACCCACTCACTGATTCTTAGGTCTACACACACACATCTACTCACTCACCCGTACAGTCACTCATACTTACAGTCACTCAGTACAGGACTATCATATGCACTCATACACCTATATAAACACTCACACACCGCCACTCATCCATAGAGATACTCACACACCTAGTCAGTCATGCAAAAATTAATCACACACCCATTTACTCACCTATACAGTTATACACACACCAGCTCACTTACTCATACAAATACTAGCACATTCTTACGCTCTTATACAATAACTGATACAAGCACACACGCATCCATACAGCCACTCTCACAATCACACACTCTCACTTATAACCATTTAAATACTCTAACACACATATATTCTGCCTTTTACATATGTAGTTACTCGCACATGTACCACTGAGATATACATTCACTCACTAACACACCCATACACACACTCACCCACCCAAGCAGTCCATCACAGATGCACTCTTGAAATCATGCACCCAGTGAATCACCCACTCACACATCTATGTACAGAGTCACACCCACCCCAACCACACAAACACTCAGGCAGCCATACAGATACTCAGAGAACCAATCAATAACCCATATAGACACTCATGTAGCTATTCGCAAATCCATGCATCCACTTACACACCAACAAACAGACGGATACAGACATTCACACAGTTTAGTCACTAACCCATGAATTCAGTAAGATACGTTTAATCACTCACTTGTAGAGTCAGTCACGCACGTACTAAATCATCCATTCAGACACTTAAACACCCACTCATTCTTCAATACGCCTTTCCCTATATATATTAAACATATTTAAACTTTACAGAAACACACAGTCACTGGATGATGTCATCAGTGATTTCATTTGAGATGTCATCAGTGATGTCACTGACCATGTCAGGAGTGATGTAATATGTGACGTCATCAGCAGTGCATTATGGGGCGCGAGTTATAGTTAGCTGAACTAACTATAACGGGGGAATTTCTATGGTTTTGTACGAGTGAAATGTCCAACTAACTATAACTGTCCCTAAAACCTATGGTTTTTTCAGTGAATATATATATATATAAAACACTACAAAGGACGGGGCACTCCGGAATTGAAGTTACAAACTTTTATTCCTGGCAACACTCCACCAACGCGTTTCAGCCCTCACATGGCTTTGCCCACGGTTAGTGAGTCCTTTCTTTATTACACTTTATATACCCACTTTAGCATTAATGTGGCATTGTGGGAATTGTAGTGTTTTAAACAATTCAAAAAACTTTATTGAAACTATGTACAAAAGAAAGAAATTCTTATGTTGTCAGCTTCATTTCATAATGAAAATCGAGCCTTCTTTCAGTATTCATTTGCCTATTGGCAGACATTAATACTCTTTATGATCAATGTGATTATGTAATCCATCACAGGTCATATTTCATCATCATATGAATTTTATGATTTAACGACTTATCTGGGTATAGTACCCCAAAGCCTTTTTGTCTCAGTATTATATTCTTGACAAGTAATATTACAGTAATGTCTATGTACATGGTATAGTACCCAAACTATGATGCAAGTCAGTCATCACTTAGGCTTCAGTTCTTTTTCAAAGTCTCATTCCAAATGCACAAAAAGTTCTTCATTATTATTGATCCCCCTTGGGGTTTTCGTTCTGAGTCTGATGATATAGCGAGATTCTAGTTGGCGTAGTTTTTTAGTCCTATCTCCTCCACGCTCATCCGGTTTTATTGTATCAATGCTGTAATAGCTCATCGACTTCCAGTCTCCATTTTGGCATTGTGCCATATGTTTCGCGGTGGCATATGTCATGTCCCTGTTTTTGACTGCCCGGATATGTTCTAGTATGCATTTTTTTAGCATGCAAATTGTACTCCCAATGTACTTCAATCCACAGTTGCATTCGATGATGTAAATAACGAATCGGGAAGTACAGGTGATGTTATGATTGATTTTTATGATGTTACCATTATTCTCTGTGATTGTTCCCATATTTCTTCCGATTTTACAAGCTTTGCACGAATTGCATTTCTTATAGCCTTTTCTTTGGTCAGTCAGCCAATTGGTATTTTGAGTTTCTTGAAAATGGCTTTTGACTAATAGATCCTTCAGAGATTTTGTTTTTCTGAACGTCACCACAGGTTTAGATCCCACTAGTTGTCCTATATCTGGGTCTGCAGCAATTAAGTACCAGTACTTCTTTATTTTGTTAATGATCTTTCCACTTTCCTTGCTGTATGTGGTCACAAATCTAGGTGCTTCTTGCTTGTCTGTTTGATTTATTTTCCTTTTTGGAATCAGGGTTACCTCTCTAGTTTTCTTATCAATTCTTTTCTTACACCTATTGAGTGTAGTTTCTCTGTATCCTCTAGTTTTAAGTCTTTCCATTGTTTCCTTTATTTTTTCTTCTGCGTCTTGTTTCTTAGAGCAATTCCGTTTCGTGCGCATGAATTCTCCATAGGGAATGCTTTCAATTAGTGGTTTCGGGTGAAAACTAGTCCCATGAAGGATGCTATTTGTAGCTGTTTCTTTTCTAAAAAGTGTGGAGTGTATTTGATCTTCTTCAATGAAAATTAGGGTGTCTAGGAAGGCAATTTATTTTCTGCTGGTGGTAAAGGTGAAGGATAAACCAATTTGATTCGTATTCAGTTTCTGATAATATTCATCAAACTCTTGCTCCAAGCCATTCTGTATTAAGAAAAGATCATCACTATAACGGACCCACAATATGATCCTTTCTAGCTCATTCTGGTGGTCCATACTCCATGCTACCATTTTCTCCCACCACCCCATTGTAATATTGGCATAATTTGGAGAAAATGAAATGCCCATAGCGGTGCCGCACTGTTGTTTGAAAAGTTCCTTATTGAAGAAAAAAATGTTGTTCGTGAGGCAGATTTTAATCATTTTAAGTAGCAGAGTTCGGTGGTGCCCGGATTACTGCGGAAAGCAGACGCAAGAACGTGAAATCCACCTCAGAGGTAGAGCGTCGCAGTACGGGTTCGGAGGACGCCACCCGTACGGGAGTCTCCCGAGATGTGAGTGATAAGCATCCTTAAAGTGAGCAGTAATTCGAAGTGGCCATTTGTTTGTACCGAATGAATGCAACCAGGCACGTAAACAATACGGCTGGTAATCGGAGACAAATGGGCGGGAGTTGAATACACAGTGAAAGCGTTTAAAATCTGTTGTTGAACGCACGCAGCATACAGATAGTGAAGTGTTGTCAGCACATTTAGAAATGGAGGAACGCGCAGCCAAACGAGTAACAAAGGCAGCAACATTGTTTAAACCTGGAAATTAAACTGAAGAGAGTAATACAAATATAGAAAGCAGACAAAGTAATACTGCATCATCATTGAGGCAACAGTTCAACCAAATGGAAAGATTATATAAAAAAGAGAATAATAAAAGTTGGGAAATACTAGCATTAGAGAAATACATCGAGGTAAAGCGAATTCCAAGAGGATTACGTATTTTTACCATGCCCACACATCCAGATACTAAAATTGAAATGTTAGAAGAATGGGCTGAAAACAATTTGCAATGCTCATTGAACATGATGCGGATATTTATAAAGCATGCCAAAATTCATGTCACAGATTTAACCAAGAAATTAGAAGACATGGAAGAAAACATCAATTGCCGAACTGACAAGGAAGAAATCTCCAAATTACGGAAAGAAATGGACATTAGATTAGAAAAATATGAAATTGAAATACAGGAACGCAAACAAAGAAAATTTAAGAGGGATGAACAAGATTACAGGCATGGCAGAATTTTAACATTTCCTAAGCGATTTGACACACTCAAAAGAAACTATCCAACGCAAGCATCAAAGACAATGATTGAAAGCACGAGTGAATCTGACATCAGTGAGGGAGAGACAACAGGTGGAGCAATCGGAATATCTAAAGTCCCTTTTTTAGAGGAGATGCGATTAATGCACATGGACCAGACCCTAATGAGGGGAAGGGGTCGCGGCAGGAATACAAATCGAGGTCGAGGAAGAGGAGTAGAAAGTACCTCTCTAGCACAAGAAAAACCAGACGTTTAAAACGTAAGAAGACAATATCCGCTGCGCAATCGAAAGTAAATGCAACCAATTTAATTGTGAACCTCTCCAAATATATACTGACACAAGATGAAATGATGTTACTTAATAAAGGCTTATCATTCTGTCCAGAAAGTCATTACAACTATACACAAGTCAGGATTGACCTGTATAAATACATACGAAAACTCAAACTAGCTAAAATACATGCAAATAAAATCAGCAAGGGACAAATGGAGGAAAGAACTCATGAAAACTCAAGTGATGCTGTGATCCGCATTGATCAAATACCTGACCTCAAGAATATGTTCCATCTCCTATACAATCTAAATGATGATGAAATGACGGAAGAACAAGTATTGGAACATCTAGATATTGCGACAGATAAAAGAGTGGAAAGTGGACTAAAGAAGAAATCAAAATACTGCCCTGTCCTGTCTCCAGGAAATAAAATTGATTTATTCTCAGAGGCAATAATTGAAGAACTAGGTAAAATTCCCAAAGAAAGGAACCAAAAACAAAGAGAAAACTTAAGCAACAAAGTACGGGAAGGTATTAAAAAACTCATGGAAAACAAGGAAATAACAATTAAACCCGCTGATATGGGGGGTAATATTGTGCTTATGGATACAAATGATTACGTAAATGAAGCTTTGAGACAGCTAAACGACATAACTAACTACCACAGGATCCAAACCAATCCTATCAATAAAATGGTAATCGATTTGAACCAAAACCTAAATAAATGGCACAGTGAAAATCTTATCAGCG
Source organism: Calotriton arnoldi (assembly GCA_963921515.1). Taxonomy (NCBI): domain Eukaryota; kingdom Metazoa; phylum Chordata; class Amphibia; order Caudata; family Salamandridae; genus Calotriton; species Calotriton arnoldi. The sequence continues at coordinate 1,002,037 of CAWUFW010007414.1, read as the reverse complement.
ATGATGAATTGAAATTTTTAATTAAAGACTTCCCGGTGATTCCAACAATTTATTTTCTACCGAAAATACATAAAACTCTTCACCATCCACCAGGGAGACCCATTGTCTCCTCATGTGACTCACTTTATGAAAATCTCTCAGAATATGTCGATAAGTTTCTGGCACCAATAGCCCAAAGTAAGAGTTCCTATATTAGAGATACAGGAGATTTCCTGAGGATACTTACGGGCATCAGTTGGAGCAGCCAATATCTTCTGGTAACAATAGACGTGGTATCTTTATATACGTCCATAAAACATGAAGTTGGTTTGCAAGCATGCAATTACTTCCTTAAACAAAGAAAAATAACTGAATTGAAACATTCTCAAATGCTACTTAAAATGATTGAAATCTGCCTCACAAACAACATTTTTTTCTTCAATAAAGAACTTTTCAAACAAGAGTGTGGCACCGCTATGGGCATTTCGTTTTCTCCAAATTATGCCAATATTACAATGGGGTGGTGGGAGAAAACGGTCGCATGGAGTATGGACCACCAGAATGAGCTAGAAAGGATCATATTGTGGGTCCGTTATATTGATGATCTTTTTTTTAAATGGAATGGCTCGGAGCAAGATTTTGATGAATATTATCAAAAACTGAATACGAATCAAATTGGTTTATCCTTCACCTGCACCACCAGCAGAAAAGAAATTGCCTTCCTAGACACCCTAATTTTCATTGAAGAAGATCAAATACACTCCACACTTTTTAGAAAAGAAACAGCTACAAATAGCATCCTTCATGGGACTAGTTTTCACCCGAAACCATTAATTGAAAGCATTCCCTATGGAGAATTCATGTGCATGAAACGGAATTGCTCTAAGAAACAAGACGCAGAAGAAAAAATAAAGGAAACAATGGAAAGATTTAAAACTAGAGGATACAGAGAAACTACACTCATTAGGTGTAAGAAAAGAATCGATAAGAAAACTAGAGAGGAAACCCTGGTTACAAAAAAGAAAATAAATCAAACAGACAAGCAAGAAGCACCTAGATCTGTGACCACATACAGCAAGGAAAGTGGAAAGATCATTAACAAAATAAAGAAGTACTGGTACTTAATTGCTGCAGACCCAGATATAGGACAACTAGTGGGATCTAAACCTGTGGTGACGTTCAGAAAAACAAAATCTCTGAAGGATCTATTAGTCAAAAGCCATTTTCAAGAAACTCAAAATACCAATTGGCTGACTGACCAACGAAAAGGCTTTAAGAAATGCAATTTGTGCAAAGCTTGTATAATCGGAAGAAATATGGGAACAATCACAGAGAATAATGGTAACATCATAAAAATCAATCATAACATCACCTGTACTTCCCGATTCGTTATTTACATCATCGAATGCAACTGTGGAATGAAGTACATTGGGAGTACGATTTGCATGCTAAAAAGACGCATACTAGAACATATCCGGGCAGTCAAAAACAGGGACATGACATATTCCACTGCGAAACATATGGCACAATGCCAAAATGGAGACTGGAAGTCGATTAGCTATTACGGCATTGATACAATAACACCGGATGACCGTGGAGGAGATAGGACTAGAAAACTACGCTAACTAGAATCTCGCTATATCATCAGACTCAGAACGAAAACCCCAAGAGGGATCAATAATGATGAAGAACTTTTTGTGCATTTGGAATGAGACTGTGAAAAAGAACTGAAGCCTAAGTGATGACTGACTTGCATCATAGTTTGGCTAGTATACCATGTACATAGACATTACTGTAATATTACTTGTCAAGAATATAATACTGAGACAAAAAGGCTTTGGGGTACTATACCCAGATAAGTCGTTAAATCATAAAATTCATATGATGAAATATGACCTGTGATGGATTACATAATCACATTGATCATAAAGAGTATTAATGTCTGCCAATAGTCAAATGAATACTGAAAGAAAGCGCGATTCTCATTATGAAATGAAGCTGACAACATAAGAATTTCTTTCTTTTGTACATAGTTTCAATAAAGTTTTTTTAATTGTTTAAAACACTACAATTCCCACAATGCCACATTAAGGCTAAAGTGGGTATATAAAGTGTAATAAAGAAAGGACTCACTAACCGTGAGCATAGTCATGTGAGGGCTGAAACACGTTGGTGGAGTGTTGCCAGGAATAAAAGTTTGTAACTTCAATTCCGGAGTGCCGCGTCCTTTGTAGTGTTTTATATATATATAGTGTTAAATTGAATTAAGGGCCAGGATCCGGCCCCTACGCAGAGCACCCGCTGTTGAGCGCACCGTACTTTGTGGATCACATTGTGGAAATATATATATATATTATATATATATATATATATATATATATATATATATATATATATATATATATATATATTCACTGAAAAAACCATAGGTTTTAGGGACAGTTTTAGTTACTTGGACATTGCACTCGTACAAAACCCGTGAAATTCCCCCGTTATAGTTAGTTCAGCTAACTATAACTCGCGCCCCGCAATGCACTGCTGATGACGTCACATATTACATCACTCATGACATGGTCAGTGACATCACTGATGACATCACTGATGACATCTCAAATGACATCACTGATAACATCATCCAGTGACTGTGTGTTTCTGTAAAGTTTAAATATTTTTAATATATATAGGAAAAGACGTATTGAAGAATGAGTGGGTGTGTAAGTGTCTGTATGGATGATTTAGTAGGTGCGTGACTGACTCTATAAGTGAGTGATTTAACGTATCTTACTGAATGCATGGGTTAGTGACTAAACTGGGTGAATGTCTGTATCCGTCTGTCTGTTGCTGTGTAAGTGGCTGCATGTGTTTGTGAATAGCTAAATGAGTGTCTATATGAGTTATTGAATGCTTGTCTGAGTATCTGTATGGGTGCCTGAGTGTTTGTGTGGGAGGGGTGTGTGCAACTCTGTGCATAGATGTGTGAGTGGGTGATTCACTGGGTGGATGGTTTCAAGAGTGCATCTGTGATAGACTGTATGGGTGGGTAAGTGTGTGTAAGAGTGTGTTAGTGAGTGAATGTATGTCCCAGTGGTACATGTGTGAGTAACTACATATGTGAAAGGCAGTATATATGTGTGTTGGATTATATAAATAGCTATAAGCAAGAGTGAGTGATTGTGATAGTGGCTGTATGGATGAGTGTGTGCTTGTATCTGTGATTGTATAAGACCGTAACAATGTGCTACTATTTGTATGAGTAAGTGAGCTGGTGTGTGTATAACTGTATAGGTGAGTAAATGGCAGTGTGTTTAATTATTTGCATGACTGACTAGGTGTGTGAGTATCTCTATGGATGAGTGGCGTTGTTTGAGTGTCTATATAGGAGTAAGAGTGCATATGATAGTCCTGTACTGAGTGACCGTAAGTATGAGTGACTGTACGGGTGAGTGAGTGGATGTGTGTGTGTAGACCTAAGAATCAGTGAGTGGGTATGTAGTTATTGGTGTTGGAGTGTCTATGGTTTTGCGAATGGCAGTCTGTAATTTAGAGTGGGTGTATCAAAGGTTATATTAGGGTGTGAGGAGGTGCATCAGATTATCACGTGGATGATGTCATCAGTGATGTCATTTGAGATGTCATCAGTGATGTCATCAGTGATGTCACTGACCATGTCATGAGTGATGTAATATGTGACGTCATCAGCAGTGCATTGCGGGGCGCGAGTTATAGTTAGCTGAACTAACTATAACGGGGAATTTCACGGGTTTTGTACGAGTGCAATGTCCAAGTAACTAAAACTGTCCCTAAAACCTATGGTTTTTTCAGTGAATTTCAAAGGTTTTTTAAATGCTAATTTGTAACTATAACGTGTCTGAAACCTATGGTTTTTTCAGTGAATTTCAAAGGTTTTTTAAATGCTAATTTGTAACTATAACGTGTCTGAAACCTATGGTTTTTTCAGTGAATTTCAAAGGTTTTTTAAATGCTAATTTCTAACTATAACGTGCCTGAAACCTACGTTTTTTCAGTGAATTTCAAAGGTTTTGTAAATGACAATTTTTAAATGTATTAATTGTTATATTAATTTTTTTCATACTGATTTACTACATTTTTAGAATTTTTTTTTTTACATATTTTATTTTTTAAATTACATTGTATTTACATTATACATTACATTACAAAAAATACTTTCTCAGAATGAATTACTTTAGTTTAAATACTTTGCAGATAGGCAATAGACTTTTAAGTACAGTAGTTACAGTTGTTGCAATGGGCAACACATTTTCAAACACAATGCAACATTCAGCTCAATGTGAATTTCTAGTTAAATGCAATTAGTTACTTTATGGATTACTTTTGTAACCACAGGACTGGATCCTAGATTCAGTCCTGGTACATCTCCTGTAAACAGTTGAGTAAAAGCGTTTTGGTTACAGTCGTGATTTTTAAGGAATATTATTGTATTTTAAAAGTTGACACTTAGAAACTTTTTCTCATAGAATCACCAATGTTATCCTATGGAAGGAAATTCACTTAGCAGGTAAAAACTGTTATCGTTACTTTTTCTTACTCAGTGTTGGATCCTGGATCCAGCACTGGTGCATCTCCTGTAAACAGTTGAAAGAATGCGTTTAAGTCATACAGGCGATTTTTAAGGAATATTTGTAGTTTGTAAAAATCAACACTTTGAAACTTTTTGCTGAAAACCAGTCAATCTTAGCCTATGAAGGAAATTCAAGTTACCGGTAAGTACGGTTAAAATTACTTTTGAGGATCAGTACTGGGCTGAAAGATGCAGCACTGAGGTCTCTCCTGATAACAGGTGAGTAAATCGGAATTCGTATTTCGGCTGATTTTAGAGGAATATTTTAAAGTTCCAAAACTCCACACTTAGAAGAATTTCCAAGTGAAACCAGTCAATGTTAGCCTATGGAAGGAAATTCAAGTTACTGGTAAGTACGGTTAAAATTACTTTTCAGGACCAGTACTGGGCTGAAAGATGCAGCACTGAGGTCTCTCCTGATAACAGGTGAGTAAATCAGAATTTGGATTTCGGCTGATTTTAGAGGAATATTTGTATGTTTCAAAAATCAACACTTAGAAACTTTTTCAGCAAAAAGCAGGCAATGATATCCTATGGAAGGAAATTCAAGTTACTGGTAAGTACGGTTAAAATTACTTTTGAGGATCAGTACTGGGCTGAAAGATGCAGCACTGAGGTCTCTCCTGATAACAGGTGAGTAAATCGGAATTCGTATTTCGGCTGATTTTAGAGGAATATTTTAAAGTTCCAAAACTCCACACTTAGAAGAATTTCCAAGTGAAACCAGTCAATGTTAGCCTATGAAGGAAATTCAAGTTACCGGTAAGTACGGTTAAAATTACTTTTCAGGATCAGTACTGGGCTGAAAGATGCAGCACTGAGGTCTCTCCTGATAACAGGTGAGTAAATCAGAATTCGTATTTCGGCTGATTTTAGAGGAATATTTTAAAGTTCCAAAACTCCACACTTAGAAGAATTTCCAAGTGAAACCAGTCAATGTTAGCCTATGAAGGAAATTCAAGTTACCGGTAAGTACGGCTAAAATTACTTTTCAGGACCACTACTGGGCTGAAAGATGCAGCACTGAGGTCTCTCCTGATAACAGGTGAGTAAATCGGAATTCGTATTTCGGCTGATTTTAGAGGAATATTTTAAAGTTCCAAAACTCCACACTTAGAAGAATTTCCAAGTGAAACCAGTCAATGTTAGCCTATGGAAGGAAATTCAAGTTACTGGTAAGTATGGTTAGAATTACTTTTCAGGACCAGTACTGGGCTGAAAGATACAGCACTGAGGTCTCTCCTGATAACAGGTGAGTAAATCGGAATTCGTATTTCGGCTGATTTTAGAGGAATATTTGCACAATGGTGAAGGGAGGGCGGGGCCTGAGGTTACATCTGTGCAAACGCGCCCCGTGGCGCGTTTTAAGTTGGGGGATTAAGTCCCCTTGAATCCTGAGGGTCCCTAGGGGCCAACTAGCCCACCAGGAACCTCCAATATGCGCCAGGGGCTGCGTTGCAGAGACGTGTAGAGAGGCCACACCCCTTTTACACCTCTCTGCAACGCAGCTCTGTGGCGCTTTCTGGATGTACCTGTTGGGCTAGTTGGCCCCCAGGGACCCTCAGGATTGAAGGGGATTTAATTCCCCATCTTAAAACGCGCCACGGGGCCTGTTTGCACACATGTCACCTGAAGCCCCGCCCCTCCCTTCACCACTGTGCAAACGCGCCCGTGGCGCGTTTTGGGTTGGGGGATTAAGTCCCCTTGAATCCTGAGGGTCCCCGGAGTCCAACTAGCCCACCATATACCTCCAAAAAGCGCCACAGAGCTGTTGCAGAGAGGTGTAAAAGGGGCGTGGCCTCTGTACACCTCTCTGCAAGGCAGCTCCCTGGTGCATACTGGAGGTTCCTGGTGGGCTAGTTGGCCCCCAGGGACCCCCAGTATTCAAGGGGAATTGTTCCTCTCTGCAAACGCGCCAGGGGGCGCGTTTGCAGAGTGGTGAAGGAAGGGGCGGGCCTGCGGAGCCCCCCACACAGGTTTTTCATTTAAAAAAGAAGCCCCGGGAGGTGGTGGTCCTCGGGGCTGCGGGAGGGCTCAGAGCCCTCCCGCAACCATTATGCATAAAGCCCCGGGGGTGGTGGTCCTCGGGCTTGGGGGCCCTTAGAGGCCCCCCACACATAAAATTAACCCCCCAGCATGCCCCCGGGACTTGGCCCACCCGGGGGCCAATTAACATCGAAGCGCAAGAGACCGCGCTCGATTTTTTTTTTCGGCAGGATTCGCGCACCCTGAGCGCATCCTGCCGATTTTTATTTTTTTAAAAAATGCTTTTTTTTGCCCAGGGGTCCTTGTGGGACCCCCGGAGCAGGCCTAGGGGGTTAGGGGGTTTCTACCCTGCCCCTTTGTGCGTTTTGCGCACTTGTTTCTTTTTTTTTTCTCGGCGGGATACGCGCACCCTAAGCGCATCCCGCCGATTTAAAAAAAAATAATCATTTTTCTGCCCAGGGGGTCCTTGTGGGACCCCTGAGCAGACCTAGGGGGTCAGGGTGTTTCTACCCTGCCCCCTTTTTGCGCTTTGCGCACTTGTTTCTGTCCCTCGGTTCTACTGAGGGACAAAATGGCTGCCAACACTTCTTGATTTGGAGTGTTGACAGCCAATTAGCATGCAGCTCGTGATCGGGAGGGTACGCGGATCCGACGCGCCCATAGATATATATGTGATTTTAATTGTGAATTTCTCAGGAACTACTGAACGGATTTACACCATTTTAGCAAAAGGCACCAGTCTGAACCAAGGGCTACCTCTTTGCCAAATTTGGGGTAATTCCGTTCAGCAGTTCGGGCTGTAGCTGCGACTAAAGGTTCCTATGGAAAAATGAATGGGGAAAACGCGTTTTGGGACCCCCCTTTTTCTCGGCCCCCGCTTGACGTATCACCCCGAGACTTTCAGGGTAGGAGCGGACCGGAGCGCCCCAACAAGTTGGAAGCTTTCGCGAAGATTCGTCAACCGACGCCAACGTTATTGCAAATAGAATGTCGCGGATTTCCTATGGATAATAGGTTGTAACTATAACTATCTACTGGCGACCGCCAGTAGATAATATATATATATATTTATACTCCTTCAAAGGAAAACTAAGAGGAAGAGGCAGAGGTACAAAAACCAAAGTCACAGAAGATGACAGCGAAGAAAAGCCAACAAACAGCGGCGTGGGAACCAGGGGCCGAACACAAAAGAAGACACAATGACAGTAAACTCCAAGGAAGTAACGGTAATGAACTGATCAAAGAAACATCTGTCACAATTGGAGATCGAGACTTTGAAACTAGGACTTTCTTTTTGCCCAACAGCAAGGCTTGACTATGCACAGTTAAGGATTGATTTATACAAATTTGTCAGAAAGTTGAAACTGTTCAAAACACATTCACTTAGACCCAACAGGAATATTGGGGGATCAATACCCCAACCCGAACCCATCTCAGATAATTTAACTATAGAGGATCTAGATACACTACAAACATTACACAGCCTTGAAAGAACAGAGGAGGCAAATATGACACTTGGTATCGCAAATGACCCCTTTGATCCAGAGAACGTAGAAACCATTAATACAGTGTTTGGGATTGACACAGGTGGGACAGAGACAACTGAATTTAGGGCACCGTCCCGATCTATTCCACTACTCCCAAGGGATAACATTGATGTCTTCTCAGATGTGGTTGCTAATGACATCTTGAAACTGAGCAAAGAACCCCAGAAACACAACAACCTGAGTAAGACATAATGGAATATCCTCATAGATTTACAGAGAGATCAAACTATAGTTCTCAAACCCTCTGACAAGGGAGGTAACATAGTTATAATGGATAGGGAGAACTATGTAAAGGAAGGATTAAGACAGGTGAGAAACAATAAATGTTACACCAGAACCGACAGAGAGTACCTACACAATATGATATCCAGCTACAAGGAGAGATTATTAACATGGCACGAGCAATAACTACTTAGTTGGGATGAATTGCAATTTTTGAAGAATAAAACACCTACCAATCCTACCTTATATTTGTTACCTAAGGTACATAAAGATGCCCTGAACCCTCCGGGTCACCCCATCGTCTCCTCAAAGAACAGTATCTTTGAAAACTCGTCGACCTTTGTCGACCACTTCTTAGCACTCTATGTACATAATTTAGATTCCTATATTAGGGATACTAAGGACTTCATACAAAAGGCAAACAATTTATGTTGGAAAGATGAATGCTGGTTTGTGTGCTTAGACATTGAGAGCCTTTACACGAGCATTAGACATCAGGATGGTATGAATGCATGTAAATATTTCCTTTGAACAAGGAGTGCCAATGTCCTACAACACACACAAATGATCATTGAGAAGATTGAGACATGTTTAAAAGAAAATATTTTTCTTTTTGAAAATACCTTCTACAGGCAGATACAAGGGACAGCCATGGGGACCTGTTTCACCCCCACCTATGCCAATCGTTTGGTAGGCTGGTGGGAGGAGCAGGTCCTCTGGAATAGTGACCATAACAAATTCATTGATCATATTAGTGTGTGGCTCAGATAGATCGATTACGTCTTCTTCGTTTGGGAGGGAAACGAGGAAGATCTTAAATCATTTTTGGTGGTCATCAATGGAAATAACGTAAATCTGAGGTTCACAATGGAATACAGCAGTGAATGCGTTGAGTTCCTAGATATCAGACTCACCCTCAAAAATGGCACCCTACAGACAGACCTTTTTTAGGAAAAGCACTGGTGGAAATTCCATTCTCCATGCCGATAGCTGCCACCCACCTAGCTTTCGCTGGAGTATACCTTACAGCAAATTTTTAAGAGCTAAAAGAAATAGCAGCACAAATGACAGCTATAAGAAAACCAAAAAGGAAACGATTGACCGTCTGAGTGTCAGAAAATATCCCAAGAAAAGTCTCCTTAAAGCGAGCATGAGGGCTGATGAGAAATCTAGAGAGGAATTGTTACAGGATAAACCGCTGGGGCAAAAAGACCCAAGAAAGGCACCAATAAGATTCATTACCAAGTTCACCAGTCAGGCAAGCAACCTACGCAGGATTCTAAAGACTAGATGGACAATTCTAATACAAAATACTGTGCTGAAGACAAAAATAGGATACACACCCAATATTACATACCAAAGGAATCTCTCCATAAGGGACATGTTGGTACAAACCCATTTAAACAGTAAGAACCAGACATGGCTCCAACAAAGTTGAGGATTTAAGAAATGTGGGCACTGCAAAGCATGCAAACATAGTACCCAATGTTCATGAGGTTACTTTAGACTGAGTGAGGAAAAAACATCACATTACCCGACTGATCACTTGTAAAACTGACTATGTCGTCTATGTGATCGTATGCCCATGTGACAGATGATACATTGGCTCAACGACATTCCCTGTACAGAAACGCATTGAGAAAATTGGAGGGCAATCACAAACTCAGATATGAGTTACAACACAGCTAGACACTTCAGGGAATACCATGATGGAGATTGGACAAAGGCCAGATACTTTGGCATTGATATAGTAGTGAAACATCCAAGAGGAGGCAACCGATTGTCTGCATTACACAGAATGGAATCTAGATATATATTACAAGTAGGCAGCCTCGCTCCACACAGTGTGAACAATGATGAAGAGCTATACACACACCTTTAGAACCTACTAGGTCCTTAAGTAAAACCAGTATTATGATTTTGGTTGGTTTATGTGAAATGTGTCTCTTTTCCTCCTCTAATTCGATACTGGGAGACCTATCAGTCTAGAATTGGATTTTTTTATAGTGTAGTTATTCACTCTAACAATTGGTTTTCTGTTTTCCTTACAGATTTAAGGAAGGCCTCCATGCAAATCATGCTGGCAGAACCTTTGGGAAGAGTAGAAGGCGATCTCCATGTGGAAACACCTTTAAAACGTCACTATTAGTGGAATACAGTTTTTCTAGAATTGGGTACTATAATCCTTGAGTGAGAATACACACACGAAAATAATTAGATCATATCAATTATAGAGAATATAAGTGTCATCTACACGTAAAATCATTGAAAGGTCTCAGTTAATGTCTATGAATTATATTTGTAATGCAATGCGAAATGCAAGTGTTAATTTTAAGCAAGATTTGCTAGTGAAACTACTAAAATGATCATCGTATTGTGGAATGTCAATTTGATAAAGTTATACAATTTGATTTGAGGAAGGAAAAGAGTTTTCCATCTGTTAAGTATTTTGTTTATGTTTATAGAATTACGTTGAGTGTGACGTGGTATAAAAAGAAGTCATGGAGAAAAAAACGGGTTATGTAAACAAGATCGCAAGATCGAAACGCGTCTGTTTCTATTTGCCAAATAAAATACCCAATAACGACAGTACTACGTTGGTGTGGCTGTTTCCTTCGATGCACGCTTCATGAGGATTTCATTGGAATATATATATATAGATATATATGTTGACCAATCTGCCCCAGCATTGAAAGGGCACTCAACAGCGTCCCTTTACCCTCAGGTATGTCTTAGCCTCTGCAGCTCGCTCTTCACCTGCCCTTGCTTTTATCATGTCGCCGACGCGTTTCGAGGCTAGAACGACTCTTCTTCATGGGCTTTAGAAAAAACAGGCATTGATATGTCACTTCCATTTGCGCTTTTATTAACAGACACGCCCCCAGAGGGCTTGGCTTGGTGCGATTATTGTAATCACGGCATTCTGGGACTCGTAGTTCCTGGAAGTGAAAAAATATAATCCTTTAGTAAGCTCAATGTCAGTTTTTGAAATTAAAAAGCATTTTTACATCCTTAGTAGGTAGGCATGGTCAGTGCGGGCTTGTATATGCAAGAGACGCCGTGCTTAACAGAGAGAATGTGTTCCTCTCCTCAGCCTTTCACTTCACAGGAAATGGTGCTCCTTTCCACGGGAAGGATGTAAAAATGCTTTTTAAAATATAACCATATCTAGTCATAATACGTTGACCATTATAAAGAGACCTTTTAAAAATCAAACATTATTCAAAGATCATAAATATTACAACACACAGTAAAAAGAAATAAAAAAACTTAACATTTAAAATATGGTAATAATACAAAAATCACACTAATACACATATTTAAAATTAAAACAGAAACACTAATTAGAGTCCTTCAAAAAAGGAATGATTGAAAAAAATTAAAACACAAAGCAGCCAATAAAATGAAATATAAAACAGACTAACGAATACAAACATAAATAAGTAAACAACTCACATTTGTTCAAAGGAAAATTAAAAAACTGCAAAACAACAATACTCTGCTGGACTGCTTGAAGAAAAGCCAGAAGGAAGCCTTCAATAAAACAAGGCACCTCCACAAGTAAGTTCAAAAAATAAATTAACTACAATTTAGCCTAACATAATTGTAAAATGCAAATATATAGATAAATTACTAACATTATCTTAGATACTAAGGAACCTTTCAGCAAAAACAAAGCACTGCACACCACACTTATAGCCCTGGACAAAGGCCCTTTTTTCTTAATATCTTTATTGAATTTTTAAAGGTCATTTTCCCCCCTCCAAACCCTCCCACCCTACCCCACACAGAAGCATTACAAGCAACAAAAAGGGAAAGATGGGATCAGATAATAAAAAACTCTACAATCCACCTAAAACCAAACACTTTGCATAAAATTATATAGATCATTTAGATAAAGTGCACATTCCAATTTAAATTTCTTCTGACTCTTTACAGGTATTGGGGACTTTCTATAAATTCTGTGATACATCTAAAACTATGTCTAAAAAGGTAAACAAATACATACATGCTCTTTTCAATAAATTATAATACATTTAGATAAAGTGCAACCTTCTTTTTGCTCTATCCAAGTAGAGAGGTCCTTCCAAAATTTTAATAATTTTGTCTTTGCTCTACGCCCCTTGGCATATGGATTTCTTTAAGTTATAAACTGATAACAGTCGAGCCAGCCACTGCTGGAAAGAGGGAGGGGTCTCGATCTAGCCATGCTGATTATATACATAGCCTAAATATTGTCATTGCAATGCTTGCCAACCTCCCTCCTTCCTTAACCCTGTCATTCTCTTGTATTCCCAATAGAATTAAGGTAGGAGTCATGACTATTTTCAGCTTCAGTTTGTTTCTTAAAAAGTCATCAATTTGCCCTATTACCAAAGTGAGGGTATTACATGTTGGAAACATATGAACTATATCTGCCCTAAAAAGGGCGCAGCGAGGACATGACGTCCCCTTCCCTCCTCCCCACTTTGCAATTCAGTATGGTGTGTAGTATAAGAAGAAACACGTTTTATAAAACTGAACCTGTAACTTGGCTGACATCAAAACACGCTATCCGAAATATCTAACTTAATTTGTCATTTTTCTGAAATTGTATTTTTAACATGTATCTTAAACAAACATCTCAGCAATAGATTAGGAAAGCCCACCTGACCCAAGTTTCGACGACATTAAAAAGAAACAGAAGAAAATCAAATGCAACTTAAAGCAACAGCACATAGTAAATCTAAAAAGCAAGCATGTTTAAATTATATTAGCAACCAAAATAAAAAAAATTGACAAAATAACAAATGTTTGCATTATGCTACTTTCTGAAAGAATGGCAGAAATAGCCACATATGTCACATCACAGAAAGACAAACAATTACTGTCACACGTGGGATACAGATACAGTCATGAAAGCAGAAGATTTGAGAATGTGTATAAGAAATGCACTAAATAATATGCAAATGCTTGTTATAAGAGGGCTACTATGAATAACGCCCCCAAACGTAATAGAGATAGAAGTAGCTCACATACTTCAAAATTTAAAAAAGGCAAGTTCTAGTTCCCAAGAGCCCCACTATTAAAATTTTAAAATATGTACATTGTATGCATGTATTAAATACAATGTATGTATTTTAAAATTTTGCATTACAGTTTAGCTGCCAGCAATTTCTATTGAATATCAAGTATTAAAAAAAGCCATTAGTCAAACCCCTGATGCCCCTAGACGATACCAAGACATACAGACTCCTGAACACCCTAACCACTACACATAACGATGAACCTTTCCTCCTACATGACAATCAAAATACCAACAGAAGAAAAATTATATTTCTAACCGAAAACAGCCTACCAAAACTAAGCCCATGTAAACTGTGGATGGTGGATGGAACTTTTTCCGCGCACCCTCTTCCATTCTCACAGAAATACTCCATACTAGGTGAATACATACCCCTTATTTATTCGCTGCTGCCGAACAAACAATTTATAATGTTTTTTTAAATCACATAAAGGAAAACAAACAACTACTTGCAACACAAACTTATAATAGACTTTGAACAGGCACAGATACAAACAATACTATACTCACACAGAGCCATCAAAGGCTGCCATACAAGGCTGCGATTACCACTTCAATCAAAGCATTTGTAAACATTCACAAAAATCTGCACTAACTATAGAATATACAACAGACAGTTCGCTTTTGAAATTAAAGGGCCTCATTTATGAGGCCTCTTGTGCCACCAGAATGTCACTTTTTGTGACATTCCGTGGCGCAGGAGCCAGCTCCATATTTATGAGGCAGCACTAAGCCACTTGTTTTGGCTTAATGCTGCCTCGTAAATACCGTTCCCTTTAACAGAGTTTTCTGCGTTAAAGGGGCATGCAATGGGTGTTGCTGGGGGTGTTCCCAGCAACATCCGTGGCATTTTGACACTGCCACAGATTTATAGAAATGGTAACTCTGAGGCAGCGCCAAAAAGGTACGCCTCCCCAGGTGAGGCATAAGGGAGGCACAACAAGGAGAAATATCTATATTTCTCCTCGTTTTTCCTTTTTCTATGTGTGTTGCATTCTGAAAGAGGAAAAAGCCTCTTCTGATTGTTTTGGTGCAGGAAGGTTTCCCTTCCTACACAAAAATAATCATCCCTGCAATGCAGGCACCCTTGCACCATGGTGCAAAAGTGCCTGCGTTGGCACATGGCAGACCACTGTGCGCCGGTGCAGGGGAAAAGGACAGGAATGCACGGTATCTGCCCTTTTCTTTTACCGTAGGGTGGTGCAGCAGGAAAGCATGCGGTGCTGCCCTATGGCAAAACCTCATAAATGAGGCCCAAAATGTCAATAGCTCTGGCATACAGACCTGTAACCGACGTAGCTAACCACAACAACATGCTAATAGAATCCCCAATTTAACAAAGAAATTAACAAAAACCAAGTCCACTAATGAACTGCTTTGAAGACACTTGGGTTGGTATATTGCACAGCTGTGGACACAGAAGCCAACCAAAATTCCAAATACCATGGTGCAATGTCTACGACGGCACTTTGGCTCAAAACCAAAATCTACAATGCAGTGGAAGGATGGCAAAATGTCTTCCAAGCCACGCTAGGGAGAACTCAACCAACACTCTACAAATTCACAATTTCTCCAAAAAAACAAAGCTACCAACAACTAAGGATAGAAAGTCAGTGAATTAAATCAAACCTAAAATAACAAAACAAACCAGGGAAATGTATGAAATGTTATAACTGAAAAGACAGACTCTTTGTAAATAGTAAAGGAGTAGACTACCTGGAAATAATAGCTAAATCATTTTTGCAAGTCTCCTACCTACCAATAGAGTCACAACTAAAAAAAAGTACAAAACCCAACATCACTATAACATAAACAATTTTAAATAAATAATAAAATATTATTTTTTTGTATTAATCAATCTTTAACACAAATGTATTAATAAAGTAAAGGCTGATAAATAAAAATCTTTTATTTTAATATTTAATTAGAAATACTCTAAAGGAAATCCAAGCAGTTCATGAATTTAAACACACATATATAGAATTAAACTTTTCA
This sequence comes from Calotriton arnoldi, assembly GCA_963921515.1. Lineage (NCBI taxonomy): Eukaryota > Metazoa > Chordata > Amphibia > Caudata > Salamandridae > Calotriton > Calotriton arnoldi. The sequence goes on along the minus strand of CAWUFW010007414.1, from coordinate 986,643 downwards.
ATTGCAGTAAAACCAAACTGCATTAACGTAATAAAATGTAACATTTCCCACCCAAAAATAAATACAAAATATTGTACTTACAGTTGCGTAGCTGATGTTCTTGATCCACTTCCCCAAAAAAGTCAACAATAAAAACCAAGAAACTCCAAAGAAATATAAAAATGAAAAGTCATTGCTAATTATTTAAAAAATCAAAGTAAAAAATGCTTCAGGAAATCCAAAACAATCAAAAGAAACTAAAACAGAATGGTCATTTCAATAAACCAAATTAATTTTCCTTTTTTTTTAAATGCATTAAAAATAGTTGTAGATGCTGCACTCTGACTTCTTAACCCTTAAAAAACATAACATAGCCATCTTCATACATGTCAAATCCAATACAAGTACAGCATTAAAAGTCTACAAACATAATAAGACACACAATTATATTTACAATAACATATTATTACTACCAAAGTATTGTTAGGCGTACTGTATTACACTATATAACAAGGAAAAGCAAACTACCAATCAAAAACCATACCAAATAATATTAACACCATAACCCACACTAGCTAGATCTACCCACATCCCCTATATCCCTGAAGTAAAAAAGGTCTTAACTTGTCCATCAAACAGCAACAGGGAACCACGATCGTCATGAACAAATTGCACCTCAAAATAACACTAATAGAGTAAAAAATATAGGTACCTGTAAAAAAATGGCTGCTAAAGATTTTTTTTTTAAAAGGTGATTTTGCTATAACAAACAATAGAAATGTAACAAAAAGTTATTGAAAAGTGTTACAAAATGTATGTAAGAAATTGTTAAAATATTCAAAAAAGTTAAACAAAGTATTGAACAAAACACAAATGTGTGTGAAAAGTATAAATCAAATAGCATTATAAAAAAATACCTCTATATAAATAATGCTCACTGTTTTCCGATTTTACTGATTTTTATGTATAAATACAGACAGAAAAACATGTATTTTCTTGTCAGTGTTTGTTTTTAAGTGTGGATAAAAAAGGAAATTGAGTTGCTTTTTTGAATAAATCTAAATACTGTCTGCCATGACTGCCAGGCCACTAGCTGTGCAGATTGATAGGCAAGGGTGTTAAAAAATAAAGGAATTTTAGTAAAGAGGCTTAAACAGCAGTAGATATGCACAAGGTTGATATTGAAATGGGCATATTTTCATAAAAGTGAATTGATTTATCTTCTATGAGTGTTCATATCATTGAAACCTGGCAAGCATTCAAGCATGAGTCGATATTTATTGGTTAAATAAATCCAGAAATCTGCTATTATCAGCTTCATTTTTTCACAAAACTCAAAATCAATATAGATAAATACAGGAAAAATTTGGAAAAAATAAATATGGATAAATACAGACTGAAATGTCAAAAAAATAAATACCATAAAACTGAGAGCGCTAATATAAATAGTACTAATTAATAAATACTAAAAAAGTATATTATAAAAATGTAAAAATGCAATTTACTATGTATAAGAAATACATCTATGAAACAATAAATATGTGCTGTGTGTGTCTGTACTTGTCTTAAAAGTGTGTTAAAGATACAGTACATGGGATACTATACCCAAAAAGTATATAATAATGTTGTATCACTGTAACATGTGAAAATTATGTATTTGTTTTCTTTGGTGAAAAATGTATGTACAAAAATAGCAATAATCAACACGTTCATTATTCTAAAAAAAATACACACTACAAAGTTCAAACTATAAACTATTTTGGGTGAGGTGTTCAGCATTAAAAGGAAAGATTTACTATTGCCACTCAAATGTAAACCATTTTGGGGAAGACGTTGGGCACCAAAGTGGTCAAATGTATTATACCCTCTCCAATCTAATCCATTTTGAGGAAGGTGAGGGACACAATAAAGGCATGATTTACTATTTCCACTCAAATCTAAAGCATTTTGCAGAAGGTGTTGTACACTAAAGGGGCTCTATTTACTGTTTCTACTCCAGTATAAACCATTTTGGGGAAGATGTTGGAAACTAAAGGGGTATGATTAACTATTCCCACTCCAATCTAATCCATTATTGGGAAGGTGCTGAATACCAATTGTAACAGCTACTATTTCCACTCTAACCAAAACCATTTTGGGGAAGGTTTTGGACACCAAAGGGGTTAGATTTACTATTCTCACTCCAATCAAAAACATTTTGGGGAAAGTGTTGAACAGAAAAGGGGTAACAGTACAATTCCCAGTCCATCCAAAATCATTTTGGGGAAAGTGTTGGACTCTAAAGAGGTAACATTTACTATTCCCACTCCTACCAAAACCATTTTGGGGAAGGTGATGGATACTGAAAAGGTAAGATTTATTATTTCTACTCCAATGAAAACCATTTTGGGGAAGGTGTTGGATACAAAGGGATACAATTTACTAGTCCCGGTCCAATGAAAACCATTTTGGGGATGCTGTTAGAAGTCCACTTTAGTCCTGAGACCCATAGGAGTAAAGTAGAATTCATCCCCCAACCAGTAGTGTGCCAGGAAGCACGTTTTCAGAGTGGTGTAGAAAGGGGGCATGACCTCCAAAGACCTCTCACCAATTCCCCTGTATCGGACATACTGGAGGTAACAGGAGGGCTTGTTGGCCCCCAAGTACCCTCTGGAACCAAGGGGACTTCAACCCCCAACCAGCAGCATGCCATGAGGCATGTTTGCAGAGTGGTGGAGGAAGGAGGTGGGGCCTCTGATGAGTTGCCAGATTTTTAAAAATATATATTTTCTTTTTTTAAGGAAGGGGGCTGCATAACCCCCTTCCCCGGGCTGATTTAGGTCCCAGGGACCCCATCCTCTGGGGCCAGTCCTTTATGAAATGGGGAGGGAGACAGTGCAGCCCCCCCTACCTGGGCCAATTTCAGCCCCAAGGACCCCATTCCCCGGGGCCTGGCTTTTCTTATTTTTTAGATTTTATTTTTTATAAGGGAGGGGGCCGTGTGGACCCCATCCCCCGGGGCCCAGCCTCCAGTCTGGGTACCCTGGACCCACGCAGGGCACCCAGACACTTTGGCAGGGACTGAGGGGGGAGCCTGAAGGCCCCCATGGTTCCTGATGGCTCCCAGCCTCTTGCAGGTGTCTGCATTGCTTTTGGACAGGTGGAGCTGCTGAACATGCAGCTCCCTCCATCCAAAAGAAATTCTGCTCTGCTTCAAAGAAGCAAGGGTATTTTACATACTCTCACTTACTCGAAGCAGAGCAGAGTTTGCTGTGGCTTGACAGGAGCGGTAATGCTACCGCCAAGCCATAGCAAACTGCAATTTCCCTGGGGTGGGCACCCCGAAACATTGCAGGAGCCAGCCATGGGGGTAATGGTCCCCAGGACCATTATTGGCTCCAGGAAGGGGCCGCTCACCCCCTCCTTTTACTTAGAAGAGCCACCCCAGGGAGGTGGTGGTCCCCGGGGCCATGAAGGCCCGGGGGGACGCGCGGCTCCCATCCCATTTTTATATATTGGCCCCGCTTTGGTGGTGGTCCCCGGGGGTGGTCCGTGTGGCCTCCCATACAAATATTTAGGCCCTGGGGAGGTGGTGGTTCCCCTATACTAAAATAAACCCCAGGGAGATGGAGGTTCCCGGGTATGTAAATACCCTAGGAGGAGGCCCCGTGTGCCCCCCTCATTTAATTAATTTAATTTGTCCATGCCCTCGGGATTTGGCCTACCCGGGGGCCTCCTTATTAACATGTGCATGAGCCCAAGCTTCGTTTTTAAAAAACTTTCAGCAGGAGTTACGGATACAGCATGACTCCCGCCAAAATGTTTTTTAAAAATGCTTTTTTTGTCCTTGTGTGGTCCCTGTGGGACCTCCCCCAAGAGGCCTAGGGGATCAGGGTGTTTCTACCCCGCCCCCTTTTCTTTTTAAAAAATGTTTTTTCCTGTGACTTGGTTCAACTGAGTCACAAGATAGATGCCAACATGTCCTGGTTTGAAGTGTTGGCAGCCAATCAGATCTCAGCACGAGATCAGGAGGGGTCACGGATCCACCGCGTCCCTATATATGGAACTGGAAATTTCTTTAAATAACTCCAAAACTACTGAACAGATTTACATCAAATCACAAAAGGCACTTCCTTGGACCAACATCTACCTTCCTATCAAATTTGGTGTAAATCTGTTCAGCAGTTCGGGCTGTAGCTATGTATACAGGTCCTATGGAAATTGACATGGGGAAAATGCACTTTTAAGCACCCCCTGGTTCTTGGCCCACGCTTGATGGATCACCCTGAAACTTTCAAGATAGCAGCTGACGTGAGCATCATATCAGTTCTGAAAATTCTGTGAAGATTCGTCAAATGGCGCCAAAGTTATAGGCAAATCAAAAAATGTTCTTCCTATGGAAACTAGGTCCTAACTATAACTACCTACTGGCGACTGCCAGTAGGTAATATCTATCTATCTATCTATCTATCTATCTATCTATCTATCTATCTATCTATCTATCTATCTATCTATCTATTGTAAAATCCTGTCCTCTGACAATGAAAAAAGAACCAGAACGGCACTCCAGGCAGTGTAGACCAATTTAATCACCATCCATATCCATTCAGCAGTTTAACAGAACGTCAACATGTTTTGGCTGTCATGGCCTTGCTCACAATACTGACTTTGTTACTTTACACAATATTTAACACATGATTGAAACATAAAGGTCATGGTACATGTGGAAAATTATGCACCATCTTTTAAATGGCGGCCGGCACGGACCGGGGGTGGTGGGGTGGGGGGGCGGGGGGAAGAGGGTAAATAAAAAATGTAATTAAACTTACCTCCTCGCCGCATCGCCGCCTCCTCCACATCACGTCTCTCCACTCCTTCCTCCGGCCAGAACAGAAAGCACCCAGGAAGCACCCAGGCTCCCCTGAGCCAATCACAATGCTGCAAAGCAGCTTTGTGACTGGTCTGAGTGCCGTTGTTCGACGCTCAGATGGGGGCTGGGGGCCTGGGCATGTTCTCCACCCAGGCTGTAATGCAGCCTGGGTGGAGAACATGCTATGTGTGCATGAATGTTTGGCCTGCCCGAGATGGCCGGCCAAATATTCATGCTCACGTAGGGAGTGAAAACCACTCCTCCCCTGCTCTTTCAGCAGAGCAGCCCTGCCCTGCCTCACACAGCTGCCGCACCAGCAACAAGAATAAAATAACATGATAAAAACATTGAGTTATTAGCATTTTATTTTTCCTTACACTGCTGAAAAGCATTAGGCGACGCTCCTCCGCCTTAGCAGAGGAGCCACCACTGGATCTTTGAATGGTACACATTATGCAGCAATGTTATCTCACAATAGCTCCAGGATTGAATCAAGCTAGATTTATGTCACTGTTATTCAATTCCTATTGGCAGACAATATATTATAATTGATCAAAATGAAACAAAAATATGCAAATGTTCAAAATGACATCAAGTCATGGTACTTTGTGTTATATTGAGCACCAGTGGACATTCTGAATATCCTCTTGTTTTCATCATGATACAAAGAACATGACAACTAATTTCCCAAGTGGGAACACTTCCCTTCACTGGTTGCTTTACTCTATCTTCATTACAACCTGCTGCAATCTCATCTGTACATAGTGATGTCTACCAACTACTCCAACTGTGCTTCTGTAATTATAAAAAAGTGCAAAAAGTTTTTTTTAAACGAGTGCTCGAGCATATGCAGGCAATCATGAACAGAGACCCCGCATACCCTGTCACAAGGCATTTTGAGACTCATCATGACAGTAATCGCAAAAGGTTTTACTGTCTTAACCAGGTGCAACGCGAGGAAAAGGAAGGAAACAGGATACAGCAGGTCACACAGTTGGAGTCTAAATTTATAATCATGCTGCAAACCAAGACCACGATAAAGTTGAACTGTGACAAAAAGCTTTGGGTTCGTATAGGATAAATTACATTAGATGTTTTCTGCATCCACCAAGCACTAACCCCCTCCTATTTTTTCCTTTCCCCGCCCCTGCACCACAGTTCTCGTCAGAAAGGCAACCATTAGTAGGAACCCCTTTACTCCAGTTCAATGTGCCCTTGGTACAGATAGCGTTTGAGATTCACTATCTATTTAGAACAGCTCTGATAATACATGTACCATCTTATCAGAACAGTATTTAATATATATGTACCTTCTACCCAGGTACAAAACACCAATTGAGCGGCAACCTGACCTACTACATACGTAGAGCATGCTAGACAAAGAAGCCTAATATAGGGCATAATTGCCAACTAATTGTATAGATTGATACATCTAGGAAGACCAGGTTCACCTAGGAAATACTTGATAGTACAGATGTTCATCAGTGATGGCACTACCAGGGGCAAGGTTAGGCCGCAATGTCTAAGATTTTTCTCCAGTGCACCCAGCTCACAAGAACTGCATATTGTGTTTGTATTCTTTGGCAATTTGTATGATTATATTTTTCTATGTATATTGTACTGTGATTGCCAGTCAGATCACCATACATCTGACGAGGAGTCGGTGGTCATGGAGGGAGCCTATACAGGGTGATACGTAAGGTACAGGAATCTAATACCAGATGTGAACCGGAAGTAATGAGATATTTTGCAATGCTAAACAATGTTTTCATATATTGTTATCTGAGACATCACATACGAATAAAGAAGATTGTTTAAGTAAAGTATGTATTTAATATCCTGATGTCTGAGGGGACAGAGTATGTCATATTAGTATCTGTGCCGTCGATTTGATCATACGCGAAAATATGTGCATGCAATTACATATTTTTTACCCCTGTCAATGGACAGCTGTATTATACAATGTGTGGATGGCTGCATTATGCAGTGCAATAGAATACATTCACATATTGACACTGAGGTATCACACATGAAGGACGAGGATTACCTTTTTGTAACATGTAATTAACATTGAGTTATTGTCGATGACTTGGCATGATGTAACAGTATTTGATTTTACATGAGAACATATATGTGCATTTACGTGTGCCCCCCATAGGCCTGATAACTGCTTTTTACAGCATTAAGATGGCTGCCACTGCAATAGGGCTGGAGGTCCCTTTATGATTGTTCATATTCGATATTTGATCCTATGCCTTTCTGTTGTTATGTTTTTTTCCTGTATATATTCGTTATAATGGCTCCGGACGCTCTGTCATTGATAAAGGCAGTAAGCTGAAACGCATCTGTCATCCGTTTATGTGGCAATAAATGTGATTCTTTGAAAGCCCTGTGAGTGCGCGATCTTCATTTTGTTTAAAACAGTGCTTATATATATATTTATTACCTACTGGAGGTTGCCAGTAGGTAGTTATAGTTAGGACCTAGTTTCCTTAGGAAAAGCATTTTTTGACTTGCCTATAATTTTTTTCGTTGTTTGACCAATCTGCATGAAATTTTCCAAAAAGAAGTGTCAAAGTAGATTGTGTGTGTCATGGGAAGTTTGGGGGTGATCCATGCAGTGGAGACCGAGAACTAGGGGCACAAAATAAGGGTGCGTTTGTAATGTTAATTCCCATAGGAATGCATTGTCAAATCTACAGCCCAAACCGCTAAACGGAATTACACCAAATTTGGCAGAAAGGTAGATGGTGTTATGCAGATTGTGCTTTTTGTTATTTGGTGCAAATCGGTTCAGTAGTTTTTGAGAAACTTAAACCGAAAATTATAGTAAATATCTCTGGCCTTGGATATTCCGCAACGATTTTGTGATTAATCAAGAATACGCACGCCAACGGGAATGCTCTGATTGGCTGGATGCAACATGAACAGAAAGTTGTGGCTGCCATTTTATTGATTGGGAATGGTTCCCAGAGCTCAAAATTTCCCTGAAAGCTAACATAAGGGGTCAGGGTGGAGGTACTCTGACCCTATGTTTGAGAAATGGGAGTATTAGTGACATAAATTATGTGTCTAAAATTGATTTTATTAATCTAGCATGATATTCACAAAGACAATATGAACGCCAGCGCAGCCCCCCATGCACCATCACGGGGACATCCAAATATCGTGATGTCATTGCGAATATTGGTGAAAAAATAAACAGTTATATATATATTTGTACACCCTCGCCGGTCACGATCACACACTCATGTATGCACTCACAAACTCACTCAGACACTTATACACCCATTCACATACCCACTCACACACTTATACATTCAGCCACATACCCATTCAGATACTCATGTACCCACTCACATACACATTCAGGTACTCATGCACCAACCTACAGATTCATTCGGCGAGTGATGCACCCATGTACAGGCCCACTCAGAGACTCATGCACCTACTTAGAGACCCACTCATAGACTCATGCATACAGTCTCATACCCATTTAGAGACTTTTACACCCACTCACAGACCCATGTGAGCACTCATCCACCCACTCACAGACACACTCAGATACTCATGCACCCACTTACAGACTCACTCAGAGAGTCACACACCCATGTACAGACCCACTCAGAGACTCACATACCCACTTTCAGACCCACTCACACACTCACATATGTACTCACAGACCCACTGAGACACTCATACACCCACTTACAGATCCACTCAGACACTCATACAGTCACTCCCATCCTCAGTCACAGACCCTGTCGGAGACTTATAGACTCAGCCACTCACTCATACACTCAGAAACTCACACACCCACTCACAAACTCACTCGGATATACATGCACCCACTCACTCACCTACTCAAGGCTCATGCTTCCACTCACAGACCCACCCAGACAGTCACCCTCCCAGTCACAGACCCACTCAGACACTCATACATGTTCCCATTCACTCACCCACTGAGAGACTTATGCTCTCATTCACATATCCATTGAGACACTCATACACCCACTCACAGATCCACTCAGACACTCATACATCCACTCACAGACCCACTCAGTCACTCACACACCCATACAATCACTCACATACTCACTCATAGACCTACTCAGAGACTTATGCACCCAGTCAATTATACACTCAGAGACTCATGCACCCACCCACAGTCACACTCAGAGATCCATGTACCCACGCACAGAACAAGTCATACATTCACGCTGCCAGGGATAGACCCACTGATAGACTTATGCACTCATTCACAGACCCACTCAGACACTCATGCACCCATTCACTCACCCACCCATTCAGACACTCTTGTATCCACTCACTGATCCAGTCAGATATTTATATCCTTACTTACAAATGCACAAAGGCACTCATGCACTTACTCACAGATTGAGTGAGACTTATGCAACCAATCACAGACCCATTGCAACACTGATACACCCACTCATAGATACACTGAGCCAGTCACGCAGTTCATTACAAAAGCACTGTTAGAGTGAAGCACTGTCTTACAGATTCACTCAAATACTTATACACTATATGAGAGACTTACTGATACAGTGATGCATGCAGTTATAGATTACACTGAAAAGGGTATGCACTGTTTTATAGAGATATTAAGGGAGTTGTACATGCTATTATACAGTCATTTAGATAGTAATCTGTTTAGTCAGTTGGTTATAATCCATTTTGCAGTTATAGGTCTTGAATGTGGTGGTGGCTATTGAAGCTCTGCATTTGTTTTGTCATTTCGCAACGCGATCGCGACTACCAATATCATTGCGACTTCTGGCATCGCTGTGATCACCAAAACAGCAAGTAAAAGGCTTTTAATTGAACAATTCTTCCAAAAAGTAAGGTTTAAAGAGTAAGGGGCACATGCATCAAAGGTTTTTGCGATCGCAATCGCAAAAATCGGCCGTTTGCGATCGCAAATTGTCCTTTGGAGATGCATGAAAGTGTTTCCTATGCGCAATTTAAGAATTTGCAATTATTTGCGAATTCCTAAATTGTGATTGCATTTAAGGAATCGCAATTTGCGATTCCTTAAATGCAATGCTAGAAGCACTTTCAAATAGCGATTTCGCTATTTGGGACCGCAAATTACAGACAAATCAAACTTGTCTGTAATTTGCAAAAACTTTGAAAAATGCACTAAAATGCATTTTTTAAAGTTTTAGGTTACACACACACATGCCCTTGGGGCATGTGTGTGCGCAACATGGGTGCACATCACAATTTCAGGGGTGCAACAGGGTGTCATTTTGACACCCTTGCATCCTGAAATTGCATGAGCAATTTGCGAGTACCTACTGGTACTCGCAAATTGCGCATGCAATCTCCAATTCATTCCTAGGGGCCTGTAGGCCCCTAGGAATGAATGGGACGGCATTCCTTAATTGCGACTCGCAATTTGCGAGTCGCAATTAAGGAATGTTTAGGAATCGCTATTTTTATAGCGATTCCTACATGCATAGGCTTTTGCGATTCCTTAATTGCGATTCCTTAATAATCGCAATTAAGGAATCGCAAAAGCCTACCTTGATGCATGTGCCAGTATATCAATAAACAACTTCTGTCAAATATTAATTAAAATGTGTGTAAGTATGTGTTCCCGAGTTTAAAAAAACAAACGCACTTCGCGACTAACGCCGATGCCATGGTCTACAGAGTCAATGCGAATATATGAAACACCACATTGAAGAGGTTTTTTTCACAAAATCATCACACAAACTCAAATATAAACTCTACACTTTTAAACAACTAGAAAATACAAGGTTATAAAAACACACATCATAGAGCCATTTTAGATAGAAAATACAATTTAAAAACCTTAACAATTCAATAAACAAAATCATAGGTTACATGGACATTAGAGTTGGGAAATAGAATTTGAAAAACCTTAGAAATTCACCGAAAAAACAAAAGGTTACAGGGACGTAATACTTAGGAAATGGAATTAAAACAAACTTTAAAATTCACTGAAAAAACAAAGGTTACAGAGATGTTATAGTTAGCCAAATTCAGCAGTTATAGTTAGCTGAGCTAATTATAAATTTTGCCCCCGCAATGCACTGCTTATGACCTCACATATTACATCACCCATGACATGGTCAGTGACATCATTGCTGACATCACTGATGACATCTTAAATGACATCACGGATGACATCACTGATGACATCAACCACAGATTCTCTGACACACCCACTTATACCACCATATATCCTTTAATACACCCACTCCAACTTCCTTACTAACAATCTCAAAACCATTGACACACCCATACCAGTACTTACACACCCACTCACTGATTCATAGGTCTACACACATATCCACTCAGTTACCCATACATCCACTCATACACCAACTCACAAACTAATATAGCCACTAACATATCCACTCATACACCCATACAGCCACTCACACACTGTCAGTCACTCATAGTGTTACTGACACACGTACTCATCACCTATAGATTCAATCAAACAGCCATTTACTCACCTATACAGTTATACACACACCCACTAATGTATTCATACAGATACTAACACATACTCACCTATACAGTCACTCACACAAGCACACACTCACCCATACAGCCACTATCACAATCCCTCACTCACACATAGTCCCTCATATACTCAAACACTCACCTATACTGCCTTACACATATCCAGTTACTCACCCATATACCACTGATGCATCCATTCACTCACAGACACAGCCATACACACTCAGTCACCTATACAGCCCCTCACTAATGCATCCACTAACCCATACAGCCACTGCCTCACCCACTCACTCAGGAAGAAAACACGAAGGCCCCTATTCAAAAATCAATGTTTTGGGCAAAAATCTCCGTATAAAAGAGCATGCCTCAATATGGATCATGTGCTATAACAAAATCAGCAAAACTATACATTCAATTTCATAAAATATGTCAGTGTGCAATAAACTATTTCAATAAGATACATTGAGATTGTGGCCAAAATGTAAATAAAGAAATATTTTTATTTGATAAAAACATGTGCAGAAGAGAAAGACAATATGATTCTCACAGGATTAAAAACATCTTCTCATCCGAGAAGTTACAATACAAATGTTATGTAAACATATATGATTCTACATTTGAATTGAAAAAATCGAAAACTTAAAAGAGTCGACGCGGCGTTTCGGTGAAACATTATTCCTTCACCTTCTTCAGGACAATGTTTTCATAAAAGGTCTAAATAGCAGAAAACATTTTATTAAAACACAAGTATGTACCACAATGGAAGATAGCAAACAATGTACCAAGTATCTACATTGTACCACTTTATTTAAATATTGCACACTGAAAAGATATGGGCTAATCCCCTAGTATGAAATAATAGCATAACACATGACGCCTAGTTATAAATATGAGCAACATATGAAATTAACAATAGCACATGATCCATACCATTGGGGGGTGAAAAATTACTTGGACCCACCTATTGGAATTCCTTGAAATCAAGACTTCTCTTAGACTTAAGTAACTTGATTTATTTATAGCGGAAGGCAAAACTCATCCGGAAATGATTAAAAAAATGGTTAACCTAGAGTAAACCGAAAAAAGGTTTTATTTATAATGAATAGTTATTGTCAGATTAACCCCGTGTATCTATATTCTGTTGGAGGCTGTCACGTACCTTTAGGTTAATCCATAGTACATTGTATATGTTCGATAGAGCCACCGGTAGTTCTAGTTAAAATTATAGGCTGTTGAGGATATGAGCCTAGGTATTGATAAGAAAAATTATAGTCAAACAGCTTTAAAAATATGCAAATTGTACCTATATGTTAAAACCTATATAAGTGCTTACCAATTAAAAACTAGACTGCGTACAGCTAATCAAATGCACCGTGTGGTTCTGCTTTATAGAGTATCGACATTTTCAGCACTGGCGATACTCTGATCATAAAAAAAGCTCATGATTTTGTTTTTTATTGCTGATTTCAATCCAATCCACAATTTGTTACTTTGATTGACAAAACAATTTCAGTCAATTACCTTTTTCAGTCGTTTGACAGTCCTATACACAGCGATAAAGCTGGCAACAAAATACCCAAGCTCCATAACATCTATTTTTATAACCTTGTGTTTTCTTCAGTGGATTAATAACCCCAGTTTTTTTTTTCTTTGCATTTTTTTTTAATATTCACGACTGACGTCGCAATACCCATGCTGACGTCACGAAAGGTGCATGTTTTTGAGGAAGTCTTAAACATATATATAGAAGAGATTTTACTTAATAGCAGACACTAGTTGTTTAGTAATGTAGAGTTTATATTTTAGTTTGTGTGATGGTTTTGTGAAAAAACCTCTTCAGTGTGGTGTTATATATATATATATTCACTGAAAAAACCATAGGTTTCAGGGACGTTATAGTTAGAAATTAGCATTTAAAAAACCTTTGAAATTCACTGAAAAAACCATTTGAGATGTCATCAGTGATGTCATCAGTGATGTCACTGACCATGCCATGAATGATGTAATATGTGACATCATGAGCAGTGCATTGCAGGGCGCGAGTTATAGTTAACTGAACTAACTATAACGGTGGAATTTCTATGGTTTTGTACGAGTGAAATGTCCACCTAACTATAACGTCCCTGAAACATATGGTTTTTTCAGTGAATTTCAAAGGTTTTTTAAATGCTAATTTCTAAATATAACGTCCCTGAAACCTATGGTTTTTTCAGTGAATTTCTAAGGTTTTTTAAATGCTAATTTCTAACTATAACGTGCCTGAAACCTATGGTTTTTTCAGTGAATTTCAAACGTTTTTTAAATGCTAATTTCTAATTATAATGTTCAATAACCTATGGTTTTTTCAGTGATTTTAAATTATCATTCCATTCTCAACCTAGTGAAAACAGCCGATATCACCAGTTTTCCAACAATAGCTTCCGCAAAACAATTTGCCACAAATGAGAGCAACAACTAACGCTAACAATATGCAGAGTTGGCGCTCCCGTGCAAAAATAACACGAAAACACCACTTCCCGATATTTTCAACGAGCAGCCAAATCTGGGGTGCGATCCAAAAACAGGTGATAAGCTGCGTTAGCAGTAAGAATTTAACATCCGCCTTTTACTGGTGTAAAGCAGGACGACTACCTACAGTGTGAAAGGGAGCCCAGCCCATAACCACATCTAAAGACCAACACATGTCATAGAGCTACTGACCATGCAGCTCCGACACCCAAGAAGGCCACAACACCCAGTGCCATCACACTCAGGACCTCCCCCCGGACCACCCCCCTCCCTACTACCACCGAGGCAGCGCAGAACAGGACAGCGGACCCTCCAAAAATGGCATGTCCCTCAGCCACACAATAGCTGAATGTTGGGAGATGTGGCAACCAAGTATGTGTGAAGGACGCAAGTCACCCATCAATAAAAATGCACACAATACCAAGTGTAGCGGTGATGTGGTGGACAGACCTCACTATGCAGAGCACAAACCTCTCCATGTGGACATATACTGCTGGTGCTTGTAGTGTTGTGGACAATAGACGCAACCATGTTACCTCAGGCAGTGGGGAAGATCTCGGTCATGTAGCTGTGTTGTCCCCCCCTGGAAGCGGAAGAGGAGTGGGCTGGTCCAATGTACCCCACCCCGGCGTAGGAGTATGAATAAATAGGCTGGGGCTCTGGGCGTGGTTCACTTGTGGGAAGGCCAAAGCGTCTGCCAGGGCGGCAGCCCTCACCTTGCCACGAGGCCTCCGCCGTGACCGCCGGCCTCCTCGACACAGGCCCCCTGCGAACCCAGCAGCAGAGCACCACAGACTTATGTCTGTACAGACTACTGCCTTCGATCTACACTGCGGACAGCAGGGCTCACAATTCAGATCGAGTCCTGATTGCAGATGACGCAGTCCAGTAGGCAAGAGACATTGCTCCCAGTGCGGCCCGCCCGGACCACGCATCATCGCAGGCTGCGCACACGCTGAGTGCTTCAGGTGCCACTAACTCAGTGCACCACAAGTCATCGCCACGTAGCCTTATTAAGGCAGAATTCATTAGACAAAAGACATTGCTACCAGTGTGGCCCGGCCGGACCACGCATCATCGCAGGCTGTGCACACGCTGAGTGCTTCAGGTGCCACTAACTCAGTGCACCACAAGTCAACGCCACGTGGACTTATTAAGACAGAATTCATTAGGCAAAAGACATTGCTACCAGTGCGGCACGCCCGGACCACGCATCACCTCAGGCTCCACACACGCTGGTTGCTTCAGGTGACACTAACTGTACAGCTCAACTCAACGCCACGTGGCTGTGGGCCCTTGCTGACCGCTGCCTCCGGCCTACACTGCGGTCATCAGGGCTCACATTTAAAATTGACTCTTGATTCATTAATTGCAGAGTCCAGTAGGCAACTAAGTATTACATCCCTAAAACCTACATAATATCCTTTTAGTATCCTTGCTTCAAGAACTTGTTTTATATAAGTTATAGCTTTAGTACAATGACCAAATTCATCTTGCAAGTCCAAAGGAACACTGAATGGCAGTCTACACTGCGGACAGCAGAGCTCACAATTAGAATTCAGTTTTGATTTATTAATTGCAGACAGAATTGTACTCTATGTCCTCGAATTTTGTCAAGAGGAAGTGACAAAAAGCATTCCTTGATGTCTGTGCTGACTACTGCCTTCGATCTACACTGCGGTCAGCAGGGCTCACAATTCAGATCGAGTCACGATTGCAGATGACGCAGTCCAGTAGGCAAGAGACATTGCATCATCGCTGGCTACGCACATGCTGAGTGCCACACCTACCACTAACTCTATGCAGCTCAAGTGAACGCCACATGGCTGTGGACTCTTCCTGACCACTGCCTCCGGCCTACACTGCGGTCAGCAGGGCTCACAATTCAGATCGAGTCGCGATTGCAGATGACGCAATCCAGTAGGCAAGAGACATTGCATCATCGCTGGCTGCGCACGCGCTGAGCGCCACACCTACCACTAACTGTATGCAGCTCAAGTCAACGCCACGTGGCTGTAGGCCCTTCCTGACCACTGCCTCCGGCCTACACTGTGCTCAGCAGGGCTCACAATTCAAATTCAGTCTTCATTCATTCATTTCAGAGTCCAGTAGGCAACTAACTATAACGTCCCTGAAACCTACATATTTCGACAGTGTATTCCATAAATGTTTCATCTTTTGTTCCATACACCTACACTGCGGTTAGCAGAGCTCACAATTTAAATTGAGACAGGATTTATTTATTGCAGACAGAATTGTACTCTATGTCCTCGAATTTTGTAAACAGGAAGTGACTAAAAGTATTCTTCGATGTCTGTGCTGACTACTGCCTTCGATCTACACTGCGGATAGCTGGGCTCACAATTCACATCGAGTCGCGATTGCAGATGACTCAGTCCAGTAGGCAACAGACATTGCTCCCAGTGCGGCTCGCGCGCACCACGCATCATCGCTGGCTGCGCACATGCTGAATGTTTCTGATGCCCCTATCTCAGTGCAGCACAACTCATGGACCCTTTATGATACAATGTTTTGTGTATAATTTCACATCTGCTGCCCCTACCTCAGTGTACCACAAGTCATGGACCCTTTACGATACAATCTTGTGTGTATTATTTCACATCTGTTGCCCCTACCTTAGTGCAGCACAAATCATTGACACTTTATGATTGAATCTATGTGTCTGATCCAATGATTACTGTTGTACTTGTTGCCAGCACCAACCATTCCCGGAGGGCTGGCTTACACTCACCCCACACGCATCCAGCACAGACGTCACTGGACATGTGACCCTGGTAATAAAAATGAGTTGAGCGCACGTGCCCGTACCCAGTTCCACTATCTATCTGTGTCCGTGTGTTCATTATGTAAGCAAGATGCCGCCCCTGGGCCCTACCACATTACATTGTGCTGTGGACAGTGTATGCAACCATGTTACCTCTGGCAGTGGGGAAAACTTTGGTTATGTAACTTTCTCTCGGTCATTGTACAAGTACGTACGTAGAGACTGGATCATTAGAGTACTGCAAGGAGAGTGTATAGTGAATTTATAACTTCTTGGGGATTGGCAGAGTAATTCTATAAGTACATATGTTGGCGCAGCCTAACCCAGAGCACAAGCTTGGCTCTAATTGGCTGCCCTCCATGTGCCAAAAACTGAAACTTAAACTTTCCATGGCCCTGTATTGCTACAGCTGCAACACTCCACTGAATGTGCAATAAACATTCATATCCACACAGATGTGTCATGTCCACCATCTTTCATGTGTGGAACTATGGATGAACGTAGGGTCAGTGATTCCCCGTATCTTCCATGTTGGCCATGTTGTGGGACTTGGCTCACAGAGTGACACATTGGCGCTTGCGACCCGGGTGACGTCAGCACTACAACAGGGACACCCGCATCAGTTGATTCCTCATACAGCCCAGGACGGAGACACGCCCATAGCTCCGGAGTCATTCTTCACAGCCTCATGCAGTACTGGCATACGCCAGGCCAGCCCACTCCGCTTACGCTTACAGGGAAGGACAACAACGCTACATGGCCCAGATTTTCATTGCAGTGAATTGCTGGTCACACCCTAGTTGTCAGTACGCCACAGCCACTCCCTCACGGCTAGTATATACCCACACCACACCCATCCAGCACACACGTCACAGGACACGTGACCCTGCCAATAAAAAAGACCGGGCGCACGTGCTCGACGCCATTTCAGAGTTGCTCGCACCGGATACACTGCGGCCGGCACAGGCACACCGGCACGGGACGGTGACTTTCGGTCCACTGAGGTACGGGTACCGTAACTGCTGAGCGGGTGTGCAGCCTGCGGTGATGGCCCGTCCTGGCGGTCTGGACAGCTCAGGTTTTGTGTGCCCTGATGGACCGCAGTGTAGGCCTGAGCCATCAGACAGTGCAGGCCTACCGCCACGTGGCGTCACCTCGCTGGTCACAGAGTTAGTGGCACCGCAAGGGCTGAGCGGGAGTGCAGCCTGCGATGAAAAGTCCGGTGCACTGGTATGTCCTCTGCCATGGTGAAATCAAGACCCAGCACCAAATATGAGACCTGGTGGCCTGCGGAGCGGGGCTGCATGACATGCAGGGTGCGGTGTCCGCGGGCCCAGGGCTTGGGGCTTGCAGCTGCACGTGGTAGGCCCTCTTTTCTACACGCAGGTTGCGAAAGGTGAGGAGAGAGGCTTGTTAGCGCAGCGGCGGGCAGTCACCTCCGGGCAGTGGGAGTGGATGGGGTGCAGCAGCCTGGGTGCGCAGCGGCGGACAGTCACCTCCGGGCAGTGGGAGTGAATGGGGTGCAGCAGCCTGGGTGC
Source organism: Calotriton arnoldi (assembly GCA_963921515.1). Lineage (NCBI taxonomy): Eukaryota > Metazoa > Chordata > Amphibia > Caudata > Salamandridae > Calotriton > Calotriton arnoldi. The sequence continues at coordinate 968,462 of CAWUFW010007414.1, read as the reverse complement.
GCAGCAGTGGGCAGACACCTCTGGGCAGTGGAAGTGGATGGGGTGCAGCAGCCTGGGTGCGCAGTGGCGAGCAGACACCTCGGGCAGTGGAAGTGGATGGGGTGCAGCAGCCTGGATGCACAAAGGCGGGACAGAGAATTAGGCGTGTGCAGTTGTATGTACTCTGCCATTACTGATTCCATACTACGTTTCAGATGAGTAAGCTTGAGGGCTCCACTATGTCCCGGCACATGGTTGGAGACACACCGGTGATGGAAAGGTGAGCTGTGAGGGTTTTGTCCATAGTGTCGGCACTCACTGTCCCTCTCCATCTCTTCCTTTCTCTCCCTCACACTCTTTCTCTCTCCCTTCCTTTCTCTCTCACTCTATCTCTTCCTCTCTCTCACACTGTTTTTTTCTTTCTCTCTCTCTACCTCTCTCCCTCTTTCTCTCTCTCTCTCACTCTTCCTCTGTTTCTCTCTTCCTCTTTCTCACACTGTTTCTCTCTTTCTCTCTCCCTCTCGCTCACTGTTTCTCTCTCTCTTCCTCTCTCTCTCTCTCACTCTTTCTCTCTTTCTCTCTGTCTACCTCTACCTCTAACTCTTTCTTTCTTTCTCTCTCTCTTCCTCTCTTCCTCTCTCTCTCTCCTTTGATGGACGCATGACACACAATCTTATCTTGCTTTTTGTCTAGCAGGCTGTGATTCACAGATTGACGACCCCCCCCGACACGGACCTCCCGCCACGAGGCGATGACTTCAGTTCCACTGAGTTAGTGCCACCAGAGCTGAGCGCGTGTGCAGCCTGCGATGATGCGTGGCCATCCTGCAATCAACACCCGCTCTGAATTGTGAGCTCGGCTTGACCGCGTGTACGCAACACCTGAGGAGGTTGATTCAGCACGTGGTGGACCCTCTTAGACACACGCCGGTGGCGGAAGGTGAGCAGAGAGCCTTGTTTCCGCAGCAGCGAGCAGTCACCTCTGGGCGGTGGGAGTAGATAGTGTGCAGCACCCTGAGTGCACAAGAGCGGGCAGACACCTCCGAGCAGTGGAAGTGGATGGGGTGCAGCAGCCTGGGTGCACAGGAGCGGGCAGACACCTCTAGGCAGTGGGAGTGGATGGGATGCAGCACTCTGGGTGCGCAGGAACGGGCAGTCACCTCCGGGCAGTGGGACTGGATGGGGTGCACCAGCCTGGGTGCACAGCAGCGGGCAGACACCTCTGGGCAGTGGGAGTGGATGGGATACAGCAGCCTAGGTGCGCAGAGGCGGGCAGACACCTCTGGGCGGCGGGAGTCGATGGGGTGCAGCAGCCTGGGTGCGCAGGGGCGAAACAGAGAATTAGACGTGTGCAGTTGTATGTACTCCTCCATTACTGATTCTATACTATGTTTCAGATGACTAAACTTGAAGACTCCACTATGTCCCGGCACGTGGTTGGAGACACACCAGTGGCAGAAAGGTGAGCTGTAAGGATTTTCTCCACAGTGTCAACACTCACTCTCCCTCTCCATCTCTTCCTTTCTGTCACTCACACTCTTTCTCTCTCTCTACTCTGTATCTCTTCCTTTCTCTCTCTCACACTCTTTCTCTCTTTCTATGTCTCTTCCTCTCTCTCTCTTCTCTGTCTCACTCTTTCTCTCTCTCTCTCCTCTCTCTCTCACACTGTTTCTCTCTTTCTCTCTCACTTCCTTGTATCTCACTCTTTCTCTCTTTCTCTATCTCTATCTCTTCTTCTCTCTCACTCTTTCTCTCTTTCTCTGTCTTCCTCTCTGTCTCACTCTTTCTTTCTCTGTCTCTTCCTCTCTCTCACTCTTTCTCTCTTTCTCTCTCTCTCTCTCTCCTTTCATGGACGCATGACGCACAATCTTATCTTTCTTTTTGTCTTGCAGGCTGTGATTCACAAATTGTCGAGGGATGACACGCCATACCTGTACCTACTTTTATTTTGTTGTTTTGTTTAAATAAAATGTTTTATATGTAAATCCATAGATGACTGAGATTCTTATTTGTCCAACCTCACATGCATCTTCTTTACTATAATTGTGCGACATCAGCCAATTTGTTACGTTCCAGATTTCCTAACGTTGCTGTCACATTTGTTTGTGTGGGGGGGGAGGTGAGGGGGGATGGCGGACAAGGGGCTGGTGGCGGGGGGTGTCGGAGCAGTGTTGGGTGTCCGAGCTGCATGATCGTTGGCTCCATTGCATCTGTTGTCATTCACGTATGGCTCTGGGTGGGCTCCCTTTCATATTGCAGGTTGTAGTCCGACTTTACACCAGCTCAGAGCAGGTGTAAACTTTCTGCTACTAACGCACCTTATCGCCTGTTTTGTACTCTCTTCGACGATCTTGCTGGTGGTTGAGACACTTGCGAAGTGATGTGTTCGCTGCTTTTTGCACGAGAACGCCTACTCTACATCTCATTAGCAATATTTGCCGGACTCATCCGTGACGATGCTTTTTGAGGCTGCTATCGCTGGTAAACTGGGGATATGGGCTGTTTGCTCCAGCTTGTGAATAGTGCGTTAAATTTATCACCATTTTGGTTGCGATAAAGTGCCGTTAACTCGGCGATATGTCCTTGAGAATATACCTCTCGGTGTTTAAAAGACTTAAGAAGTACTCGAGTGGCGCGCTGAGAGCCGCGCACCCATCGCTTTCACAAGTTTGCTATGACAGGGTGGGAGAGAGCGAGGGAGAGTGAGATAGCACAAGCAGTGCAAGGCTGCACGGGCACCTGGCTCCACATACCAACATGTGTGTGTGCATCGCCATCCGTGCACAGGCAATTCCCCCACAATGCAGCCCACACACATATCAATCACAGAACATCAGCAATGAAGGCAATGTGGTACAAAACTCCCCTCATACGGGTTCTGTGTCCGGTGTGTGTGGCGGGGTGATGGCTGCATGGCTGTGTGCCCCTGACACATCAGACTGCGTAGGTGATGGGGCTGCATCAGATGTCATCCAGCACCTATGCAAAAACAATGTCTGGCTCACAGAGGCGGAGCTTGCCAAAGGGATACACCCCCGTTGCACATGCAACAGTCAGTTCTACCCTGTGTTGGGACGAGGCTCATTGTGGCACACGAGTGGACAATCTTTACAACACACCTCCCAGTTAGACACCAGTGGAGTGGCATAGGCTTTATTGGCATGTGCGTGTGAGTACGGACGAGGCAACGGCCACAACAGGCACGGACATGCTTAAGACACTATCACCCAGCATGGGTACATGTCGAGGGGCAGATGATGTTGGGCCTGAAATGGACAAGATTTATCACATATGGCAACGCTCACAGCCCACCTTGCCTTGCTCCCCAACAACTTAGATTTCCTAAGAACACCCAAATGCAAAGCCTCGCAGTACCACACCAGCCTTGACTGACATTGAAATCTACCTCTCAGTGTAAAAAATGAGACCACAAAGTGTGCACATAACATTTCTTCTTTTTTGTGTGGAGGATATGCCACAGCTCTGAGCAATGATTTGAATGTGTGTACAACGTTGTGGGACATGGGTTGCTGTTTTCGTGGGTGTCAACGCCATCCCATGCGGGGGTACCACAGGCAGGGGCTTCTATGTGTGGGCTGTGGATAAGTCGGATGGTTTATTTGGCGTCTGCACAGTGCCCCGTGTGAGGGGGCACGACTCACTGTACGTGGGGTCTGCATGGTGCTCTGCCTCCGGGGTGCAGCAATTGTCTGCTCTGCCGACAGTGATCAGGTGTGAGGGTCCGACAGGTTCACATGTCGTGCTACATGGCCATGTGTGTGCTCTCACCGAGCAGTGTGTCCGAATTGGCAAAGTTCCCAAACGACGCTGTGTTGCTCGGACCATGGACCTGCGTCGCCTTGGACAGGTGTGTGTGCACACGCGTTATTCCACGCACATGCATCCAGAGCTCGACCGAAGGGAGACGTGTCCTCTGTTTTGGTGGGATATGTGAGCAATCCCCACTGTGCAACAAGTTGTTGGACCATGTGCTGTGGGTGGCAATAGGATGTGGCTGCAGGTACGTAGTTACTCGTCCATGAATGCCCGTGCAGCTTCATGTGCAATGTGTTCCAATAGTACGTCGTTGTCGTGTTCAAGGAACACCAGGGTGAGCCAATCCATTAGGTGGTCCGGGCAGGTGTGCTCAGCCCACGCCGTCTCACCGATCCGCAACACAGCCCAATAGGGGAGCGCCTCGATGTGGTCACTGCACACGAGAAATTGTGCCATCTCCCATGCACAACTACCAATACATACGCAGTATGTCAACGCATCCCATGCACGGCTGTCTCGGTTACACTCCTGTTCGTTATCCAACAGGGGGCGCAAACACAAGTCATAGTCCAATTCATCAACAGTTGTGTTGGATAGGCAGACATCCATGGGACACTCCAATGTGCATGTTCGGCAGTGGAACCAGGGCTGGACGCAGGTGACGTGGGCAATGCGGAAGCTGAGCCTGTAACTGATCCACATTCCATCTCTGTTAAGTTAATAACACATGAATTTTTTACTGTCACCCCTTCTCCACTATTTCCAGACTGAGCATAATTTCCAAACGTGCCACATTTTGTTTATCTCGCCGGAATAGATATACAAATGGAAATTAACGCTACATCGAATTTTCAAAACCATACAGGGCCATATTCACAAGAATGGCGATAACATTATCGCCGCTTTAGCGGCAGGAAACTGCCGCTAAAGCGGCGATAATGTTATCGCTGGTCTTGAGCATATGGCCCACAGTCTTTTACAGATGACAACTTACACTTTTTCTTTGTGAAAAACTCCTAAACATATATAAAGTACTTGTTTAACAACTAGTTACACATTATGCATATTTTAGAACCAATAAAACACCAGACTTTACTAACACTATGTTATTTAGAAATAAAAAATACTTTCAAAGTTAAAAATTTCGTCTCAAATACTTAACCACTACTACAAAACACATAACACACCTTCTTAGTTTCTAATTTACCTTCCTAGTTGGTATGCAGATTTCAAATGTCACAAACGCATGCAATTCTTTTCTTGTCACACAGTACATGTAATGCACCGCTTTCATCAAGAATGGAACCAGTAATGGCACAATTTCCCTGTTGCTCCACACATAAATCCATGTAAAGAACAAATCAGAATAGTTTCTTATTTTTTTTAGATTGCAAAACCTCTCTTTATTGCTTATTTTTGAACTTTCCATATAAACTGTTTTGTTAAGGACACATACAGGTGAAAAGTTCAAGGTATTGTATCAACACTTTCTAGAACATTCTACGACACGTGCAGGTTAAAAGTTCATCATTTTTTTAAACCTACCTATATTTTTTTTTGCAACATTTTCTCCAACATTTAACGGCACGTGGAGGTCAAAAGTTCACCATTCTTTCAAGTTTGAACTGCACCTTCCAAATACAGTTAGCAGGTGTGGTTGAGCTGAGCAAATTTCATCCTATAATATGTACTCCACGTATAAACTGCTTTTTTATTAACCAATCACAAAGATGCTTTTCATCAAAACTAATATACACCCTACTTTTTAGGACACAATACATTTCATCTCCCAATCCGTTAACGTTTTGTATGTAAAAAAAAGTAGTTCCCCATGTTTAAACATATCTCTTATTCTACGAACGGACTGCATGAGCTAACGACATTTATCCATATCTTCTAGCCTTACCTTCAAAATGCTAGTGTGGATTGTAGGACATAGCTATGTTTTCTCGTGCAAGAGGTATGCACAACAGAGACGTATTGACTTAGACCTAGGTTTACAAAATGTGCACATTAAATGGTTTGCACAGAGAGGATTGAAGTGGCACCAATTGCTCCCTTTGGTTAAAACCTGTTTGCATCTCCAACACCCTGATCTCATGATTGTGCACTGTGGTGGTAACGACCTAGGCACATTGACTGGGTAGGTTTGGAAATGCTTATGAAGGACACCTTTGGACAATTGATGTTACTTTTGCCTCAAACTGTCTTTGTATATTCCAATATATGCCAAAGACAGAAGTGGAAATGGTCAAACCAATTTTGTCATAAGATTGAAAAATCTAGGAAGAATGTCAACAAAGCTGTGTCTGCATACCTCAGAGACCATAGAATGGGGTCGATTTACAACAACAACATACGTTTTGATATCGCTGATATCTACAGAAGTGATGGAGTACACTTCACAGATGGGGGAAACCGAATTTTCCTGATTAACCTGAAGCTGTGCATTCGCACTTACATGTAGCTCCAACTAATAAACAGAAGGGCTTTTTTTAGAGCCGCCTTATATTCCCAATTTCGGCTCGCAGAGTGTCAGCTGCGGTTCGGCTAGCAGAGGGACACCTGTGGGCCGTCGGGCAGGCTCGCAGAGGAAGAGCTGCGGCCCGTGGGCTCAGCTCGCAGAGGGAGACCTACGAGCCGTTGGCTCGCACAAGCACAGCACCGTACTGGCTCGCAGAGGGAGAGCTGTGGCCTGACTCGCAGAGGGAGACCAACGGGCCAACAGGCCTGCTAGCAGACACACAGCTATCAGTTAACGGGCTGGCTCGCAGAGATACAGCTGCGAGCCCTCCGCGCTGCAACCCGATGGGCTAACTCGCAGAGGGAGAGTAACAGGCCGACGGGCCTGCTAGCACAGACACAGCTACGAGGTGGCTCACAGAGGTAGAGCTGCGGGCCCCACGGCTCACAGACACAGAGCTGCGAGCCGACGTACTGGCTTCTAAAGGCATAGCGGCGAGCTGATGATGTGGGGAGAGGGAGCATAAAAGGAGTATCTCGCACAGACAGACCTGCAGGATATTTTCAGTATTGCCTCGCAGAGGTAGAATTACGGATCCGATGCCTTTTAGAGGGAGAGATGCGAGCTGACGGACTGAGTCACAAAATGGCTCACAGCTCGCAGTCACAGAGCTGCGAGCCGACGGACTCACTTCTAAAGGCATAGCCGCGAGCTGGTGATGTGGGGAGAGGGACCGTGAAAGGGGTATCTCACACAGACAGAGCTGCGGTATATTTTTAGTGTTGCCTCGCAGAGGTAGAACTACGGACCTGATGCCTTGTAGAGGGAGAGTTGTGAGCTGATGGACTGAATCACAAAATGGCTGCCAACACTTCCTAGTTTCAACAGTTCGCAGCCAATCAGCCGCAAGCTCGTGCTCGTAACCCTTCAGCCAATCAGATGTCAGAATTCTTAAATATCGATATCTGGAAAATTTGATATTTCTCTAAAACTACTGAACGGATTTACCCGATTTAAACAAAAGCGTGCTTTCTAGACCAAGACCTTTCTCTGTGCCAAATTTGGCGTAATTCCGTTCAGCAGTTTGACCTGTAGCCTTGTCTAAAGTTTCCTATGGAAATTGCATGGAGAAAACACGTTTTGGGACCCCCTTTTTCTTAGCCCCCTTGACGAATCCCCCCAAACTTTTAGGATAGCAGGTGACCTGAAAAGAGGAACTTTTTGGAAAATTTCGTAAAGATTCGTCAAACGACGCCAAAGTTATAAGCACATCAAAAAATGCTTTTCCTATGGAAATGTGGTCCTAACTATAACTACCTACTGGCAACCGCCAGTAGGTATATATATATATATATATATATATATATATATATATATATATATATATATATATATATATATATTACTCGAGATTTATGAAGCCATGCAAGGTGACCTTCTGTGGCTTCACAATATCTAATTTTTTCATTTGTGTCACTCTTGCACCACGCTGCGTGGTGGAAGAGCGACGCAAAGGGGCTCATAAATATGCCCTTATGCTTTAGAAACAACAGGGAGAACTGTTGCTAATTAATGATTAATCATTTGTTGGTAAATGAGCTTATAAGCTTTTAGACATAAAAGCATTTGGGCTAAAACTGTCTGAGCGCACTTAAAGGCTCAAGTGGTCCTCACTAAAAATGTACACACATTACACCATTTATTAAATTACCATTATAATACTATGTGGCAAACAAGCAACACCAGCAATATACACCAGAAAGCAGCAATCAGATACAATCCTGAATATCTTGGTCAACGATTACAGGCTCCATCAGGCTCTACCAAGTCGAGGCTCACAATCGGGTAAAAGGAGTAGCACAAGTAATGATGCAATGCACAACAGAGCAATCACCTTACCAACTTGCAAAACAAAGTTACACTCAGCATTCCTTCCTTTCAAAGAGGTCCAACAATGTGAGTTACGTAAAGAGATTTACAGCTCCTAAGGAGCAAAACTCGAAGCAGGAAATAAACTTATCAGAAGAAAGCATCAAAGACGATTCAGCTTGGTATGGCGTGGCTCAACAAAACTTTAAAGCCGAGTCACATGCCCCACCAGGAGCTGCCTTTCTTCTAATTGTACCCTCCCCTGCCCTGTTGCCCACCCACCCATGAGGGACAATTTTCTCTCCCCTCACTACGTTCCCTGGCTGGTCTCTGCTCCCTTCTCCTGTCCCTGCTCTCTTTGGGCCATATGTAGGTAATTTCTATTTACCGATTCCTAAATACCGAATTTTACCGATTCGGTATTTAAGAATCGGTAAATAGAATGTAGGTAAACATTCGGTAAATTTTACCGATTCGGTAATATTCATTATTACCTATTCGGCATTTACCGAATCGGTAATAAGGAATACCTTCCCATTCATTCCTATGGGCCTGGAGGCCCATAGGAATGAATGGGAAGCCATTCACTATTACCGATTCGGTAAATACCGAATCGGTAATAGGGGGAGCATATTCAAGGGTGGCAGGGTGTCAAATTGACACCCTGTTGCACCCCTGAATCGTGCATGTGTGCACATGTGGCGCACATACATGCCCTAAGGGCATGTATGTCTGCCACATGGCACTTTTAAAAAAGCACAAAATTGCTTTTTAAAAGGTATTCAGTATTTACCACCAACCTGTAGTTGGTGGTAAATAACGAATCCTTAAACCAAAAATGCACTCACTTGAGTGCTCCCTACATAGGATTTAAGGAATCGGTAATTTACCGATTCCTTAAAATAACGAATCGGTAAATTACCGATTCCTTAAATCCGGCCTCCTACATCTCAATTGCCTAAATACCGGTCGGTAACGGGAGATTTACCGAATTTCGGCCGTTACCGACCGGTATTTAGCAACCTACATATGGCCCTTTATCTTTTATTTACTAAATATTTGTCTCTCCTCCAGTGGCTGCATAGTCCTCCCACCGGTCCCCAGTGCTCTGTCCACTACCCACTGGTGTCGTCAGACAACTGTCTTAGAATGATGTTTAAACCATGCCAAGATGGCTGCTCATGCAGGTATATGTGCCAATGCACGGCAGCCATCTTGGTTGCTTTTTCTTTTGCTTTAAGAAAAGGATTCTAAGATGGCCACTGTGCCTACGCACACACATGTGCAGTACATACAGTGTTCTGAGGAAAGGAGTAAGTGTGACCAGCTGTGATGCCTCAGACTTTGTCTTCCAGCTCTCCACACTGACAAAAAATATCTCAAAATTGAAACGTTTGAATCCTTGCCTAATAACAGGTGAAGCAACACCTGGCAAAGATATTAGGTCTCTCCTGTGGCAAAGGGGCTGTAAAACTCAAAAAGCATTAGCAATGGCAATAGATCTTCACTTCCGTGTCACAGGTGAACCTTGGTGGGTCTTTCAATGCTTCTTAAGGACTTGTGCCCTGAGATACGGAAAAGTTTTTGATGGAGTGGCATAAAACATTCGTACAATTAGGGTCCGCAATGGACAACAAATACAGGTGCTGTTGCAGGACTTCGATTTGTTTAGTGTGGTTAAACAAATGTATTGCTGTCTTCAAATAATGTCCTGTCACAAGGTGAAACTTTCGCCTGGATTACTGACAAATGGATCTGTAATCAGATGTTTTTCCGTGCTCAAATTAACTGTGTCATTTCACAAATCTTGTAATGTGTTAGGAATGCATTTTTGCAACAAAATATTACATCAAAACGATCTGTATGTGAAGCTTTCATGCATTTGTTTCAATGCTCTATTAACAGAGCGTCTATTTAAAAGGTTAACCTACAATGTAGGTGCATGGCTATTTTGTAGAGGATTCCTTTCTCGAGTAACCTTAAGACACTCTATTCGATAGTCAATGAAGTTACAAAGTGCATCAGCCTGCTAGGAAAAGGACAAGGGAGTCTATATCAGAATAATTAACAACGCGTGTCACAGTCTATTAAGATCAACACAGGGAACGGTGGCTCTTGGCAACGCGGTGACAGGCAGGAACCAGCTCATGTCAAAGACATGTCAAATTGTGTAATCAGCGGGATTAGAAAATGCACTCCCTTGCTGGGAGAGCTTTCCCAGGTTACATTCAGCATTTGTGCTGCTAAAGCAGGTTTCCCCTTCAATCCACATGCTTCAGAATTAATGTCTTTGCTACGTGGTTAGCAAGCGGCGCCCATTGTCATTCACTGGAAAATGGTTTTGGCGCCGATTTGAGCTAACAATGCTGCCCTTGTAGCTAGTTCACATTTAGGTATATGTTGCTGCTTCTCATGTATTGTACAATTGTAATATATTTTATACATAAAAAAGCATATGCCTAAAACATGTTGGTGTATCCCCTTAAAATCTGTTGAAAGTCACGTAATGCCAGTTCTTTCGAGCCACAGGGACAATCCTCTGTTGATGACAATTTATGTGTTGTTCGCCACTGATGTCCTATCTCCAAAACTACTAATGAACAATCTGACACTCAAGGTGCCCTCTATAGACGCCTGACTCGCTCTCCACAGATAGCTTAGCCGAGCTGTTGAAGCTTCCTCTAAGGGATGTCAGTGGGTTAGGGAAGCTGAGATACAGAATGGCACACTAGTAATGTGAATGAATGAATGGATACAATGATACTGCTACTCTGCAACCACATTGTCTTTAGGTGCTGGTGCACTATATAAATGCAGTATTCAGTCAGACCTGTAGGTACTAAAAGTAGTTTATAAATAGGTTGAATAGGGCAGTGAAAAGAAAGATAAACACAAAACAGAAGGTCCTAGAGCCTTCCGAGGCTGAGCTACAGACCAATTGTATAACGTTACACACAAGGCTTGCTTTGCTTATAACATCAGACCTTAGAGCCAAAGTTTTCCTCATGCGAGAAACTTTGGACGCCCTCTGCAGCCTTCCTGAATTCTCGCCCCAGTCAGAGGGGCACAGATTCCAGAGAGACTGCAACATTGCATCAAGACTTGTTATGCAATATTTTTAGTCTGCCCTAATCTCTTTGTAGACCTACCTCATTAACAATTAATGAAGTAGGGGCCAGATGTATCAAAGGGTTTTACTCATGTCTATGGGAAAATGTGTACGTACATGTATATGGCCCTAGGTCTTTAGCAACCATATTAGGAATCGCGAACAGTGTCTGAGACATTGCTGTACATTCCATTTTGTGAGTTGCAAAACGTCGCAATTTGCGACTCGCATAATGGAATGGTCATACATCTGGCCCACACAGTGCCCAAAAAATAGCATGAACAGCAATTTGCATTGTGCAGGCGTTCTGCCATTTTGTTTTACCCGAGCCTGCTCCTGCCTAGCTATCCCTCATGTGCTCAGCTAAGTAGGCCCAATCTACCTCCATCCACTCTATTCTGCTCGTACACCCCATTTTTTAAAATTGTATTTATAAGTTTTGTTACTGCCTGACTGTCCTCTGTGTTTATCTTTCATTATGCTCCCAGTTTTTGTCTATCTTCCCATTCCATCTTAGCAATAACTTTTAATTTTACTAAAATTATTTGAATACTATACTTTCTTAATGGGGCTTTCAGCCAGTTCTCTTAATTCATTGGTCTGTTGTTGTGTCCATTCAAATTTTGCTTCCTCCCACTACATCAGGTAGCATGGGGCAATAATTGAGTCTATTTCATCTACAGTCTAACTTCACTTTGAGTGACTGTATTCAGCTCTTTCAAAAGAAGTACATCTGCATATAAGATAGTTCCTTTCAGTGCCAGTGTTTTTGTTTTTACCTTCTTATTACTTTAGTGTTGCCTTTGTGATAGCAGGACACCTTCTACTAGCTCTTCGTGTGAGCACATGGCACAATTCAGCCTTATCATTCCTGTCTCCTGCTAATCCTATTGCAAATTCCTTTTGGAGAAGCCTTTATCAGTCCGCTGCTATTTTAAGCATATCACATTGTGCCAATTTGAAACAGTTATTTATAAAGTTGTCCTTTTTTTAGTATGCACCACTCCTGTATGTCATGTTTGCTTGTATTTTAATTCTATCAATCTATCTATCTATCTATCTATCTATCTATCTATCTATCTATCTATCTATCTATCTCTATAACAAAGAGGTCTTGGTTCACAAACTGTACTTTTGAGTAAGTTTACCACTTTTGAGTAAGTTTATACTTTTGAGTAAGTTTACTACTTTTCAGCATTCACAAACTGCACATGTCAATCAATCAATCAATCATGTCACTTATAAAGCGCACTACATACCCGCGAGGGTCTCAAGGCGCTGGGGGAAGAGGGGGGTGGTGCTGCTACTGATCGAAGAGCCAGGTCTTGAGGAGTCTTCTGAAGGCCAGTAGGTCTTGGGTCTGTCGGAGGTTGGTGGGGAGGGTGTTCCAGGTCTTGGCGGCAAGGTGGGAGAAGGATCTGCCGCCGGCGGTCGTTTTCCGGATGCGGGGGACTGTGGCGAGGGCGAGGCTGGTCGAGCGGAGCTGGCGGGTGGGGGTGTAGAAGCTGAGTCGTCTGTTGAGGTAGGCTGGTCCGGAGTTGTGGAGTGCTTTGTGTGCGTGGGTGAGGAGCTTGAAGGTTATCCTCTTGTTGACAGGGAGCCAGTGCAGGTCTCTCAGGTGGGGTGTGATGTGGCTGCGTCGGGGGATGTCGAGGATAAGACGTGCAGAGGCGTTCTGGATGCGTTGCAGCCGTCTCAGGAGCTTAGCCGTCGTTCCTGCGTAGAGGGCGTTTCCGTAGTCCAGCCTGCTGGTGACGAGGGCCTGGGTGACTGTTTTTCTTGTTTCGGTGGGGATCCACTTGAAGATCCTGCGGAGCATTCGGAGGATGTTGAAGCAGGATGAGGAAACAGCGTTGACCTGCTTAGTCATGGAGAGGGTGGGGTCGAGGATGACCCCTAGGTTGCGTACGTGGTCGGTGGGTGGCGGGGCTGTTCCCAGTGATGTTGGCCACCAGGAGTCGTCCCAGGCTGAAGGGTTGGAACCAAGGATGAGGACCTCCGTCTTGTCCGAGTTCAGCTTCAGGCGGCTGGTCCTCATCCATTCGGCGACGGCCTTCATTCCTTCGTGGAGGTGGGCTTTGGCGGTGTGAGGGTCTTTGGTGAGGGAGAGGATCAGCTGGGTGTCGTCGGCGTAGGAGATGATGTTGAGGTTGTGCTGTCGGGCGACGTGGGCGAGGGGTGCCATGTAGATGTTGAACAGCGTTGGGCTGAGGGAGGAGCCTTGGGGTACGCCGCAGATGATCTTGGTGGCCTTGGATCGGAAGGGGGCGAGGCGGACGCTTTGTGTTCTGCCGGAAAGGAAGGATGTGGTCCAGTCCAGGGCCTTCTCTTGGATCCCGGCGTCGTGAAGGCGTGTTCGTAGTGTGTGGTGGCAGACCGTGTCGAAGGCGGCTGATAGGTCCAGGAGGATGAGGGCTGCTGTTTCTCCGTTGTCTAGCAGGGTCCTGATGTCATCGGTGGCGGCGATGAGGGCGGTTTCGGTGCTGTGGTTGCTGCGGAAGCCGGACTGGGAAGGGTCCAGGATGTTGTTCTCCTCGAGGTAACGGGTCAGTTGTTTGTTGACGATTTTCTCGGTGACCTTCGCGGGGAACGGGAGCAGAGAGATGGGTCGGAAGTTCTTGAGGTCCTTGGGGTCTGCCTTGGGTTTCTTGAGTAAGGCGGTGATCTCGGCGTGCTTCCAGCTTTCCGGGAAGGTTGCTATCTCGAAGGAGATGTTGATTATTTTCCGGAGATGGGGCGCGATGGCTGTACTGGCTTTGTTGAAGATGTGGTGAGGGCACGGGTCTAGCGGTGAACCGGAGTGGATGGTGTTCATGATCTCGCTGGTGTCCTCGTCGTTGATGTTGGTCCAGGAGAGCAGGCGGTTGGTGGTTGTGGGGGCAGTGGTCTCGGTGGTTGCCGGGGCGGTCGTGGTGTTGAAGCTGTCGTGGATGTCGGCGATTTTGCGGTGGAAGGAGGTGGCCAGTGAGTCGCACAGGTCTTGCGACGGCTGGATGTCGTTGGTGTTGGAGCTGGGGTTGGAGAGTTCCTTCACGATGTTGAAGAGCTCTTTGCTGTTGTGTGCATTGTTGTCTAGGCGGTCTTTGAGTGAGGCCCTTTGGCGGATCTGATGAGGTGATGGTGATTGCGGGTGGCGCTCTTGTGGGCGGCGTAGCTGTCCGCTGTCCGTTCGTGGAGCCAGATCTTCTCCAGTTTTCGGCATGTTCGTTTGGAGGCCTGGAGGTCTTCGGTGAACCAGGTGGCTTTCTTGCTGGTGTGGCTGTTGGGCGGATTCTTGAGCGGGGCGAGGGTGTTGGCGCAGTCGTCGATCCACTGTCTGAGGTTGCGGGCGGCGGTGTCGGGGTCGGAGGGTTCAGCGGGTGGGCTCAGGGCGAGGGTTGTGGTTAGCTGGTCTTCCGTGACTCTGCTCCAGCAGCGGCGAGGCATTTGTTCGGTGCGGTGGTGCGTGGTGGGCTTCCTGTAGGTGAAGTGGATGCAGTGGTGGTCAGTCCAGTGGGGTTCGGAGGTGTGGTTGAAGGAAACGTGTGGGCTTGCGGAAAAGATGGAGTCTAGCGTGTGGCCGGCGGCGTGGGTGGGTGTAGTCACGAGCTGTCTGAGTCCGAGGGTGGCGAGGTTGTCGATCAGGGTGGTGGAGTTGGTGTCCTTGTTGTTCTCGAGGTGGAAGTTCAGGTCCCCGAGGAGGATGTAGTCCGTGGAGGCGATGGCGTGTGTGCTGACGGAGTCAGCGATGGAATCGCTGAACTGTGGTCGGGGTCCGGGGGGTCTGTAGATGAGGGTTCCTCTGAGGGTGGTGTTGGGATCGGTGTGGATCTGGAAGTGCATGTGTTCGGCGGTGCTGAGGGTGTCGTCGGTGTTGGTTGAGACTCTGAGGGTGTTCCTGTGGACGATGGCGATGCCTCCTCCGACTCCGTTGGTGCGGTCCCTGCGGGTGATCTTGTATCCGTCCGGGATGGCAATGGCGATGTCGGGGGCTGAAGCGGGATTCAGCCAGGTCTCCGTCAGGAATGCGACGTCTGGGGAGGTTGAGTCGAGAAGGTCCCAGAGTTCGATGGCGTGTTTGCGGGCGGAGCGGGTGTTGAGGAGGATGCATCTGAGGTAGTTGGGTTCTTTCCTGGGCGGTGGTTTGGCGGGGCGGGTGCTGGCGAAGCTGCAGTTCCGGCAGGTGAAGGGCCCTTGGGTGCGCTTCGGGGTGGCCTGGTAGCAGGCGTGATCTTTTCCGGGGTTGAGTGCGTGGAGGGTGCTGGCGTCGTATCGGCGTCTGTTAATGTGGCGGGCGCGGGGGATGCCCGGACCAGGGGGTCTGGCGCTGGGCGCGGCCACGGCGTGGACGGGCGCAGACGGGCTTGCCTTAGGCGCGCCTTCGGCGCGCCAGCGGCGCGCCCGCGCAGCGGCCGCCATAAATGGGGAGGTGGGAGGGAGGAGCAGGGAATGGGGCAGCGAATGGGCAGTGTGGGGGCGGGGCCGCAGGGGCGCAGCGGCGGGAAACAGGCACAGAAAGGAAAAAACGATCACAATCAGGGGCAGCAAGGGGGCACAGAAAGGAAAAAACTAGCACAATCAGGGGCAGGAAGGGGGCATAGAAAGGAAAAACGAGCACAATCAGGGGCAGCAAGGGGGCACAGAAAGGAAAAAACGAGCACAATCAGGGGCAGCAAGGGGGCACAGAAAGGAAAAAACGAGCACAATCAGGGGCAGCAGCAGGGCACACAGACGGAGCTGTGTGGTGGGGGAGCGACCTACCAGTCAAGGTCAGGGGTGGCTCTCTTCACCACGCAGCGGCCGCCATAAATGGGGAGGTGGGAGGGAGGAGCAGGGAATGGGGCAGCGAATGGGCAGTGAGGGGGCGGGGCCGCAGGGGCACAGTTGTAGTAAGTCCAGCACTACTTATGGCCAACCACTGGTACTGCAACACCCTTGCATAGAAAATAATGGACGTAGGGACCTAAAATGAAATCCCATAGGAAATAATGTCAAATGAAATTAAACATTTAAAATTTACTTCTTGTAAAACCACCAGTTGCAGGGGTATCCGCCCCCGTCCCAGAGTCGGGTTGAAGAAGTAGGCGGCACAGCACTCAGGTCTCAGCAAAATCCTTTATTTTCCATCTTTCAAAAATTGCAATAGTGCAGTCATGGCCGACGCGTTTCGACCGGAGCCTTCCACTGGGCCATCAAATATGTAAATATATTCACTGAAAAAAAAAAATGTTAAAGTAACGTTATAGTTGGGTGTGATATAAAAGATCTCTTTTTGTTTAAAAAGAAAGAACTTCAAAATTCATTGTAAATAACAAAGATTAATGTTATGGTTAGGTGAATATGTGTCAGTGACAACATTAACGTTTTGAACTAAAAAAACACAAAAATTCACCAGTTATAGTTAGCAGACCTAACTATAACTTGCGCCCCCGCCATGCACTGGTTATGACCCCACATATTACATCACTCATGACATGTTCTATGAAATCATTGATGACATCACTGTAGACATCATCCAATGAGTGTGTTAGTTTGTGTTATAGTTTACATAGTGGTGGGCAGCTACCATATTACTTTTCTACCTAATTTTGTATCGCCTGTGTCCAGCTAATGGGTGTACGTGTTTACAAAATGTATGTGGTTCTAATATATTATAGGTGTGTATCGGTATTGAACAAGTTATAAATCTGTGCAGATAACTGTTGACGACTTGTGTCCAGTATGTTCCATATAAGTGTTTTGGTTCTGCAGAAAAAGTTTCCAATGGGGCAAAGGTTCTACATACTAGATAATAAATCGTATCACCATGACATTTTCTACATGCCATAGAAGTCTATGCACCAGGTACTAACCTATGGTCTTTGGCTTCTTTTGCTTTAGAAAAGGGGCTATCTGTGAAGTTTTCACCACAGTACGAACTCTGCAGGTAGTATAATCTTTAGCACCTTCGGACCTTGGTTATTTTAAGTGACTAGTTTCTTTTCGACAAGGGTTGCATAGAGTGTACACTATTCTTAATAGATACGTTTTAATACTCTCTGGTGTATTCCTCATGAGAGTTTTACTGTCTGCAAATGATGCAGTAAAGAGTAAACTCTCTCCATAGAGTAAACAATGTTTACAATACTCACTTTTCTACTCATATGAACTTCATTTCTCAATGTAGGTTCGGTGACTGTCGGGGGTTTGATACAGATAAAACTTGTCTGTAGTAGGGCATTTTATTCTGGAGAAGGTGTTGAATATCTTGAGGAACTTGGCTTTCTCTGAACAGTTCTATACAGATTGAACACCGTGTGCAATTAGGGTTTCCCATATGTATCTGTGGTTGATTGTTAATGAAAACTAGGCTACCCGTGAAGTGTATGGTATAGGGTCAATGTTGCACATAACCCCTGCTTACTACACCCAAGGGAGTTGTATTTGTGACGGCATTAATGATGTTTTATATTATTCTGAGTTATTTTGCACTTACTGTCAGGCCTCTAATGCCTACTACTTTAGAAAGCAATGTGTGCAAAAGAATCATGGATGATGTAATCAGTGATGTCATCAATGATGTAATTTTAGATGTCATCAGTGATGTCACAAATAATGTCATAGAACATGTCCTGAGTGATGTAATATATGGAGTCATAAGCAGTGCATGGCAGGGGCGCAAGGTATAGTTAGCTCTGCTAACTATAACTGGTGAATTTCTGTGATTTTTTTTAGTTCAAAATGTTAATGTTGTCACTGACATATACACCTAACTATACCGTTACTTTTACCCTTTGTTTTATTCAGTGACTTTATAGGTTTTTTTTTAACATAAAGAAATATTTTATCACCATACGTAAATCCAACCCCTCGCTACACACGCCCTTTGTCAGTGAGCAGCAAAGGTTTGGCAGCAGGGCCTGGCCTATGGCCAAGCCTTTGGTAACCTCCCCACAGGCAACCAACCCCATGCTGCACACGGCCTTCAGTTGTGCACAACAGGGGGCTGGCAACATGGCCTGGTACATGCCAGGCCTTTTAGCCAACCCACCTGGAGGCATCGGACCCACCCTGTGGGCAGCCAACCTCACACTGCGCACAGCCTCTCATCACGCACAATATGGGGTTTTGCCCCAAGGCCTGGCTTGCAACTAGGTCCTGCATCCTTCTCCTTGTAGGAAGCCATCCGGAGGCAGTCAATCCCATGCTGTGCATGGCCTTTGCTTGTGTGTGGCATCGGTTAGCCGCAGGGCCTGTGTTGCAGTCAGGCTCTGCTTCCACCTCCCTGCAGGCAGCCAATAGCTTGCTGTGCACAGCCTTAGGCCATGAGCAGTGGGTGGTTAATCACAGGGTTTGGCCTGGTGCCTGGCCCTGTGGTCAAACTACCAGCAGGCTGCCAAACCCACACCATGCACATCCTTTGCCATGCACAGTGTAGGGTTGGCCTTCATGCCCTGGGGGCCCAATCCCCTGGGACCACAACATATATATTAAGGGGAGTATGGCATACCGCTCCCTCGCTGACCCTTAATTGGCCCAGGAGATCCCATCCTCTGGGACAAATACAATTAAACAGGGGAGGAGGGCGCGCAGCCCCCATGCTGAGACTTAATCAACCCCGGGGACTATATCCCTTGGGCCAAATACAATAAAAAATGGAAGGGGGGCTGCACTTCCACTCCCCAAGTCTTCTTGGGCCCCTGGGTACCCTATCCCCTGGACCAAAATCTAAGAGGAGGGGGGATTTCATTACTAGGCCGTGGGGATACCATTCCACAGGGCCATATTTGTTTTCAAAAGGGGCCCTTTCCTAAGTCTCATTAGGCCCGCAGGACCCCAATCCTCCAGGGCCTTCTGTATTTTAAGTGGAATGGAGCCTGCCTGGCAACCTCTTACCTGAGCCTTCTTAGGCCCTGGTGACCCCATCCACCAGGGTTGTATTTTTTTATAGGGGGTGAGATGGCCCCCTTCTGAGAACCTATTTTGGCCCTGGGTCCCCAATCCCCCAGGGCCTTCTATTTAAATAGGGTGGTGCCCCAGTGCCCATCCAGGACACCCACCATGCACAATGCTGATGGTTGCAGGGCAAACCCCGGGGTCACCACGGCCCCAGTTGGTATTGCTCCCACCCGGAGGGAGCAGCTGTTTATGCTGCTCCCTCTGGGCGGGAGCAATCTGTTGATCTGTTTCCCTAGCCAAACAAAACTTAGTGCGGGCATGAAACGCTATCTCAAGTCTGTTCCCAGCCAGCAGGAACATTTTTAAAGCTCCCGCCCGTTAAGAGCAGATTTTATGTTTGCTCCCATTTGACGTGGTTTTAAAAATGTTCCTACCAGGTGGGAGCAAACACAAGTTTCCCTGCCCATGCCAGTGTATGCAGGGAAACTGCTGTGCCCTGTGAGTGTGCTCCCCAGACACAGCAATTGAGCCGGTCCTGGGGGTTGGGTCCCCAGGGCCAATAAAGGCTCAGGAAGGGGGATGCGTGGACCCCGTCCCTTTTAATGTAAGGATCGGTCCTCGGGGTTGGGGCCACCAGGGTCTTTTAAGGCTCAGGGTGGGATGGCTGCATGGCACCCCTCCCCTTATAAAATAATTTGTGCTGTGGCAGATGTGGTGGACCAAGGGGGCCACTGCCCCTTCCCTGAATCAAAGAATGCGGCCCCCGGCCGACATTATTTTTCCGATCCCACAGCACTCTCGTGGGACTGTGGCAAAAATTGCAGGTTTTTTCCATTTGCCCCTCTGGGTCCCCCATGGGGCTTGGGGGGGCAAAGCATCCCTACCCCGCCTCCTTATATTCTTTTTTTTTATAACTTCAGGACAGAGGGCTAAGTCCCCGAGTCCTGTAATGGCTGCCAGCAAACTTTTTTATCATGTTGCTGGCAGCCAATCAGAGCGCTTCCTCCCATCGGAGTCTGAATCCCGATGAGGTGAGATGGCCCATGGGAATAAAATCTCCCTGGGCCAATCAGAATGCTAAAAAAAAAATTTATTGGGTCCGAGGGACTCTCGCAAGAGTCCCTTGAACCCAGCCATATCGATATACAATAATGTTTTAACCTTAATTTCTCAAAAACAACTGAATGGATTTACACCAACTCACAAAAAGCACCATCTGCGTACCAAGATCTAGCTTCCTGACAAATTTGGTGTAATGCGGTTGAGCAGATTTTCCTTTAGCCCTGCCTAAAGAAATCTATGGAAAAGGCACAGGGATTTTACGTTTTGGGACCTCCCTTTTTTCTCGGCCCCCGCTTGATGGGGCCAAAGTTATTAGCAATACAATAAACACATTTAATATGGAAACACTGACCTAACTATAACTAATATATATACATATTCACTGAAAAAAACACAGGTTTCAGAGACATTATAGTTAGGCTTTCATTTTACTCAGTACAAAACTAGAGAAATTCAGCCGTTATAGTTAGGTGAGCTAACTATAACTTGTGCCCCTGCAGTGCACTACTGATGAGGTCACACATTACATCACTCATGACATGGTCAGTGACATCACTGATGACATCATGCAGTGACTGTGAGTGTTTCTAAAAAGTTTAAGAATGTTTTATATATATATATGCCAAGGTGTACTGAAGAATGAATGGGTGTATGAGTGTCTGTATGGATGATTCAATCACTGAGTGTATAAGTGGGTGATTAAACTTGTCACAGTGACTGTGTGGGAGAGTGACTAATCTGTGTGAATGTCTGTATCAGTTGATGTGTAAGTGGCTGCATGGATTGGTGAGTAGCTACATGAGTGTCTATATGGGTTATTGATTGGTTGTCTGAGTACATGTATGGATGCCTCAGCAGCTCTGTGGGTGGGTGGTGGGGTGTGAGACTCCCTGCATGGATGTGTGAGTGGGTGATTCACTAGGTGTATGCAATCATGAGTGCGTCTGTGAGGGGCTGTGTCGGTGAGTGAGTGTGCGTATGGCTCTGTTGTTGAGTGAATGGATGTCTCGGTGGAATATAAGTGAGTAACTGCATATGTGAAAGACAGTATATGTGAGTGTTGGAGTATATAAGTGACTGTATGTAAGAGTGAGTGATTGTGAGAGTGGCTGTATGGATGAGTGTGTGCTTGTGTTAGGGAATGTATAATAGAGTAAGTATGTGTTAGTATCTGTATGAATAAGTGAGGTAGTGTGTCTATAACTGTATAGGTGAGTAAATGGCAGTGTGATTGATTCTTTGGGTGAGTGACTAGGTGTGTGAGTAACTCTATGGGTGAGTGGCAGTGTGTGAGTCTCTGTATGGGTGTTTGAGTGCATACATCAGTGACTGTATTGGTGAGTGACTGTGTGTATGAGTGGCTGTATGGGTGAGTGAGTGGATGTGTGTGTAGACCTATGAATCAGTAAGTGGGTATGTACTAACTGGTATTAGTGTGTCTATGATTCTGAGAAGGGTAGTCTGCATTTTAGAGTGGGTTTATGAAAGGTTATATTAGGGTGTGAGTAGGTTCATCAGAGATTATGTGGATGATGTCATCAGTGATGTCATTTGAGATGTCATCAGTGATGTCATCAGTGATGTCACTGACCATGTCATGAGTGATGTAATATGTGACATCATCAGCAGTGCATTGCGGGACGTGAGTTATAGTTAGCTCAGCTAACTATAATGGCTGAATTTCACTGGTTTTGTATGAGTGAAATGTCAGCCTAACTATAACCTTTTTTTTTTCCTTGAATTTCTAAGGGGTTTTTAAATGCTAATTTCTAACTATAACATCCCTGAAACTGTGGTTTTTTTCAGTAAATTTCTAAGGTTTTTTAAAGGCTAATTTCTAACTATAACGTCCCTGAAACCTGTGTTTTTTCAGTGAAGTTCTAAGGTTTTTTAAATGCTAATTTCTAACTATAACGTCCCTGAAACCTATGGTTTTTTCAGTGAATTTCTAAGGTTTTTTACGTGCTAATTTCTAACTATAATGTCCCTGAAACCTGTGTTTTTTTTCAGTAAATTCCTATGGTTTTTTAACTAGCAGTTGCGTTTGCAGAGTGGTGGAGAAAGGGGGCTGGGCCTCCACAAAGCACTCAGGAAGTCCGCTGCGTAGGACTTACAGGAGGTAGCAGGAGGGCTTCTTGGCCCCCAAGGTCCCTCAGGAGTAAAATGGACTTTATCCCCCAACCTGTAGTGCGCCAGGAGGCGTGTTTGCAGAGTGGTGGAGAAAGGGGGCCATGGCCTCCGAAGACCTCTTAGCAATCCCACTGTGTTTGAACTTACTGGATGTAACAGGAGGAGTAGTTGACCCACAAGTACATACTTTGGGGCCAACTACCCTTCCTATTACCTCCAGTAAGTCCTACACAGCAGGGTTGCTGTGTTCTGATACCAGGCCACGCCCCCTTTGTCCACCACTCTGCAAATGCACCTCCTGGCGCGCTCTTGTTTAGGGGATGAAGTCCCTTTTGCTGCTGGGAGTCCTTAGGGGTCAACTAGCCTACCTGTTACCTCCAGTAAGCCCCACAAAGTGGGATTGCTGAGAGGTGGTCAGAGGCCACGACCCCTTTCTCTACCACTCTGTAAACGCACCTCGTGGTGCAGTGCTGCTTGGGGGATGAAGTCCACTTTAGTCCTGGGGTCCTCATGACACAAGGGGACCTCATTGCCCCACCAGCAGTGCGCTACACGGGCCCTCCACAGCCCCGGGGACTGCCACCTCCCCAGGGCTTTATTTTTTAAATGATTGCGTGTGGCCCCCTGCAATTAATGAACATAGCCCAGGGAAGGTGGCGTTCCCCGGGTCTGCGGGGGCCCGTGTTTATTTAGATCATTGCCCCCAGGACCTGGCCCACCTGGGGGCCTAATTGAACAAAGCGCGGCAGCCCGTGCTTTGTTTTAAAAAAAAATTCAGCCGGATTAGCGGATCAAACGTGAATACTGCCGAATGTTTTTGCAAAAAAAATGCTTTTTTGGCACCCCCTGAGCAGGCCTAGGGGGTCAGGGTGTTTCTACCCTGCCCCTTTTTCTTAATTTGTAGTATTTTTCCTGGTTGGAAAAGTTGGCAGCCAAGCAGATCGCAGGCTCGAGATCGGGAGGGTTCGCGGATCCTCCGCGGCCATATTTGTATATCTGAGAAATGTTTAAATTTCTCAGGAACTACTGAATGGATTTACACCATTTAACAAAAAGAGTGCTTTTTGCACCAAGCGCTACCATTTTGCCAAATTTGGTGTATTTTCCGTTCAGCAGTTCGAGCTGTAGCCGTGTCTTAAGTTTCTTATGGAAATTAACATGGAGAAAAAGTGTTTTGGGACCCCCCCTTTTTCTCAGCCCCTGCTTGACAAATCACCCTGAAACCTTTAACACAGCAGCTAAAGTGAGTGGGCCATCAGTTATGAAAATTTCGCGAAGATTCGTCAAACGGCACCTAAGATATTGGCAAAAGAATAAACACTTTTTGAATAGAAACAAAGTCCTAACTATAACTACCTACTGGCGACCAATAGTAGGTAATATATATATATTCACTGAAAAAAACAAATGTTACAGGGACTTTATAGTTAGGATCAGATTTCACTCGTACAAAACCAGTGAAATTCAGCAGTTATAGTTACCTGAGCTAACTATACCTTACTCCCCCGCAATACACTGCTTATGACCTCACATATTACATAACTCATGACATTGTCTAACCTCCTGGACTCACCGATCCGCTCGTCGGTGGAGCCGAGTCGAGCCATGGAGGCTGTTGTGGAGCGAGGAATGAGGAGTGGAGGATACTGCTGAAGATGCCGGTAGTACTCCTGGAGGGCTCTTACCCTCGCCTTCACCCCTGCCTTCAACGCTTGTGGAGGGAGCAGAGTGGCAAGTGGACATTGAGGACAGCTGCAGGCAGGCAGGGGGTGAGTGAACAAGAGTGCACCTGAGCGCGGAAGCTTTAGCAGTCTGCCGCTGAGTGGGATCCCAGGTCCCAGCTAGGTCTGGGTGCGGCTTGCAGGGGGTCTGGTCTGGGTCACAGGGCCCATTATACAGTCCATCATACAGCCGCTCGTAGCATCTCTACCCTTACCGTGAAAAACTACAGGATGTCCTTGACTATAGGATCATACTGTGTCACTCTCCAGACCTTTTTAGCTGCAACCCACTACCCCAACGCACTGATTCCTGTTAATCAGGTCAGGAGGAGAAATTTTCAACCCAAGCAGAGGATAAAGCAGGACAGAAGAACCACCACACAACTGCCCTAAAGTAGCCATATCACTTTTTGAGATAAAGCAATTTACGAGATGAGAGACAGGGAAAAGGTCCCCTTATAGCCAATCTGCCAAAAGGGGCATAGGAGCAAAAACTCCTAGAGCATCCACCCTGGCCAAGCTACCATAACAAGGTGGCTGCCATTTTTCATTTTAAAACCAATTAGTACAAAATAACAATCAATCAATCAATCAATCAATCATGTCACTTATAAAGCGCACTACATACCCGCGAGGGTCTCAAGGTGCTGGGGGAAGAGGGGGTGGTGCTGCTACTGATCGAAGAGCCAGGTCTTGAGGAGTCTTCTGAAGGCCAGTAGGTCTTGGGTCTGTCGGAGGTTGGTGGGGAGGGTGTTCCAGGTCTTGGCGGCGAGGTGGGAGAAGGATCTGCCGCCGGCGGTCGTTTTCCGGATGCGGGGGACTGTGGCGAGGGCGAGGCTGGTCGAGCGGAGCTGGCGGGTGGGGGTGTAGAAGCTGAGTCGTCTGTTGAGGTAGGCTGGTCCGGAGTTCTGGAGTGCTTTGTGTGCGTGGGTGAGGAGCAGCAGGGCACACAGACGGAGCTGTGTGGTGGGGGAGCGACCTACCAGTCAAGGTCAGGGGTCGCTCTCTTCACCACGCAGCGGCCGCCATAAATGGGGAGGTGGGAGGGAGGAGCAGGGAATGGGGCAGCGAATGGGCAGTGAGGGGGCGGGGCCTCAGGGGCGCAGCGGCGGGAAACAGGCACAGAAGGGAAAACGAGCACAATCAGGGCATCAAGGGGGCACAGAAAGGAAAAAACGAGCACAATCAGGGGCAGCAAGGGGGGCACATAAGGAAAAAACGAGCACAATCAGGGGCAGCAAGGGGGCACAGAAAGGAAAAACGAGCACAATCAGGGGCAGCAAGGGGGGCACAGAAAGGAAAAAACGAGCACAATCAGGGGCTGTGTGGTGGGGGAGCGACCTACCAGTCAAGGTCAGGGGTCGCTTAAATTCAGGAAATGCGTAAAACATTAGGCACTCCTTCCTGTACCCGTCCCTCCAGACCTACTGTTACCGTACCGACAGACTCCACTTCTTTGAGACCACGACCAAATGACCAGCTATGTAATTGTAAGTTTTGTGAAATCAATAAATTAGGAGATGGAGGGGTACAGGACTAACTTTCCCGCTCCGGGCTAGTGCCGTCCATCATCTTCTTCGGTCGGGATTTGTTGTTCATACTTATTTGTGGAGTACCATCATGATTACCTATTAACCAAACATAATCTGTTATTTTTGATGTTTTAGGCTGATCCACTGATTCTTTATCTTCTTTATCTTTCTCTGTAGGCTGGCATGTCCTCAGGCTTCCAATACAAGCGGGGTTGGCTAATGCCGTGGGGCTGGCCTCTAATTCTGGCTCCGAGTCATATACGGCACTGCTATTCCTCAAGGCAGAGGAGTGACCATTGTCTGCCCCACTTGCTTTTATTTGTGATCTCCTTTTTGCAGTTAGATCTCCTGGTGTGGCCTCTCTCTCCAGCTTCCTTTTGGTAGTGGCTTGTGCCTTGCCTCAGACTTTACCAGATCTCATCCGCAGGATCTTCAAGTGGATCCCCACCGAAACAAGAAAAACAGTCACCCAGGCCCTCGTCACCAGCAGGCTGGACTACGGAAACGCCCTCTACGCAGGAACGACGGCTAAGCTCCTGAGACGGCTGCAACGCATCCAGAACGCCTCTGCACGTCTTATCCTCGACATCCCCCGACGCAGCCACATCACACCCCACCTGAGAGACCTGCACTGGCTCCCTGTCAACAAGAGGATAACCTTCAAGCTCCTCACCCACGCACACAAAGCACTCCACAACTCCGGACCAGCCTACCTCAACAGACGACTCAGCTTCTACACCCCCACCCGCCAGCTCCGCTCGACCAGCCTCGCCCTCACCACAGTCCCCCACATCCGGAAAACGACCGCCGGCGGCAGATCCTTCTCCCACCTCGCCGCCAAGACCTGGAACACCCTCCCCACCAACCTCCGACAGACCCAAGACCTACTGGCCTTCAGAAGACTCCTCAAGACCTGGCTCTTCGATCAGTAGCAGCACCACCCCCCTCTTCCCCGAGCGCCTTGAGACCCTCGCGGGTATGTAGTGCGCTTTATAAGTGACATGATTGATTGATTGATTGATTGATTGATGATCACCCCACACTGCTAGATTTGCAGGAGGGGGCCAACACAGACATCCAGGGAGCTACTGTAGATGAAGAGTTAACAAAGAGAGTGCAGACGGTAGAACTTGGCGACAACCCCTCCAACTTGTGGTCTGCCACACTAAACTCAATAAAAGCAACAGTATTGGCCCTAACTCATCATTCTAACAAAATGGACATTCAGGTGGATTTACTTAACACCATGGCAATCTTTGTGTCAGGAATTGATGAGAAACTTGAAAAGCTAAATGCATTAGTTATAAGGAGCCAATCAAACCATCTTAATAATTTTACAATTTGTTCTTGCAAGGAAGTAGTAGATAAACTAGCACAACGTCCGGCAATCATGGAAGGAATCCTGGGAGAAGTTAAAACTAGCTTCAGTCCCAAGATCCGGCCTGAGACAACATCAAAAGACGAAATAAGCAGTTTGAAGATGACATCCCTTGGGGGTCAAGTAGATCTTAACAAAGGGCTGGCAGATCAAGAATGCATGGAATTAGAGGACCAAAACTCAGAAATCCAACTTAGGCCTCACCATAAGTCTCTTGATGGTGGATGCTCAAAGGATAAATCCTTTGTGTTACATCGACAAACTAAAAGGGAAAGGAAAAGAACCAAAAAAGGAAGGAATAAAATCTACCCTGGTCACATAGAGAACACTCACCCCTCGTTAATAGCTCAACAGGAAGACCTGGACCGTTCTGGGATGGTCCCTGTGGACCTGAATGCATCTAGTACTGACTTGGATCCTGCACATGATAAAGCACACAACAAACCAGTATCTCCTGTAAAATTGAGGGCTATTCTTACAACATGCAGCTTGCCCCCTGGGACAGGTAGTTCGCTGACCTGGGGAACATCTGGTGCACAAGAAACTACTCGACAGATCCCCTTATTGTGGCCTTAGAAATCACAAGCCAAAGAGCTTATAGAGGAAGAAACTCAAACCCAGCCTATAGAGGAGCAGGGCTTCCCGGAACCTCAAGTGCTGGCAGTAATTGGAGCTAACACCGGTCATAATCTACTGACATCCAGAGATCATTTCGGCGCTGGCGATCATCCCGGTGGTCTGATCTACACTGGGCAGAAGCAGCTATGGATCCCGGAATTTAATTCGAGAGGCTCCCAAGATGTTTTAAACCATTCAAGTATCCTAAAGTTGATCAAAGCCCTACCTGGCATGGAGCATGTTAAGTCCGATGACATTTCATCGATCAAGTTCATGCAGGCAAGAGGGCAATAGCATACGGATCCCATCCTGGCCACCTTCTCATCCCCTGTGCTTCCGGCCCAAATGTTGGAGAAGAGAAAGCACTTAAAAGCCTGGGGTATTTAAGTAATCGCCTACCAGGGGGATAGATACCCCCATGGGCTCCTAGTAGGGCCACCATTAGATGACCAAGTGTTGTCCAACTCGTCAGAATTAAGAGGAGCAATTGGTGGGCTCTCCCTCATGGCTCATCACAAAAATAACCCAGACTTTACAAAGGTGATAGTTAAAGTAACCAAAGAAGCAGATTCAGGCCAGCAGCGAAGATTGGTAACAAACGAGTAACAAAACACATGGGGCTGGCTACCCACAGCCTTGTCTCGAACTAGGAGCAATCAGGATTGAGTGGAGGGGCGGCCACCAGCAATTGTTCAGGGTGGCCTGTCAGTCTGCTCCTGGAACATCAGAGGTCTGCAGACAAAATCCATGGATCCAGTGTTCACAGGATATCTGAGATCATTTGACATTCTAATGTTCCAGGAAACCTGGGTGCAAGATAGCATCCCCCTCATCTGCTATAAAGAATACATAAAACTGGCTGAAAGAAGGAGCGCCTATGGAAGGGTGAAAGGAGGCCTGGCAATCTAAATCAACACTAACTTAGCGAGTAGAACTGCAAAATTGTATGTGGAGGACCCACACATGTTGGTATTGAAAATGGAGGGTTAGGCTAATAATTCTAAAGAATCAATAATTCTTATAAACCTATATATCAATCCAAAGAAAAGAGCGGTATCTTCTAGAGGAATGGTAGCCCATCTATCCCAATTAAAAGATAGTCATCACAAGTTACACTGGCTAGTCACAGGAGACTTTAATCTCAACTTATTCTACCAGCCATCGGAAGAACATACTGATGCTGTTGGACCACTCCGTGAGCAAGCAATACCATTGAAACTTCAGAGGGATAAACTTGGAGAAGAGCTTATAAAGGCCTGTGAGCTAATGGGTCTACTGGCTTTGAATGGTCAGAAGCCAGCTGACACTCCACCCCTTCAATGTCCCTATACAATAAGGTATGTGATTATAGCATAGTCCATCGTGTAGAGAGTGACCACAATCCTCAGGTTATTATGGTGAATGCAATCATATGTAAACACGAGGCAGTTCATATGTTACAGGGAGAGACTTGATCATAAAACCTGAAACGCCTGAAGTGGACTTCATGTACCGTTAACACCATAGCAGAAGAGGCAGTTGCAAGCTTGCAGGACCTAGCTGTAACTGGCCTAATCCAATAGTGGCATGGGAAATGCTCTCTGACAATATGGCCAAAAGCCACAAAGAGAATAGCTACAATAAGGGAACTTGACTTGTTCACTGTAAATCGATAATTATGCCTCTCTACATCCCAAAAATAAAAAAGGGCTTGTAGGACTGCACTCGTGAAGTCAATGGACCCAATTAACACAATGTTGAACATTAGACTAGTCCAGTTTCTGGCCATTTAAAAAAAAAATGATTAGTACATAGGTCGAGTGTAGAGTGAACAGGGGGTGGGGGCCTTGAACCTAAAATAAGGCTATGACAACCGCATTATTTTTAGGTAAACTCACATACGCAGGTAAACCACAAGGACGGGCTGCTAGGGTCATTGATAGTAGCTTTCCCTATCCCCGCCATGCTAAGGCAAAAATGTGCTTAACCCGGCATTGTTTGTCATGCACATTGGCACTTTAATAATGCATAATTTTGTATACTGGCACTATATTTGGTTGAAATACCACTGTACATTTAGTATAGCACATATACCAGCTCTTTGGACTTGCACACAAATATTTTAACTACTTATAACGGTTCATTTATGAGAATTACAATTGGCCGCATCATAAACTCGCACTTTATCCAATTAGGGAAAACGTTGGTGCTCAATTAGTCACCGCAAGCCATTTATCATCTGTATTTGACATTTTTCATCCATATATTTAGTAAGGGAAGTAAAAAAAAGAAGTAAAGGTCCATTAATAAGATGTCCAATGGCTGAAGTAGATGCATGATAAACCTTTAGATCATTTTGTTTTCTTTTTTAATTGCTCTGAACTGTGTGATTGAGTTGTGTTTATGGTTTTAATTGACTAATAAACTATATATCTACTACATAGTCAGTGACATCATTGATGACATCTCAAATGACATCACTGATGACATCATCCAGTGAGTGTAAGTGCTTTTAAGAGGGTGTTAATCATATATACTAACCTACTATAAAAGTTAGCTTAGCATACTAGGTGCACTACTACCTGATACTGCTTCTAACATAAATTTGATTGAGTGGCTGTGTGACTGTATATATCCTTGTGTGTCTGTGTGTTTAAGTGGCTGTAGGGGTGTATACATGGGTGTGTGAGTAGCTGTGTGGGTGTGTGAGATGGTGTGTACGTGGCTGTATTAGTGAGTGAGTGGGTGTGTCAGTGGCTGTACAGGTTAGGGAGTGGCGGTGTGGGTGGCTCTATGGGTGGTTAACTGGGTGTGGAGTGACTGTATGGGTGTGATTTGGTGTCTGAATGGCTATATGAGTAAGTGATTCGGTGTGTTATTGGCTGCATGGGTAAGTGAGTAGCTCTTGAAGTGAGTTGGTATGTGAGTGGTTGTATTGGAGAGTTAGTTTCAATGTGAATGGCTGTATGGGTGAGTGAGCGGATGTGTGAGTGCTTGTATGGATGTGTGAATGGGTTTGTGAGTGGTTGTGTGTGTGAGTGCCTGTATGGGTATGTGAGTGGCTGTGTTGGGAGGCTGTATGGGTGAGTGAGTGGGTGTGTCCGTGACTGTGTAGGTAAATAAGTGGGTATGTGAGTAGCTATATGGGTGAGTGTGTGGATATGTGACTGGCTGTATGGGTGAGTGACTGGTTGTATAAGTGGCTGTATGAGTGAGTGAATGGTTGTGTGAGTAGCTGTATGAGTGAGTGGGTGTGTGAGCGCCTCTATGGAGGAGTAAGTTGGTGTGTGAGTACTGGTATGGGTCTGTGAATGGGTATGTGAGTAGTTGTGCGGGTGTGTGAATGGGCATACGAGAGGTTGAATAGGAGTGTGAGAGTGGTTCTGTGGATGATGTCATCAGTGATATCACTGACTACGTCATGAGTGATGTAATATGTGAGGTCATAAGCAGTGTATTACGGGGGCATAAAATATAGTTAGCTCAGGTAACTATAACTGCTGAATTTCACTGGTTTTGTACAAGTGAAATCTGAGCCTAACTATAACGTCCCTGTTTTTTCAGTGAATTTCTAAGGTTTTTTTAATTCTATTTCCTAACTATAATGTCCCTGTAACCTGTGGTTTTTTAAGTACATTTCTATGGTTTTTTAACAAGTAGCTGCGTTTACAGAGTGGTGGAGAATGGGGGCATGGCCTACGAAGCCCTCTCAGCAGTCCCGCAATGTGGGACTTACTGGAGGTAACAGGAGGTCTTGCTGGCCCTCAAGGACCCTCAGAATCCAATAGGACTTCCTCCCCAACCAACAGTGCACCAGGAGGAGCGTTTGCAGAGTGGTGAAGAAAGGGGGTGGGGCCTCCTGTGACTTACCAGTCTTTTATGGGGGGCTGCATGGCCCTCCTTCGCTGGGCCAAATTTGGCCCGAGAACCTCATCCCCAGGGGCCAGGCCTATTTTGAATAGGGGAGGAAGGCTACATGGCCCTTATCCCTGGGCCGTTTAAAAAAAAAATTATAACTTAAAGAGAGGGGGGCAGAGCGGCCCTCCTCACAGGCCAATTTTGGCACCAGGAACCCCATCCCCCGGGCCCAGCCTGTTAATTTTTTAAATAAATAAATAATGGGAGGGTGCCGAACCGCTCCCCTCCCGGACCGATTTCGGCCCCAGGGGCCCAGCCTCTAGTGTGGGTGCCCTGGTCCCACCCTGCAGGAGCCGGCATTGCTTTGACAGAGAGGGAGCTGCTAAAATGCAGCTCCCTCTCTCTCAATGCAATTGTGCTCCGCTTTGAGCAAGAGAGAGCAAAATGCTCTCGCTTGCTCAAAGCAGAGCACAGTTTGCTATGGCTTGGCAGGAGTAATAAAGCTCCCGCCAAGCCATAGCAAACAGCTATGTCTCGGGGGTAGGCATCCCAGAACATAGCAGGAGCTGGCCCTGGGGAGTGGCCCAGGGCCATCTTTGGCTCAACGAGGCCCCAGGTTTGTGGTGGTCCCTGGAGCCGGGGGCCCGCAACGGACCCCTTCCATTATATTATTTGACCCCGGGGAGGTGGGGTCCCCAGGGCAACGCAGACCCTCCAGCTTTTCTATGTTAATTGTCCTCTGTAGGTAACTTTCACTGGGGCTGTGGGGGGGGCCATGTGGGCCCGCACCTCTATAATTCATAACCCCAGGGAGGTGGTGGTCCACAGGGCTGTGGGGGCAGCGGGCCCCCCTGCATTTCTATAGTTAATTGCCCTGGGGAGGTAGCGGTCCAAATTTGGTGCAATTCTGTACAGCGGTTCAGGCTGTATGTTTGAATACGCATCCTATGGGAACTAACATGGGAAAATGCACATATTTTTAGCCTCCTTTTCCTCGGTCCCCACTAAATGGATCGCCCCGACACTTGCCATGCACAGCAAGACTCACTATGACACTTTGTTTGGAAAGTTTCATGAAGATTCGTCAACGGGCACCAAAGATATAGGCAAATCAATCATGGTGCATGGGTGTCTGAGTTGGCGGTAGACAGCACATAGTGTGTCAGCGCAAGGAGAAAATTGTAATGTGCTATATAATGTTCTATATAGTGCATTCCTAATCTCTCCCTGTCACGTAATGAAGCTCCGCAAGGTGTTGTGCTGCGCTGTGTTTCATGACATTTTGATAAATCTGCCTCCCCAGTGTGCAGTGATACACATGTAGGCTAGATTCATCAAGGTTTTATGTTGCCCTGGCATCCCGTAAGGTAACACAAGGGCAACGCAACACTATAGTCAGATTTACCAACCCATGCAAGGTCCCTTGCGTGGCCCTGCAGTGCTTGGTAAATCTGGAGTAAAGCAAGGCAGCGCAAGTCACTGCCTTGTATTACTCTGCCCCAGGAAGGTGTTCCATGTGTGGAGCGTGGGTATTCCCACATATCCACCCATGGATTTTGGAGCACTCCCATATTTATCATGAGTGGTAGACCTGGGAATTCGTCAAAATGCTACACCTTCCCAGGGGAGGTGTAACAAGGAGAAATATCTTTATTTCTCCATGTTTTTTCCTCTTTCTACATGTGCTGCATCCTGAAGCACACATAGAAAGAGGAAAAAGCCCTCAGAGAATTGTTTTTGTACAGGAACATGCTCCTTCATGAACAAAAACAATCCTGCCTGTAATTTAGACACCCTTGCACCATGATGCAAGGGTGCCTGCATTGTCACTAGCGTAAGGAGAGGAAAGGAATGGGCCATATGATGTTAAATATGGCGCATTGCTGCCCTCTCCCTTTCACACAGTGCAGCAAAGTGTTTTGCTATGTTGCATGAAATATTGATAAATCTGCCCCGTATTTGTTGCTTGACAACTGGTCCACATGCACCTTGTGAGGTGGAAGAATTTAACAGTGCTCTCCTTCATCATGTCGGCAACAAATTACAGCTCTTGATGGTTCAGTGCTGGAAGAGCAACAGTGGAAAAATAGGTATTGGTTGGAACCTTCCATTTTGGGCAGAGAGCCCATTCGCGGTTGCGAAGAGCCCAAAACTTCAGGATTAATCCTTTTCTTCTAGATTGAACTTCACTGATGCCATACCAAGGGTCCAGGAACTAAGGAGCACCTCTTGGAGATCAGGAACTCACTCCAGCAGAGGTCAGCAGGGCTCAGGCAGGTCCAGTATAGCAGGTCATCTGGACAGTTACAGGGAGCTTGTTGTGTCCCTGCAGCTCAGAACAGGAGATCAGTCAGCTGCCCCTTAGAGTGATTTCAGCCTGGGATAAAGGGTGAGGGTTCAGTCTTGCTTTTCAGACAGCAGGGCAGGTTTCAAGCAGCAGTGAAGTCTTCTGACAGCAGGGCAGTCCTTCTTTTGTATCCACAATTCCAGGAGTATGCTGAGAGTGGGTCAGAGGGTCCCCTTTTGATAAATGGTGCCCACTTTGAAGTGGAAGAAAATTCTGGAGTCTTCCACCTACAGAAGTGTCTGGAATTCCCTGTCCCTCTGTCATGGTCTCAGTCTGTCTGCAGGCACAATAGGGTAGTGGGAAGTCATTTGTGTGCAAGCAAAGGCAGCGTCTTTGAAGTGCAAGTGTGACAGGTGACAGCTCTGCCCTCTCATCAAGTAAGGATGGCCCATCCTGCCAACAACCAGAGCCTCTATTGTGCAGCTGTCTGAGAGAAATACCCAGAGGACAACTGCCAACTACATCTAGTTGTGTGACCCAGGAACAGACTGCAGGCACCAAATGTTTAGGGCAAGAAAATGGCAACTTTCTAAAAGTGGCATTTTTAAAATTGTAACTTAACATCTGACTTTACCACTAAATAGGGTTTTAAATTACAATTCCTCAGATACCAAACATGACACTCCTACCTGCGCCCTAAAAAATATTTCTCTTATTTAATGTAATAAGTTAATTCAATGTTATCCTATGGGAGAGGTAGGTCTTGCAATAGTGAAAACATGAATTTAAGAGTTTTTCACTACCAGGACTTGTAAAACTTAAAGGTACACGCCAAACTTTTTTAATAAAATGCACCATGCCTTGTGGGCTGCTTATGGTCTACCCTAGGAGTGACTTATATGTATTAAAAAGGATTATATAGGTCTGGCAAGCAGTTTTTGTCATGACAAAATGGCATTTCAAAACTGCATACACAGGCTGCAATGGCAGGCCTGAGACAGACTTAAAAAGACTTCTTAAGTGGGTGGCACAATATGTGCTGCCGGCTTACTAATAGCATTTAACAGGCCCTAGGTACATGAAGTACCACTTTATTAGGGACTTACAAATAAAATACTTTTTAGAATTCAGAAAAATTCCCAGTAATAGACTTGGAAAGCTATACCAATCTCAGGTTTCTAGGCAAACTATGGGACTCAATCTCCCAAAAGGTGATGGGACGAATGCTGGCAAATAGTCTAACCACTTGCAATCCCTCAGGGTATCATTCCAAACCATTGTTTTTCACCCACTGTAGCACTCTAGACAGAGGGCCTAATTTAGGATTTAGCAAATGAAGTAAAGGCAGACAGGGTGACAGAGGAATTTACAGCTTTTATTTCACCTACCAAATTTAGACATGTCCCCCAATCTGGGGAACATCTCTAAGCATTGGCAGGAACAGTCATCACAGTGGTTCATGTCAATGTAGGAAAATTTCAACGGATGGCTCTGTCAAACATGATGGCTGCCCGTGAAACTCTTCCAAAGTTTTTATGTTTCAAAAACAAACTCCCAAAGTGGGAGCTTATTTTTGAAAAGTTGAAAGAAACTAATGACCGCCACACCAGTTTTTTCCCAATGTGTGGGGTCCATTTAAATTTTTTTACTGTCCGTGACC
This sequence comes from Calotriton arnoldi, assembly GCA_963921515.1. NCBI lineage: Eukaryota > Metazoa > Chordata > Amphibia > Caudata > Salamandridae > Calotriton > Calotriton arnoldi. The sequence continues at coordinate 933,183 of CAWUFW010007414.1, read as the reverse complement.
ATCAGGATATACCTGGCAGCGAGGGACAGTAAAAAAAAGTCATCTGACTGTCTATTCTAAATAGAGTGGATGATTAGATGATTTACTTCCGATGGCCCCAACTCCGTTGGGCCGTCGAAGGAAGGAAACTTGTGGTCCGCCCAACTTGAAATTGTGTGGCAGACCTTGAGTTTGGCAGAAAGGGTACTCTGTCATCCTGCAACAGAGTACTTGTCTGCCAAATTCTAAATCAGCCCCAGAGACCAACTTAACACAAATCAGTATTGACCCACCTCCTCACGGGAACAGTCCAACCCAAACTTTGGTCACCTCACACATTTACCCTGTGGCTGACTACTACTTTAGTTGGAGAATCTCACTGACTAAGCTACCCCTGTGAATATTACAGTGTTATATTCATAAAACACAGGCTCTCTGACAAATTTTACAGAAGATTTATAATATGCTACTGTGGGTAGGACTACAACTTGAAAGGGGGTGCAGGAGAGTAGAGAATGAAAATGAAGAAAGTTTCAAAATCACAATCATTGCAGGCGCCAGCCACAACATATGACTAAAGACTATTCCGGTGGTTTTGGAAAAATCACTCACCTCCCTCTCACTGAAATCCATTCCCCTGTACATTTTGTTCTAGGGCACAGTTACTGAAACTTTTTAATGTGAATAGTTTGCATCTCTGACATTTTCTTAAGGTTTATTTAAATTTGATAAAAATAGGAACAAATGCACCACTTTGTAGAGGGGCACTTCATGTTCGTTAGACAAGAGCATGTTGAGTAGGGAACCACTGTGGCCATTTGAAGTCTGGAGATGCAGAGAGGGGTACTGCACAGGACGCTTAAAGAGCAATATAAAGCAATAGGCATTAGCACTGAAGCCTTAAGGTAAAGGAGGAGGAGGGGTAATCCAAACACCCATCTGTTGTTAACAATCAACACATATTGCAGCCTACAGTTTTACTATGCTGCACAGCGCTTTAAAGGGCTTATTCACAAGGAGCCATCGCGGAATTAACGGCACATTATCGCAGCCAAAGTCGTGATAAATTTACCTCCCCATTCACAAGCCGGTGTTAACAGCCCACAGCACCAGTTTACCTGCGATAGCAGCCGCAAAAAACATCGCCACAGAGGACCCCCGCAAATATCGCTAATGAGATGCAGAGTAGGCGTTCCCGTGACAAAAGCCGAGACAAGATCACACCTCAACATTCACAATGACCAGCCACATCAGCGATAAGAACACAAAACAGGTCATAAGGTGCGTTAGCACCAGGAAATTTACACCTGCTCTGACCTGGTGTAAAGTCGGACGGCAGCCAGCACCACAAAAGGGAGCACAGCCCAGGGCCACAACCGAAGGGCAACAGATGCCATGGAGCCACTCATCATGCGGCCCGGAGACACAAGAGGGCCACAACACCCACCGCCATCACCCCAGGACCCCAACCCACACCAGGAACACCCCCCCCACGGACCACCACAGACGCAGCGCAGACAAAGACAGCGGACCCCCAGGAAGCTTACCAGCCTCACAGACCCAACATCTGACAATGTCACCGTCCACCACAGGCTGAAAGTGACAAACATCCTACGCATCCTGACCATCATCGCCTAACAGGCCTACGGCAACAACACAGCGGACAACCAACATCCCACCCCACACAAAGCTGCTGGCTTGGCTGCACCTGTTGGCCCCTAGTACCCCCAACCAACACCCACCAGAGTCGGAGGAGTCTCACAGCCAGCCACATCCAAGTCCCCCACACCTGTCCTGGACATCACCATCACCCTGGCACCCCAGCCCCCATACGTATAACACAATGCGCAGGATCAGCTGGAGACCAAGCAAGGACTACACGCCCAAGCAGGATGCACGCACGTGTTGGGGGCAATACACAGCACACATGTACTACCTGTGCCCCCTGGTGACACAGCACACAATCACCGCAACAGGAAGCACACGTCTCACATCAATGTGCAGGCAATAACAGAACACCGTGGAACCCCCAACAATGTCGCCTTCAAATACACAGCCAGTGTGCATGATACCTTCATCCTCCGACAGTCCATCAGAAACCAGCATTCCCAGGATGGCAACAAGGGAAATGCACAGCCCCTTGGCAATATCCAAATGAACACCCCATACACCTCAACTCCACAACCATGCAACTCACAACTCTGGCAATGCACACGTCACAAAATCACATACAACAGGCACAACAACATGCCCACCCACCAAACACGACAGAACAACTTACAATGTTCACATGTGCAAGCCCTGAACATGAGCCAGCAATGGCATGGCACCACAGCCACATAATAGCCGAATGTGTGGAGAGGTGGCATCCAGGCATGTGTGAAGGGAGGAGTAGAACCATGATTGGGAAAGTACGCAATGCCATGGGTGGCGGAGATGTGCTGGACACACCGCAGTATGCAGAACACACCCCTATCCATGGCGACATACACCACTGGTGTATGGAGTGTAGTGGACAGTGGACGCAACCAAGTCACCCCAGCAAGTGGGGGACCTCGCGGAAATGTTGCCTGTTACGCCCCCCCTAAGCATCAATGGAGTGGGATGGCCCGGCGCACGCCACGGCAGCGTAGGGGTGTGAATAAAAAGCACATAGGCCTGGACGTGGTCCTCTTCCGGAAAGACCCACATCTCTGCCAGGGCGGCGCCTCCCACCCCGCCACGAGGCCGACGCCGTCCTCATGAGCGGAGTTGCCAGTGATGCTGTGCGCCTGCCGGACCCCGGCACACTGGACCACGAACCCGTCAGGCCCACCCCTGCGCAGCCAGGCCACACTGATCACCTGCTGACACCGGCGTATGTCAAGGAGGGCCCACCACGTGTTGGCGCAAGCTCCAAGCCCGAGGCCCGCTACCTTGGCAGCCACCTCAGACCATCACGGCCTCCACGACACAGGCCCACTTTATTCCTTTCTCATTGATGTACTCCACTGCCGCCTTAGGCCTACTCTTTGGACCAGTAGGTCCCATATGTGAAACTGTGCCCTGAGTCATGAATGGCAGTGACCCCAAATCCGGGCCAGCGGCCACAGTACCAGACCCCCCCCGATCAGGGAGGCATAGTTCCATATGGGCTTCTTGCGACACGTGGTGCCACTAACCCTGTTCAACGCCAGCCGGCTACACGTGGTGCCACTAACCCTGTTCAACGCCAGCCGGCTACACGTGGTGCCACTGAACCTGAACTATGCAAGCCGGTGGGGCCATCCAACCTATGCCGGCGACACTCGGTGAATGGGCCGTGCTGACCGCTGCCTCAGGCCTACACCACGGTCAGGTAGGTCACACATTTGGAACTGAATCTTGATTACACCATGGCAGTGAACATTATTGAAGGCAGAGAACAATTCACTATACACCCTTCGATGTGGTGGCAACAAGTCTGTGCATGGCATCACAACCACACGTGTCTGTGGGCCTACGCGGACTACTGCCCTCGGCCTACGCTGCGCACGAGTGGGATCACAGATTTGGAACTGAACATCGGTGATTCAAAAGGCAGAATACATTTCATCGCACGCACGGAGAGGTGTAAGAGGATGATGCGTTGCAGTCCGGAGGGAACAGGATCATCGTTACGGAGGTGATTGAACACTACCGACAACTGCCACTGTGTCACCAATTCTGTGCCTCGCGAGCCAACGACACGTGTCTGTGGGCCACTGCTGTCCGCTGCCTCCGGCCTACACTGCGGTCCAGTAGTTCACAGAGCCTTGATTTGGCAATGTTGGAGTTCACATCTGTGTACCGGCATCATCGCAGACTGCATCCCCTCTCAGCACCTGTGCCACTAAGTGTGTTCCCCGACATTCATGGACACTCACTGGTCGTACATTGGTGGTGTATGAGTCTATGGAATAGGGGCTGGTTATCATCCTCATGTAGCTGATACCGAATTGTTGGTGAAAACGAGTGTTGCGCTTTCCACTCCTCCATTTGCTGCTTCCAGGTAACATCAGACCTTCCGCATCATACCCTGGAGGACACCTTCCACTGTCCCCTGCAACCCTCCGCAACATACACCTTGGACATTGATGGGGACCCGCTCAGGTCGCATGGCCCATCTGACTGCACCGCAGGTCACCGTCCCGTGGCTGGGTGCCTGTGCCGGCCGCAGTGCATCCGGGGCCACCAACTCTGTGCTGCTCAGGCCTGGGACCCCTTCTTCTGAGACAATGAATGGCCTCTGTAGCGATGGTCTTGGGGTCATCAACGCCATGTGTCTGTGGCCCTGCGCTGTCCGCATCCTCCGGCCTCAACTACGGGCCACCAGGGCCCACACATAGCATCGAGTGTTGAGCAGCCCGGACGTCGCATCACCGCAGGAGGCACACACCACCACGGCAAGGACCACCTCCAACCGCCTTCTGCCCGAGTCAAAACGGTGGTCCTGACAGACCTACGGGGTTGCTCAGACCTGTCGTGAATGCCATCATCGGCCTGATACCCTGCTCAGCACTCCAGGTGCCAGTGACTCAGTGCACCGCAAGTCATTGTCCGTTACTGATTGAGTTTTGTGCTGTTGTGAGGTTGCGCAGCAATGTCACCTCATGCAGTGGGGGAGACCTGGGACAATGATGAGGAAGATGTGTCAAGTGTGCGGACGGGAGAAGGCACAGACAATGGGAAGGCAGGAGGCAACAGCCCCAAGGCAGGAATGCAGACTGGTGGTGGTAGTCAAGCTACACACCCGGATCTATTACTGGGTATTGCGCTGTGGACTGCGGACACAACTGTCACCTCAGGCAGTGTGGGAGACCTGGGACGTTGATGAGGAAGTTGATGCAGGTGTACCACACCCCACTGCATCTGCATCAGGACTAACCCGAAGGGATACAATCCTAGCAATTTTATCACATGAGCGTGCTCTCCTCTAGTGCCCCTGCCTCAGTGCACTGCAACTCACTGAACCTCCTGACTGAATATTGGGTGACCTCTGTCCTTACTCCGGATCCCTCCATGTTGCTCTGCAGTTGACTCTGTTATGCTGGTGTTTTCTGTTTCCATTACACTGGTGTCCACTGTTCAGGTTGTTGCCAGCACCAAGCACTCCGTGCGGGCTGGCTTATACTCACCCCACACACATCCAGCACAGGCGTCACTGTACATGTGGCCCTGCCAATAAAGGGGCCGGGCGCATGTGCCCGTAGCCAGTTCAACATGATATGTGCATGTGTCCCTGTGGTCTTGTTGTATGCATGGGGGCCCTGGGCCCTACAACATTATATTGTGATGTGTACAGCGGACGCAGACATGTCACCGCAGGCAGCGGGCTAGAACCTGGACATGTAGCTTTGTCGTCACCCACTCAATTCGTAAGGGGAGTGGACTGTGCCGTCGTACGCAGAGCCAACGTGGGTGTGTGGCTGATATGTGCGTGCCCCTGGGCGTGATTCTGTACTGGGTATGTGCATCTGCATGTGTCTCTATGGCTGTGTGGGTCTCCTTTGTGGGGTGTAGGTGGTCACTGAGGGGTACTGGACACCCACGGATGTTTTCTAGTTCGCATTTCATGGGTTCGGCAACACCCACACCTGTTGGGCCACCTCCTTTTGGCGTTCTGACACCTGGCATTGGGGTGCCATGTGTGGGTCGGTGAAGTGTTGTGAGCCAGCCGTGCTTGCGGGTGCTTCATGCTGTGTGGTCTGTTGCAGGGGCTGGGTTCTCCTTTGAGTAGCTTGTCTGCCCTGGTCCTGGTGGTGGGTTGTGTGGGATGTCCATGGGCTGTTGTAGGGCGTTGGTGTCGGAGGTGTGGTGTTCGTCTCCAGCATCACTGATGGGTTGTCTGTACTGACCTGCTGGAGGTGTTGTTTGTCCCTCTGCATTGTGAAGGGGAGGTGCATGTTGGCATTGTGTTGGCGCCTTGTTCTTGTCGACATGCAGACTGTGTGACAATGTACATTGTGACTGTTTGGGCGGTGGTGGCTATTTGAGTTGGGACACTGTACATTTGGCCTACATGGCTGATGTGGGGTTGTAGCCGTAGATATGCATCTCACAGTTCCCTGCTCTGTCCAATGTGATTGTTCTGTTTCTGCGCCTTGGCGGACCCATTTTGTCCCCTGTTCTGCAGTGTGGGTGTTGCACTTTGTGCCACATTGTCATGGTATGTGCTGTGATTGCTATGTGTGTGTGCTGTAGTGTGCCACGGGGATGGGGGACATGTCCCTGGGTAATTGTGGGTGTGCAGTGTGCTACACCTCGTTGTGCATGTGTGCCATTGTGCCCATCACCCCCCGTCCCCCCAGTCCCTGTTGGATCCTCACCATGTTGTTGTTGTGTCGGGTCCGGTTGAGCTGTGTCCGTACTCCCACCTTCTTGCACCGTCTCCACACTGTTGACTGTGGCCTGGGTTTCCTCCAGCTCCTCCTGTGGCGCTGGACTGCCACCTCCTGTTGCCGTTGCTGCCTTCCTGTTGGCAGCGGGTTTGTGCCTGGTTTAGGTTGTCACGCCCTGGCGGCGCCTCTTGGCCTCCGGCAGTAGCGGTCCGTGGTAGGAGTGCCGGCCGGGCGGTGACGTGGGGCGGGGAGGGGCAGGGTGGGGGTAGTAAACCACGGATTACGGCTGAATACAGGTAAGTAAACATTTAAATAAATAAAACGAATTTCGTTGCGCGCACTGCATCACATTTGGTGATGCAGCGCTCACAACGAAATTCGTTTTATTTATTTAAATGTTTACTTACCTGTATTCCGCCGTAATCCGTGGTTTACTACCCCCCACCCTGCCCCTCCCCTGCCCGTCACCGCCCGGCCGGCACTCCTACCACGGACCGCTACTGGCCTCCGGGATTGGCCTCCTGGGCACTCCGACTGCATTCCAGGTGGTCTGCTTGTGGGTCAGTTGCTGGTAGTGTTCTGTGCCTCCGTGGCACTGGTCTTGTTTTTCTGCGGGCTGCACCCCGTCTTCCTCTCCCTTTTCTCCTTGGCCTTCCCCGACCCCGTTGTTCCTTGCTGGTGGTCTGTGGGGGTTGTGGGGTTCGCGTTGTCGTCTGCGCTGGGTCAGGGTGCATCCATGTTGCTACGTGCTTTGGCTTGTTTCTGGTGTGTTGTTTCTGTGGTTGTTATGGTGCAATTTCCCGCCAGACGCGTGGGATTTGCAGGCCTGTGGCTACTTTTCGCTACTTTTTGTACCGCGATTGGCCTCATCGCATGGTTTCTCGCGTTCGCGTTTCGCGTTTTCTCGGCATGGCGTTGATTTCACGCTGACATTTGACGCATTATCTGGTGACTTTCGCATGCTACTGCCTTGTTGTGAATTCCACGTTGGCACGGGGTTATTTTCCAGAGATAGGCTGCGATAATGAAAGTTGCATTACGCTACTCTTGCGGTAGTTATCACACGTTCTTGTGAATATACCCCTAAGTGTCAAGGGCAGCAGATTGGGTTACACTCAGTAAAGGGAAGTGCCAGCTATGGTTTATATTGTAAATGGGTTTGAGCAGCAGTAGCACACATGATCTCCTGTTAAATGCTGCTTTTGAATCACATCTTGACCTTCAGATATGATACCTTTTGAAATTCTAATAAGGAGAAATGTGAACTTTTTAAAGTGTCTGTAGCTCTCTGATCTGAAGGGAAGATACATAGTAGCATTCTGGGTCCTATGTAAACTTTCTGTGCCTCGGCTATCATTTTCAACACATACAAATATCTAAACATGCTATTTTATTACACATTTGGGATAGAGCAAATGATGGTATCACTGCCTTACTCTGGGACCATTATCCATTCAGGGTTTCACCCAAGACTGTCTCTCTGAAACATCCTATGTTGCTCAACTGTGCAGTTGGGAATAACTGACTGAACCTTGACAGATTCTGCATAGCGTGTTGTCCTGATGGTCATATCATTCATCACATGCTTGCACTTATGTTCCTCCTTCATGTTTCTGATACCCACGTCTGTCATCTGTGCACTGTTGCTGGTGGTTATAGCTACACCTGCATCTGTCTTCAAGCCTACCAAGTTTTTTTCATCTTCACCACATCCAAAATCATCTGCGTTAATGTCCACTACCTCAACACATTAGAGTGTGCACTGCAAATGCTGGCACACACTTTCAACTGATAAAATGATAACAACCACTACTACCCTACAAGGAACAATTAAGGCCATCACAGTAAAAGGTCTGCTGTGAAATCCTCACAAAGGCACCTCTTAACAGTTTTAATTCAGAGCATAATGATAGACTGGTAAGCAAAAACTACTTATAACACTTCAACATACACTTGAATTCCTTATTCATCCCTTGCAGTCTAGGACAAGGATGGATAATGCTATTCCCTTGTCCTTGTTCAACACAACTATTGTGTTAGGAGGATACAATATTGGAAGTAAGGCAGCTGCTAAGGGAGTAACAACTGTAAATATAAAGACTGGGCCCAATTAACAAAGGTAAACTTTTGTGTAAGTTTAATAGTTTTAGGTGTTCTCAGACTACATGCAGAGATTCATGTGGGCAAAATTCTCCGCACTTGGAGGCTCCACAATCAGGGCGGAGTGCACTGTGCACACATAAGTATAGGAAGTGCGGAGTCGGAAACTTCCGCATGTAATTTGTGAAAAACAAAAAGTTGTAAACTTACATAAAAGTGTAAGTTTACCTTTTTGAATGAGGCCAAACGACTGTCAGGCTCAGTAAAATATTTTAAAACACAAGCACCTCTTAAGATTCGATCCGCAATGGAAGGAAAATCTGAGTGTGGAGTCAGCTATTACAAATGTAGTAGGACATTAAAGGACATTTTGATTCCTAGTGATCCAATGCAATATGCTGTTAAACTAGACAGAAAAATATGGTTACCAGAATGAGAAAAGGGTTTCTTCAAATGTGAACAGTATTACTACCGAAGTTATACAATAGGTACAAAAGTACTTTCAAAAACAGTGCAGAAAAGAGAAAATTCGGAAATCAGGTCTGATTAAGTAACTCTAGTTATTTGTCTATACCATTATATTTGTAAAATTATATGCAGTATTATTTATATTCGTTAACTAAGTAGGGGTTTGTGTGTTTAGGAGGAAAGTAACCTTTCGATCGACGAGTTAGCAGAGTTAGTCTAAACACAGACTTAGAGCTAGAACATTGTTTACATGATTGAAACAAATACAGCATTGTTTCCATTTTTGTTAATTACTGGTGGTTAAACTGAATAAGCACATTTATATTAACTGAATACTTAGCATTATCTAAAAGTTTATAAAATTCCTGGATGTTTTAATAATATTATTATTACCATCATTTAAAATTAGAACTTCTTGAAGTAGATTATAAGAACTCAATTTAAAATGTGTTAAATATTGTAAATTAGCACCCAGCATGGAATGTTGAGAGCTGGCCAGCCAATTAGAATGCTCCTTTTGTGGACAACAATGATTATTATAGGCATGCTCAGGGAGTATGATTCACTATTATGCTATTTCAGCACCCCCTTCAGCACCCCACAACAGTGACTTAACTTTCATGTTGAGAAGTAATGGCTTCTATGTACAGCCCAGGTCCAGCACTCTTTCAGCATAAAAGCTCCTTCTGCCATGCTGTGCTGACCCCTCTACTTCTTTCATTTAAGAGAATGCAAGACTAACAGACACTGAAAATTAGAAGAAAAAAACCTAACACGTTTCTTTTTTCCTACTGGGCCTTTCAGCTTACATTTCCCTTAAATAAATTAAGGGGATGTGCCAGCACAGAGAGGCACAAAGATCGACATATGCTGAAAGACATCCTTAGCAGTGTAGGTTTGAGTGTGACAGGACTGAGTAGTCATTAGACACCTGAAACACAGTAAGCTGAATGTACTGGTTAGGAGGGAGAGGGACAGGTGTTGGCATCCCTATTGCCCCTACTTGCAAAGCAGAAAAGCCTTTTATTTACACTACCCTAAGAATTGTGGAGAGGTTAATGAATATCTATTATTACTCGTAGGAAAGGGCAATAAAGATTCATCACAATAGAGCCTTGAAAAATTATGTCATGGCGTTCGAGCCTGGTACAAGGTTCAAGATCAAAATTGGAATATTTCTCGGTTAAGAACATTTGGTCAAAAGAAACAGACTTTGGACATTTCATATGAGTTTACTTTGAGAGAGGATACAATCTCACTTACAAGAATTAATGACTCTGTTCCTTACAGGACTGTACATATTATTAGAATAGTACAAGGGCAGGAAACTATACGGTACGGGGTTTGAGACTGTTATAAGGTTCATGAGAATTCTTCAAATATATCTCAAGAAAATTTGGTCTTACAAAATAGAGTTTAAAAATTTTCATTGACAATAAAAAAGCCATTAGAATAGGATGACATCTCAATTATAAGAATTTCCACTGTTAGGCCAATCTTTACTGTCTGCTAATCACAGGGCTATGAATATTCGTTATATATTATTGTAATAAGATGACTTTTCCTTATGGTAATCAGCTACGAATAAGATCGAAACCAAAGATTGGAGAGGAGGCACTGAAAACATGTGACTAATATGACCTTAGGAGAGGTGGATCTAAAAGTGGGAACATTTTCTAATTAACTTCATGGTTATTGTTTGAAACAAATGGAATAGCAATGCCTGTTTTTCTCAAGGTATGTAGATTGAAGAGACAGAGATGCATTGTATTATTAGTTTTTCAGCTCTAACCATTAAGAGTGGCAATGGTAGGAAATTAATTGAAATATTTGTTTTTGCTTAACAGATTTTGTATACTGAATTTTACTCCTATCCAGAGACAATACAGGATACCTATTGGCTAGATTACAATACTTTAAGGTTCACTCTGGTTAATATTTTGCATATTATGATTAAACGGATTTTTATCATGGAATAAATGGGGGTATTTTATACTTATAATCACAAAAGAATGATAGGGCTAGTCACAAAGGTAACTTACACTTGAGAGTAATTTACACATGTAATTTGCTCTTACACTTTTGTGTAACTTTACAGCTTTTGGCTATTCACAAAATCCAAATGTAAAGTTACTCAAAAGTGTAGACATACATGTCTCCACCCCTGAAAAGGGGTGTGTAGCCATTAACGAATGTAAGTTACTACTCCCTAAAAAATAAAAAGTAGTAAGTCCAGCACCACACATGGCCAACCACTGGTCTCCTCAGCAAATGCCTCCTTCACAAAACATGATCTTACATCAGGGGTTCCTCAAGGCTCAGCCTTCAATCCGCCTTAATTAATATCTATGTCCAACCTCTGACTGACCTGGTTGAAAGGCTTGGCTTGACCATATTTTGCTACGCAGATGACACACAAAGTATCTTCTCTCTGTCTTCCATGCAGGATCATGCTTCAGAGGCCCTGAATTCTTGCCAGTCTGGGGTTGCATGATGGATGAACTTGAATTTTCTGAATTTAAATGGGGAAAAGACTGAGGCACTGGAGTTGGGTTAGAACCCAGCCTTATGGGGCCCACAGCACAGGCCTCAAAACTTGGGAGCACTTCCCACGCCGGCCCTAAAGGTGAAGAACCTTTTTTTTTGCTGGACTAGAAATTGTCCATGAAACCTCAGGTTGCGAAGGTGGCTTCTAGCTGTTTTCGTGTTCTGAAATGGCTGTGGAGTGTCCTTTGGATTCTTCCTATCCTAGCACAAAGGACAGACATTCAGGCCCGAATTCTATCTAGATTGGACTATGGCAATGTTCTCTATTTGAAAGCAGATAAAGCCTCTATAAGAAGTCTGCAAGTAGTCCAAAACTCAACATCCAGGCTACTCTACAGACTCCCAAAAAGTGCGTTTACTATCTCTCTCTTGAGTGAGTTGCACTGGTTTAAAGTAGAGAAGCGAATTCAATTTAAAGCCCTGTGCTTTTTGCACCCAGCTAGATCAGGAACTGGCCCCGCTATCTCCATGGACTAGTGAGACCCTTTCTACAGACTTGTGCATTACGCTCCAGTGATCTCTCCTTTAGGAGTCAAACAGACTTGTATGGGAGGATGGTCCTTTGCTAACCAGGGCTCTAAGCTTTGGAACAACCGCCTGCAAACCTTCAGATTCTACACCTCACCGACCTCTTCTCTGAAACTGCTGAGCCTGGTTGTTCTGCATTAGTGGGCTCTGACTGTGCCCTATCGATCTCTAAGCTGGGAAATCCTGTTGTGGGTAGCTGTTTGCACTATATAATCCCTCTTAAAAATAGTGATAATAATATTTATTATTATTATAATTATAGTAATAATTATAATCATGGTACTGCAATAACCTTCAAAAGAAACTATTGGATGCAGGGACTTAAAATAAAACCCCATAGGAAGTAATTTTAAATTAAATTAAATGATTTAAAATGGTTAACATGTAAATAGATATTACAAAATGTATAAAAATGAAAACTATGTATTATGTAATTATAATATAAAATATTGTATTAACCTTTTTGAATTTATACATTGATGTACCATCAGTTTCTATTGAAAATATAATTACATTGCTTAACATTAATTGTATATATAATTTTTAATAATACATAATAAAAATATTCATTTTAACTTTGAGTAGGATTCCTTTTTTATTTAACTTCAGAAAAATGTTTTTAATTTAATATATGTAAATTAATTAAAGATATAATTCAAAATTAAATTATGATTATTATTTTTTTTAATATTTTTATTTCAATCCATAACATGATTATACACATAAGATTTCATTTAGACGAACTGATCACATAGTACATACAAAATGAATTACTATATCTTATTCAAAATGTGCACATAACAGGGGTTAAGATTGTCTAATAAATAGAAAGAGCTGGAGATAAAATGCGGCTATGTTACAAAAATATACATTCTACGCTTTCATATGATCAATCATTGGACCCCAAATCTGTAAGCCCAATTTCCATCTATGTGACCCCTTAAGAGAATAAAGGCTGTATTGAAGGTTAAAGATAGCATAAAATCTAGCTCTCCACATTTCAAATGTGGGGGGTTCTTTCTGCAACCACGCCAAAGCTATACATAAGCGTGCCACTGCTGAGGCTGTAAATATCAGATAGCGGTATCTATAAGCAGCATGTCCGTGCGTTAGTCCATCCCCTATACCTAATAACATAGGGGTCTATTACGATGGTGGTCGGAAAACCTCCCCTTGGTAGTGGGAAAAGACCGTCCGCATAGACCGCGACATCACCGCCGGTCGAATTAAGATGACCCGCGGTCGAAATCCGTCCACGGCAGTCGGATCGCGGGCCTTAACATTGCGGCAGTTGCTGCTGCCTGCAGCACCGCCGCGATGTCCAAAGGAGCATGTCCTGCATTTCCCTGCACTGCGTGGCAGGCACTGCACATTGCCTGCCACCTGGTACAGGGAAATGTAGGGGGGACCATGGGTACCCCCCAGTGCACCCCCCCAATGCATTGGGGGCCCGCAATGGGCCCCCGGAAGACAATCTCTGCATGCCTTTCCATGGCGGCTTGACCGCTGGGGAAAGACTGGCTACTGTCGGCATCATAATCCTGCCAGCGGAGCCTGCTCTGCACCGTCACCATTATCCCGGTCCTGCTCCGTCCGCCAGGCAGGAGTGCGGATGGCAACCGGCGGAAAAGCGGCAGTCGGAATTTCCCACTGCCGCGGTCACCACCGCCATCCTAATTTGACCGGCGGTTTTCTTGGTTGCCATCGCGGGCGGATGTCCACTGCCGGTCCGGTGGGCGCCACCGCCGACCCGGCGGTGGACATCCGACCGCCATCGTAATAGACCCCATAGTTATCGGCTTAATATTAATATCCACCCCAACAATCTCTGACAAAAAGATTTCGATTAGCCCCATTAATTGAGTTAGATGAGCGCATGTGCAAAAATTTGCAGAATATCAGCCTGCTCCACCCCACATCAAAAGCATTTCCCATCATTCGTCCCTCCCCATTTGACCATTTTGGCTGGAGTGTAATAGAGATCAAATATAGTCTTAAAGTGCTGTGATTTTAGAATAGCAGAGATCAAAATCCTTTCGCAGTCTCAATAGATTCCTCCAACATTACCAGTGGCGGCTCGGTGAGGGAGTGGTGCGGGGCGGTGGGCATGGCGGGGGAGGGACAGGGTGGGGGGGTAGTGGACTCGGACTTACGACGGACAGAGGGAGTTCTGTCCGTCATAAGTACGAGTCCACTACCCCCCACCCTGCCCCTCCCCTTTCCTGCTCCACCACCCCGCACCACTCCCTCAGCGAGCCGCCACTGAACATTACCCCCTGCATGCCCAAACGATTATTCCATGTACAATTCTGGGCCTCTAGATCATCCTTCTGAGCATCCAGCAGACAATTATATAGAGGGCCAATCCAATCTTTAAGCCTAATGGACTCCACCTAGGGGTTTTGTTTGACCACCCTTTGTCTCCGCCTCCTACATAAAAAATCCTGAACCTGTAGAAACTTAAAACATTCAGTTTTTGGTAAAGAGAATTTTCCAGTCAATGTTGCGAATGTAAGAATGCCATCATCGTTATAAAAATCACCAATCTGTTTGATCCCTTTAGGTCTCCATCTGGACAAAAAATAGTGGGCAGCAGTGTTGAGGTGGCCGTGGGCGTATAGTAACAAACCCCCTCGATCTGAAAACATCTCCGTACCGCTTTCCAAACTTTAAAAGCAGCTAACAAAACTTTCAAACGAGTTTTTGGTAATAACTTGGCTCCAGCACCTTAAATAAATAGTTCTTGGCCTATGAGCCAAGCAACATCTGATAGATGGATGGGGCTTCTGCCACATTTCCAACCTCTTCCCCTGTCAGTAAGAGCTGCATATTTTGCATCATACAGGCATAATATTAGAGTGTAAAATTAGGCACTGCCCGCCCACCTCGCTTACGGGGTAGCGTCATGAATTTCATAGCTCTGCGTGGTTTCCCCTGACCCCATAGAAATCTACCACATACTGATTGTAGGTTCTGAAGCTGTCTATGGATAAGTTTAAGTGGTACTGATCTATAATAATGGAGCACTTTAGGTAAGATTTTCATTTTAAGCACGTTACACCTGCCCACCAGTGAGAGGTGGAGACATTCGACCCTATCTAGTTGTTTTTTAATTCCTGTTAACATAGAACCCCAATTAGCCTTTACTAGTTCTTTCAAGCATGCCCTGCTCGTGATACCGAGGTAGGTGACTTCATCAGTAATCTTAGGATCACCATTACAAACTTGCTTTATGCAGATGACCTGTGTTTTGGATGAGTTGAGTTTATAGCTCGATACCATCCCGAACATGTACGCCAGCCGTTCTATCTCAGGGATAGCTGCAGCCAGGTCAGATGTTACCACCGCTATGTCGTCTGCATAAGCAAGCACACAAAAGTATTCCTGTCCGCATAGCATGGATTTAATCTTCGCACTTCCCTCCAACATAGTAAAAAATGGGTTGATATAAAGGGCAAATAGAAGTGGAGAGCAGGGACATCCCTGCCTTGTGCCTCTGGAAATAAAAACCGGGTCATACAGAACTTAGCTGTAGGGTTCCTATACATGACCTGAATAGCATTAATAAAGCTCGACCCAAACCCAAGGTGCTGCAGACCCGCCCATAAAAACTCCCAGGAAACACGGTCAAATGCCTTCTCTGCTTCCAATAACACCAGGCCTAAAGTAGCTTGATGCACATTTGCAACATCCAGCAAGGTGACGACCCTGTTGATGTGATTGACCGTACCCCTACCGCTGTTGACTGGAGACCAGTGGGGTAATGACCCTGGCCAGACGCATAGATTTTCCTGTCACAATTCAACAGAGAAATTGGCCTATAGGAGCCTGGTAGGGTAGGAGGTTTATCTTTTTTTTTATAACAATAATGTTTGCATTATCCCAAGAGGGCGGGGCATCTCCATGCTTTGCCGCTTGGAATATGGCCAACATGTCAGTTTTTAACTCCTGGAAAAAAGCTTTATAAACTTTTAGTGGGAGTTTATCTGGGCCAGCTGCCTTACTAACGGCCAATAGGTTTATCAATTCCTCTAGCTCCTCCATTGTAATGGGTACATCCAGCATCACCAATTCCTCACGGCCCAACCTTACACTACAAACATTCTGCAACAAAGCCTCCCCAGTCTACCCCCTAGGTTTTCTTTCAGTATAGAGTGCTCCAAAAAATATGTTAAAGGCACTTAGGATCTCGGCCGGTGTCTCAACTATCTTCCCTGTTGAGTCTGTCGTAGCCGTGATCCCTTGTGCTGCCTCCTTCGAGTGAAGCTGGTGCGCAAGACACCGTCCTGTAGCCTCCCCATATTCATAGCTCTCTTCTCTGCATGTTTTATATTGACAAGCAATTTCTTTGCTCCAATATAGATTAATTTTAGCCCTGCAACAGGCCACCTCCATTTGAAGTGAGGTGATCACCATGCCGGCATGCACCCCTTGTATGAGATCCTCTTTGGCTTTTCTAAGATCCCCATAAAGGCTCTGCATCAGGATTTTTAATTGTTTCTGCTTATAAAGCCCAAAGCTGAGAACCTCCCCCCTAAGTCTTGCCTTTAAAGAATCCCATACCAATGAACATGAGGTTGAGTTGCGATTGATGACAAGAAATTGCACAATCCAGTGTCTGACATGGCTAATGAACAAGGTGTTCTGCAGAAGTTTCCTAACAAACGAGAAGGATCTCGGAGGTCGACAGATGCCTATGACGGGAATAGCTAACAGAAGTGGACCATGATCCGTGTGATCCTGGGGCAAACCTGAATTTGGGTCCCTGAAATGAGCATCCTAGAAATAAAAAAATAATCTAGCCTAACAAACTTATTATGTGGATGTGAAAAAAACGTAAAGCCCGGGTCAGGATACTTCAGTGTAGGCCACACATCAACGAGTAAATGATCAGACCAACTGCTGTAATGCTTTAAAGACTTTGGGCTTCCTACCCCTATAGTTGACAACATCTAGCTGTGTTCTCTGACAGTGCATGTGAATATTGAAATCCCCACACACTATCAATGGTGTAGGCCATGATGCTAATTCTATATTAAGACCTTTGAGTACCTGCGCCTCATCATGATTCGACTTGTAGACTGAGCATACAACAAACGTGACAGCCCCTACTGCGCACTCCGTAATAACCCAGAGGCCCTGCTTATCAGCTAGTATCCTAACAGTGCCCTGTACACACTGTTTTGCCAGGATTGCACCCCCCGGTTGGTCATACTCTGTTGTGTACATGAAATAAACGTAAAGCCGAGCTCAGTTAAATTCTTGCGTTTACCCCACGGAATGTGGGTTTCCGGCATGCAGACCACATCAAGTTTCATCACCCATAATTCAGCCGATACTCGATGCCTTTTCCCCTTATTATTCAGACCACATACATTGAAGGAACAAATGCGTAGCCCTAAAATGTGCCAACCTATCCCCCATTGAACCAAGCAACACCATTCCCTGAAGTAATCCTCCTAGATATTACAACTTGTATGCACCCAACAAACTTCCACATGTCATGGGTTGCTTTTTTTATACCACCCCCCACCTGACCCCCACCAGTGTACCCCACCCCACACACTCGTGTCACCTCCCTCTACCCCCACCAGAGCATCCTCTGGTAGCCCACCCCACCCAAAAACGAGGCAGTAGGACCCATGGTCCCGTAAGATAGAAAGCTCCAGCCTACCCGGATCACCCCCCTATGCTACAGCACCTACGTAACCTGGCTTACCCCAGCACTTAACTCTAGAGCAAAAAACAAAGAAAAGGATAAATAGGCATAGACCTTAGTGCCCCAACTAAATTGACTGTAAAAATTATTTAGCTTGCACCTCAGAGAACAAAAAATGGGTTCGCTCATTATAGATTATCTTCAGCGTAGCCGGAATCAGAAGAAACACCTGTGCACCCTTCCCCTGAAATCGAGGAATAAGCTGCCAAAGCTACCAGCTTTTTTCCACCGTCTGGTGGCAAAAATCGGGCCTAACAAAAAACTCACTCCCCTCGCCTACCCTTTTTCTATCTGGTCGTGCCAATTCATAGACCTCCTGGTGAGCCAGGAAATTATTTACACATATCAGGATTGCCCTGGGTCTAGGAGTGGTTTGTCCTGCTTTTAGTTGCTATTGTGTAAAGGGGAATCGATACGCCCTCTGTATTTCTTGATTCCAATTCCACTGCGGGGGTTCAGGGAAAGCTTCAGAAAAAAGATCAACAATGAACTTTTGCACGTCCTGTCCTTCAGTGCCCTTTGGAATACCCAAGACTCTGAGGTTGTTCCTTTGCAGGCGATTCTCTAGATCCGTTAATTTCCATTGTGTGTCATCTTTTTGAGAACGTATTGCCTCAGTTATAGATTTCTGAGCTGCAAGTTCATCCTCTAAAGTTGAAATCCGGGCCTCAGCTTCATTGATCCTTTCTGCGAACTCTGAGCAAGATCTGACAATACGCCTTACCGAGTTCTGGAGTTTTTGACATGCTCCGTGCATCCTTTGACTCTCTGTACTCGTCTCCTCTCTGTGCATCATTATACTTTGATAGATCACAGCCAAAGATATCTCCTATGGTTTTTCCAACAGGGCCTCCCCCATATGATTAGATGCGGACCCCCCTTCAGTCCCAAGTCCCGCAGAAAATGAGTAATCCCAAAGAAGTATGCCTGGATAGATAGAGTGTGCGGCGCCCTCCAACAGCTCATGCCTCTTTCTTACTGTCATCAAACCAGATTCCAAATTGCCGGTAGCTTCTTCCTCAGGATGCATACTGCTAGCCTCACTCCAGCAGCTACCAGGTGACTCTCTTCCAGAACGTGGCCTGAGGATAGACGAGGTCTCATCTACTGATAAGTCAGAGGGATCTAACAAGGGAAAAAAATTGTCCCCAGAGTCAGTTTCTTTTACAAAGTCTTGATTACTGCAAGTGCCATCTACCCCTTGTCCATCAGGCACCGGAATAATGGCTGCTTTTAGTTTCCTCATGGCCGATTTATGTTGTATCATACTATTTGCCCTGCTAGGCTCAGTATGGCCCTTGGGGTACCCTCCCCCATTGGAGTCGAGAGAGGTACTGAGGCATGTCCATCATTCCCCCAGTCGCTCCATTAGTAGTAGAGCCACCCCCAACTTTAACCATCATATCATGTCTGCCTGGTGACTCGTTGAGCCAGTGGGCAGCATCAGCCTTAGAGTGAGGCTGGCCGGCCCCTATAGACAGGTGTTGCTGTCTACCTGGTTTGCTTTCATGACATATTGCAACACTACCTGGGTCAGAGCTTTCACTTTGAGACGGCTGAGATTTCTTATTCTTCCCTGATTAAAATAAGGAAGGTATATTCTTCTTACCCACAGGCTCACCTCCATGAAATTTATCCAATTTATCTGCCGCGCCTCCTGAAGTGCCGACACCACGCTGTGTTCCGAGACCACCCTTGACCATCCTGGAAGTGTCAGCAGAAGCACGAAGTTTCCCACCCACAGCGGTCTTTGGAGGCATCGCAGAAACAACACCGCCACTGGCAGTAGCGATGCGGGAGGGACACAGATCTGAAGGTAAGCACTGGGCGGTGTTGTACAAGTGGGAACGTAGCCGAAGGACACCGCAAATGATCCAAATCATTCCAGCCTTTCCCGCTGCCAGAGCCTACAGTGTAGGGCTAAAGCAGGATTAGAGCAATCAAGTCAGTCCAAAACGAAGAGGGGAGGGGTCCAGGAGCAGCAGCTTACATGTCTGACACAGCGGGTGCCACCTTGCCCCTGGTAAACCTCTATCAAAAATAAATTAATAGTGCTGTTGTGTTTTTTTTATATTTTGTTCTGTATTTAAAAAAATATAGTTAATTTATACAAAAATGTATCACACAAATATTTTATTAATTTATTATAAAATGTAATAAACATTTCTAATTATCTCTATACTTTACCATATGGAGCTCTCCACCGCAACTGTGGCGGCGCCAACAGGTAAGTGATGCTTAACATTTTTTTATGTTATCTTTATTACTTTGCATGAGGCATTCATTTTGCTTTAGTGTCCATTAACCCTGCACACCTCTTTCTCTTTCTTTTATATTCCATTATGTTCATGCAGCCTACCCCTCCTGTCTTCTTTGTTTTCCTTTTATTTCTTACTATGTCAGCAACCTGTTGCTTACCACCCTTTTACATTTCCCCTCTCCATTCTCTTCTCCTTCCTTAAATCATTGTTTTTCTGATCCTTCCCTAGCCGATTCCCTCCATCCTAAAAATGTTATACAATTGATTTTTTGACCATTTGAATTTTAAAATGAAGAAGTAAACCTTTGTTAAAGAGTAATACTTTGGATAGCAATAATTTCAGATTTTTTAGGTATTGTTTTATTACCGTGCAAATTCTGAGGTTGATAGTGATACTACTAAATAGATACCTTTTGTGTTTTTTTATAACCTGCCCAAGTCCCCACAGAGGATGGCAAGGAGTGACAGGACTTGGCTGCTAGAAAGAGTGGTACATCAAGTTCCTTTCTCAATGACAACTGCTGCATTTGTTAGGTTATCCAGTCCTTGATCCTAAGCACGATCCCCAATCCTTTTGAATTATCCACCTTTCCCTATACATTCTGTCTCTGTCTCTTGCCCATTTAAGTTAAAGTGTAGAAGAAGAGGTGTGTTACCCAGTACCCACTGCCCACCCATACCTTCCACCTCCCATCCTGTCCTATCCCAGCACATAGGACATTTCACCCATAATGTATTCTTAAGTTTCTTCTTATATCAGCTCTTACACTGGTCTGTCTTCTATATTTCATTAACCACCACCCAACCTGTCCATAGGCATACCTAAACCTTTCTCAAGTCAACCTTTCAGAAAACTCCCTAACCCAGGAATATTATTTGTTGGACTGGGTAATGCATTAAGGGAGAGGTTGTGTTAGGGGCAGTGGGACTACTTAGGGTAGGAATCAGTAGGGAAAGAGCAGGGCCACTGGAATTATTATTATTATGTGCTAATGTTCAAATTGTGTCCCAAAATCCTGGCATCCCACCAGGTTACCTCAGATAATGTTGGATGATATATAGTCAAATAAAATATTCAGCATAAATGTAATGCTACCAATTTTTATAGGGCTATTTTACTTTGCAGATTAGTAATTTTCTAAACACGCATTGTCTGGTGAAATGTGTGACCCCCATTTATTCAAATATTTCCTCCATTTGAGAAAAAATTATTATGGAGGAGGTCATGAATTAATTATTGCAAAGTACTGCAAATAGTATTAAGTGAATAATATGTAAGAGAAAATGCCCCAAAACACACTACTTATCCTTGGCCTACCATTGTTAACATGCTTTTTCTGCACTAAGATGCCCCTTTCTTGCTGGGGTAAGGGTGTTTGTTTTGTCAAATGTGCCATTTTTTAACCCTCCCCCTGTAAGTGATTGGCGCTGCCCAACAAGTGTGAAATCTGTTGATGGTGAAAACAGAAACACCACAATGGAATGCACAACTTGGGTGATGAAGGTGAGAGTTGTCATGAATAAATAGACAGGTGGGATTAAGGAAAGCGGAGAGAGAGCAACAAACACAAAATTCAGCAACTCCATGAGCATATCACATCTGTCATGGAAGGAAGATGACAGTTAAGTTACCCTATTTAAACAGTCTTTAGCATCCCACAGACTCCAATGTTAGTTCCAGGCTGGAAAGGGAGGAGAGACAGTCCAAAATTATTTATAATGAAAGTAAAGACAATGATACTGCATACAAATGGTGCAACAGCATTCTTTCTGCATTGCCTGCCCTAGGAACATGGCTGAACTGGAGAGCAGCAGGAGTGACATGGAATTTCCTTGCAAAAGAGAAGAACTGTAGAATAAGAAAAGATGACAATATTTGAATCAAAATAAGCAAGGTTTAGCTGTGCAGATCATGTCCACTTATTACCACCAAGAATTAGTCACTTAAACCACTAGTGTGCTTTATTCTAAATAAAGAACCTCTAGTCCACAGCTCAGTGGGGTAGGCCTCTTTGAGTCATTCTTTCCATAGTTGTAGGTAGGCATTGGACATTCTCCCAGATGCTGCTGATAGGACTTGCAAATTTTATTTCTTCCAAAAAAAGACTGACCTGCTGAATAAGAAAATAAAGTGAAATTTAGCCTTAATCTAGTCTAGGTAAACTGAGAGGGCTCAAAAGAACAAAGAGATGCCAGAGTTTAGTTAACAAAAGGATAATCCATAATGACCACCAACACCTTAAATACTCATTTTACATAAGCCTCTCCCGTCCATCACATGAATCATTATTTGGCATTCACTGATTCAAGTTACCTTTTCCAAGTGTGATATCCATCTACCCACCTCTGTGTTTCTTTCCCAGGAAAGTGACATACATAAGCAGTAAAGTTATTTCAATCTTCACTGACCGCTGAGCATTGGAATGAAAGAAAAATTAGGGATAGGAAGTAAGCAATGGATCATGTCGACCATGTGTAGAGCTAGCCTAGCAATGCTGGTATGGTGCTCCCCTTGCTGCTAATCCCCCAGCAAAAGATACAAAGGCTGTAGGTGCTCCGGGGTAGAACACAAAGTGTCAAAGCTGCTCATTAAAAATGACCTGCCTGTGAGCGGGAGTGCCACATAAAGCCTCTGAGGAGGCTAATTTACCTATCTGTTGGCTTATGTGATGCCCCAAAAAAGGCTGGGGTAACACCAATGTTTTGTAAATGTGTTGTAGGGGGCTGCAGGAGCTGTAGCAGCCCCCCAGGAATATCCTTAGGAAGCTCACCCAACCTCCTTTAGGGGATGAAATGCCTGAACCCAGGAGAGGTTTATAGTGATTTCAAGCACTGCCATTGCTAGAGATTTTGCTCTTGTGCTCTGGAGCATAGGAGCCCCTTGTGGTTAGTTCTATGGCATTGGTAATCTAAGAGTAATACAAAGAAGAATCTGACGCACACATTTTCGAATTTAAAAAGTTTTATTGACAACATTGAATCTGACAATACTGAATGCAATTGATTACTAATACTATGTTTATTGATTTCAATAGGGATAGAATGTACAATGTTGAATCATGACATGCGTCTGCTATTACTAATGTGGTGACACCCTGACAAAATCAGTAGGCCTGCCTTATTTAAAATGACACCCCCTTATGTTGTGATCTTGCATCTAAACCTCTGTCGCTTATACCGAATCCTAAATGAGGCTCTCCAGCCTAGGCTTTCAGAAAGCTTTTGATACTATCTGTTGGGAGAATCTATTCTTGGCCTTTAGATGATTTGGTTTTGGCCTCGAATTATCCAGTTCATTAAGACACTCTTCTCACACAAATCTGTGAATGTCTGAGTGGGGAAATCAATCTCCCCCTTTAAAATAAGCAGTGGAACCTGGCAGTCCTGCCCCTGTCCCACCTCCTTTTTGCCCTCACTATGGAGCCGCCGGCATATTAACTCCATCCTGGTAGGGCGATCTTGGGAATCCTGCTTCTGTATGGGATCCAGACAGACCCTTTATATGCAGATGATCTCCTCCTTTACCTCCATGATTTTCAGGACTCCTCAGCCAGTGTGGCATAGACCCTCTCAGAGTTTGCTGCCTCATCAAGCCTCCGAGAAGACTAGCCAAAATCCTGCATCTTTCCACTGACTCCCATGGCCCATGATACTCAGCTTTACCTTGGAGGGTGCCTCCTTCAGTGGCAGGCAACAACATTCCGCTACCTGGACATTAGGGTATATAACACTGACAAAGAATTTTTTTAGGGCAATCAAACTAAGTCAGAGACATCCATCTCCTCCAAAATATCATTTTGGATGTCTCTCCCACTGTCTCTGATTGGATGTGTTGATCTTCCCAAGATGGTGGTCCTCCCTCGCCTTCAACACTCCTTCTCAGATCTGCCGTTAGTCCTTCCCCCAGCATTTTCTCATTATTTAGACATGCTGCTGGGCAAACTCCTCTGGCACACAGGTAGGAAGAGAGTGGCTTTTGCTTACCCCGCCTCTCAACTGAGGTGGACCCCCTTTTTGGGCTTTATTATCTTGCTGCTCAACTCCAGTGGCTGAGGGGATGACTGTCTGGCCTCTCTCTTGTAGAGACCGCCTCTCGGTCTCAACTGCTGCATCTGAAAGACCTCAATGCCCTCTTAATCAGGGCCACAACCCCCACTTCCCCGAGTGGCTCTGCAGGGTTATTCACATATTATTATCTTACCAAGCGTGCTCTCCCATTCGCCCCGGAAATCTCTCCATTAGGTATCCGGACCTCTTGTAATCCCCTAAATTCTAGGTACCTTTTAAGTTGGAGTGAGTTGAATATAGTAACCATAGGTGACCTCCATGATGAGGAACATTAGCTCTCCTTTGAAGAACTTATGAACAAAGACTGTTGTACGGTTCCTACTAATTCAGTAAGACTGTGCGTTTGGGCAACATAACTGACAAACTATGAAGTCCACCCATATCATCAGAATATGTTGGAATAGTTTGCCATCTAGATCTCTAAACCTCACAAGGTACACAATGGTGTCTGCAACCTCAGAACACGACAACCCTAACTCCCCCAAGGAAATCATGGAAACAGATCTACCCTTTTGTTGTCAACTCCTGCATTCCCAAAGGGAAACAAAAGACGCACACAAATTGCCATTTCAAATATTTATTGAAGCAATTGGGCTCTTGTGTAAAATATGTGTGCTGTAATGATTAATAGAAGGAAACAGAGCATTGTAACCAGCATTACAACAATAGTGAAAAAGATGAACAATTCAACCACTGAGATTTGCATTGATTATATGGATACATATAATTGTACTCCTACCTAACTCTGCCTGTCCTAGAAAGCATAGGGTATGTGGGTCTGCCAGAATACCTAGTGGTGGTCTAACCCCTAATTTACCTGCATACATGTGTCATCTGATAGCCAATCTTGGTGTAAAACAGGCCGCTCTCCTTCTCAGGATAGTGATGGGCTAGAATTCAGGCACAGGGCGACTGCAACAAACCATCGAAATGCTCCTCTGCCTAAACAAATGCTTGGTGCAGTTTATAGAATAAACTGGACCCATTCATTCTGTGCCTGAGCTCTGGTCTAACTGTTGTTGTTGATTCTACCCACCCAGAGCTGTCGCAGGACAGACAACAACAAACAATGACATTTTGAGCAGTGTATCCCATCCTTGTACAGAATGTTATAAGGTATGATAGTTCGCCTACGAAAAACTTAACTGTAAGCAAACCTTTTCTGAGTACACTATCTCATGCTGGCGTGCAGGCAAATGATTGCTAAAAGTCATTGTCTAAAAAAAATGTCAACATTAAAAGTGAACATGTAAAATGAAAGTGTTTGTGCACAGGGCCTATTAGCCTCACGACAAGTCGGCCTCCACAGGGGCTGTTAGACCTGGCACCATTGGCGTGGGTCTCCCCTGCATTTTTAGTCTTTGCCTTCTGTGTTTTTGCTGTGTGTTGGACTCCGTTTTGCTGGTCTAGATGCTTTGGGCACTTTGCCCCTGCTGTTCAGTGCCAAAGTGCAAGTGTTTCCTTTGTAAATTGTTGTTATGGATTGGTGTTTCCATGATTGGCTGATTTGATTTACTAGTCAGTCCCTAGTACAGTGCACTGTGTGTGCCCAGGGCCTGTAAATCAAATGCTGCTAGTGGGCTGCAGCACTGATTATGCCACCCACATAAGCAGCCTGTAAATGTAACTCTGGCCTGCCATTTCAGAGCCTGTGTGCAGTCTAGTACTGCCATGTCGACTTGGCAAGTGCACCCACTTGCCAGGCCCTAACCTTCCCTTTTCTTACATGTCAGTCACCCCTAAGGTTGACCCAAGGTACCCCTGTGGGCAGGGTGCAGTGTATGTGAAAGGTAGGACATGCCCTGGTGTGTGTGGCATGTCCTGATAGTGAATTATTGCCAATTTCATTTTTCACTATTGCAAGGCTACCTGTTCCCATAGGACAGAATGGGGAGTTTGCTTATAACATCTTATAAACATAACTACCCCTGGGAACAAGGAACGAAAATAAAGTTTAGTATGCCTGAACTCAGAATGTTAAAATGCATCTTTTAGTGAGGGCGATTTTTACATTCTGTGTTTGAAAATGCCACTTTTAGAAAGTAGGTATTTTCTTGCTTAGCCATCCAGTGTGCCTCTGCTAGGTTTGTGTATTGCATGTCTGGCTTTGGATGACAGGGGCTGGAGAGGAGCAGTGGCTCCAGAGAGTCTGATGAGTCAGGGCTGGGCTGAATAGACCTGAGCTGCATTTAGAGTAGGGGGAGGAGATTTCCTTTCACCTGAATGGGCCTGGTCTGCCTTCCACAATGCTGTCACCACCTCCTGCCAGGAAGCTGCACCAGAGAGGACAGAACCGGTTTGGACCAAGCACAGGGCTTTTCTGCCACCAGAGAACAAAGGATTTTGTAGTATAAATATTGGGGCCCAGACCCCAGAACTTGAGATTACTGCTGGGAATCAAGAGGAACCTTTGCCAAGGAGAAGAGCCAGAGAAGCTGAGGAGGAATACTGCCCCTGTGCTGTTTGCTGTCTGGGGTAGGCCTGCAGTGGCTACTTGCTGTCAAGGAAAGGAGATAAGACTTTGCTGTTTGCTGTGTCCCCTGCTTGAGGAAGATCTCCAAGGGCTTGAAACTGAGCTTGCCTCCTGTTCTGAAGTCTCAGGGACACAAAGACTTCACCATCAGCTCCCTTGAACTTCCTTGCTGGGAGTTCTGACCTGCAAAGAGGTGCCTGCTATTGTTTTGGACCTCTAGAGACTGTTTTCCACTGGGACCTGGAAAATCAACGCAACACCGAGAAGCGGGACGCATCCGTACCTGTTTCTGACGCATCGCCGAAAAAAACGTCACATAGACAGCCGCGGCTCGAGAAATCGCCGCATGCCGCATCGAGTGCAACAATATCCAAAGTCTGAGATCACCGCACCGATTCCGACGCAAGCCCTGCTGTGCGGCTGCAAGAATCCATGCATTGTCCCGGATCATCGCATTGCATCGAGGCGCCAAGTCTGTCGCATTGTTGGGGGAGGCAGTAAGAAACTGACACATCACCTCCCTATGCAGTAAGAAACCGACACATCACCTTCTCTCCGGTAAGGAACCGACACATCACCTCCCCTGAGCAGCAGTAAGGAACTGACGCATCACCTCCCCACGCAGTAAGAAACCGACACATCACCTTCTCTCCGGTAAGGAACCGACACTTCACCTTCCCTGCGCAGCAGTAAGGAACTAACGCATCACCTCCCCCGGAGCAAGGAACCGACGCATCACCTTCCCTGAGTGTAAGGAACCGACGCATCACCTTCCCTGCGGCCCGTTTTGTTTGTTTGCGTGACGCATCCAAGGTACTTTGTGTGAAAAGTGTTGCATCTGCAATTTGCTTTGAACTAAACTATTTCTACCATCGAAAAGTCATATTTTTATTACTGTATTGTGGATTTTTGTCGTTTCGTCTTGTTTTGGTTTCGATAAAGATTACTTATTTTTCTAAACTGGTGTGGTGTCCATTTGTAGTGTTTTCACTGTATTACTATATGTGTTCTCAAATGCTTTACACACTGCCTCTGAGATAAGCCTGTCTGCTCGTGCCAAGCTACCAAGGGGGTGAGCAGGGAATATTTTAGAAGTGTATCCCCCTTACCCTGACTAGAAGCAAGGGTCCCTATTTGGACAAAGATACCTACCTCTGCCAACTAGAAACCCCCATTTCTAACAGGGGCCAAATTCCTCTTTATAACAATTTAGACCTCACTTTACGTGAGCTATGGCCCATTTTGAGTCCACCCTTAGAGACATATGCATTTGTCCAAGCCCTAATTACTATAGGTGGTGTGAAACATTAATATGATCACAGCCTTGCTGTCGATTATTTGATTGATATCATCAAAAGCAAGGTTGCGATCATGGTAATTGAGCATATGGTTTCATTGCACCTACAGTAATCAAACATCCACAAATTGTATATCTGTCTATGATGAGTCATTTTTTCAAGGAATTTAATAATCCATGTGTCCTTGAAAATGTGGTCTGTTTGACATGTTTGCACTATGCAAGGTAAGAATGAACTGGCTGCAGTAAGGTTGAGATTTCGAATCCTTCATCTTCTACACTGAGTCATTTGGCATTCATTTGTAATACATTCTATGTCCGCACCGAGTCTCACTGCACCTTTGTCAGAGTCACAACGGATGCTGTGCTGGACTTTTATAAGGCTACCACACAAACATTTTCAGTAAATTTCAGTACTTTTATTTCCATTTCATAATATAGGACCATCAAATCCAGACTTTTGACTGAAGCATTTAAAAAAAAGAATTTACAAATATCTGTGAATCAATTTATGTGTGCAATTACTGGTTGTATATTTCTATACCAGGACAAACCTACACGCTTCTTGCATCTCCACATGTACTGAGTACTGTGGCAAAGAGGAATAAATATGACAGTACCATCCTTGTGTACCAGCACTATAAATTACTTTGAGTCAAATTGTTCACCCTCAAAGTTATTGCACCTCTTCTTCCCACCAAATCAGTCTTTGATTTTGGCCATCTATTCTGAGCTAGTCAGCACAGAATACCCAGCAGAGGTACCTTTGTTTATACTCTACTTTCACTCTCTTAAGGTTGTCTGAACAGTATGTTATTCTAAGTAGGAGTAGGAGCATATCTGCAATTTTCCAAAGTTGTAAATGCTATCTGCACCTGTCAATTCCTACAGGTCAGGGGTCTGTGGACCATGATATGACATCTGCAACTACAGATGGCATGTTTGTGCTCCTCAGTATCACCGAAGTGCACAAAAAGGTTTGGAGAGGTGTTTAAAAAATGAGAAGATCTTCTTTGGTAGACAAGTGACTCACATTTCTTCAGGATATATAAACACCTCATATAGGGGCTGATTTAAAGTTAGGAGGACAGAGGGCACCTCATCGAGATGGTAGAGAACATTACCCCTGCCATCCTGCGATTCCTCAATCTGCCAAATCTAGAGTTGTCCACCAGCCCTGTGGACAACTTTTAACATTTATAGAAACCACCATCAGAGCAATTCCTGTTAAAGTTGTAAAAGTATGACAGACGGCTCCATCAAACCGGAACACCGTCCGTCAAACCTTTACATAGTTTTTCATTTTTCAAAAACAAACTCCAAAAGCAGGAGTTTGTTTCTGAAAAATGAAAAAAGAATGACCTCCACACCATGGGAATTTTCACCTATGGACTGCGGGTCATTATTTTTTTTACTATCCCATTCTGCCAGGTTTTACACAGTGGTGACGGACAGCCATCCGATCACCCACTCTTATTTGGGCAGGCAGTAGGATGGCTAACTTCTGACGGCCTGTGCTCCATCTGCACTCAAAGGAATATATCAGCGACGGAGCCAAAGTAGGTTCTGGAATCGACATACTTTCAGTTGGCCTGTCTCTAAATCGGATGGGCGAACCATGAATTTTGGGGAGAAAGTACTCCAACGCCATTGCGACTGAGTACCCTCTCTGCCAAACTTCAAATAATCCACATAGTAAGGCTGAGGACAAAGAGTTAGGTAACAAAGATAACTGGTAAGTATATAAATTGTCTTTATTTGCTCCTATTATGTTTAAATACCAGCAAGATTAACTCAGTTTTCATTTTATTAAAATCAGCATGAGCAGCACAACACTGCACGATAGAGGGCACTGCTTCTTTCTGCCGTTCGTGTACATTTTCAGCCTATCAGTATATGCACTTAAGATGTCATGTTGGGAGTCAAAGGAAGAGGTGGGGAGGAAGAGAAAGAGGAAGATTACTTATATTGAGTTGGAGATGTTTGTTGAGGAGTGTGTTGGTGAGCATGACAAACTGTTTAGGAAGGCTTCAATGGCTGGTCCTGAAGCCATAAAGAAGCAGATATGGACCATAATACAACAAAAATCAATGCTATTGGAGTCACCAAAATATCTATGGACGAAATTCGGAAGAGGTTGTATAAGCTGCGTTCCCACACTAAGAAGACGGTAGGAAATCGAATGAAGGAGGCCACGGCTACAAGTGGAGGACAGAGCAAAGAACCACCACCCTCCTCTATGGAAGAGATGATTGAGTCTAGGTTGCAACCAGAAGTCATTTCAAGAGTGTCTAATGTTGACACTTCTGTCAATGCATCAGATGATCAAGATTAGTTGATTACTATTTTCATTCAAAAACATTTAGCTCTTGTATAATTTTCACAACAAACATTTTAAATTAAATATAACAATGATTAACTTTTAAATGTATTTTATTTAATGGATTTAAGAATTACAATGTTTTAAAAACACCTCCATCAACATTGAGCAAAATATACATTTCATGTTTTCATAGCCTTCCACACACTGCATTGTGGATAATGTAGTCAAAATGCTGAAATGAATTTGTTTGGTTCCACAATCAGACATTTACATGTGTATGCTCATGGCCTCGCAAATAAATACTGTTAAAACATCATGTAGCTGTAATATAAACCAGAAATACGAAAAGGAAATTGTATGTTAGTAGCAATGTACAATGTTAAAATAAAAGCACAGGAGTTCGTGTTGGGGGGACTCCATCGCCCAGACTTCCTGCCTTCCTGCCTGAATCGCAGTCGCGCCCGGAGGTACTTAAATTCACGTCACAGGTCCCGATCCTTGGGAAGCCCGCATTGCACACAGGAGTTCATGCTGGGGAGGACTCCATCTCCCAGACTCACTGCCTGAATCGCCGTCACGCCTGGAGGTGCTTAAATTCACTTTGCGAGGCCCGCTCCTCGGGAAGCCCGTGTTGCACACAGGAGTTCATGCTGGGGAGGGCTCCATCTTCCAGACTCCCTGCCTTCCTGCCTGAATCGCTGTCATGCCCGGAGGCGCTTAAATTCACATTGCGGGGCCCGCTCCCCAGGAAGCCCGTGTTGCACACAGGAGTTCATGCTGGGGAGGACTCCATCTCCCAGACTCCCTGCCTTCCTGCCTGAATCGCTGTTGCGCCTGAAGGCGCTTAAATTCATGTCACGGGTTCAGCTCCTTGGGAAGCCCGCGTTGCACACAGGAGTTCATGCTGGGGAGGACTCCATCTCCCAGACTCCCTGTCGCGCCCGGAGGTGCTTAATTTCACGTCGTGGGTCCTGCGTCACGGGATGTGTGTGGGTGGTGCCCAGGCAGAGCCTGGGCCAAGGGCAGGCCCGTCCTTGCCTGTCATTTCCAGGAAGAGGCAGGACAGGGCCATTTTCCTTTGCTTTTGTTTTTCGGGACTACTCGTGTGATATTGACGCCATCCTAAGGTACTGTTACACTGCAACTACATTTTTCTTTAATGGGCTGTGATTTATTGCTT
This sequence comes from Calotriton arnoldi, assembly GCA_963921515.1. Classification (NCBI taxonomy): domain Eukaryota; kingdom Metazoa; phylum Chordata; class Amphibia; order Caudata; family Salamandridae; genus Calotriton; species Calotriton arnoldi. The sequence continues at coordinate 901,903 of CAWUFW010007414.1, read as the reverse complement.
TGACCACCGCCAATATGGAACAGGAAGCCTAAGGGGGCCAAGAGGCAACTCAGCCAGCCAACTGATGTGATTTTAAGACTATCCATCACTTACTTAATAGCATTATTGGACTATAATTGGTGCAAAGGAATATTGTGTCCTTCGCTGAGGGTGGCGACTAACTGGAGCTAAGGCCCGCTTGGCTTTATCTGTGTGGCTGTGGGTGGTTCTGTACCTTCTAGACGTGCAAAACCTAGATCTAGGATTATAGATGGGGAAGGGAGGAGGGGAGGCACAGCTGAAATCCATCAAAGCCAAGCAGGCCCGTAAGAATGCTGGGAGTAATTGTGTCCTAGATCGTATTGATGATCTATTGGTGGAGTGTGAGGAGATTTTAGACCCAACAAGATCTGTTCCATTTTGTAGCCCGGGTGGACACTCATCGGGCTCTAATTTGAGGACACCGAAATGTATCCCCTCAATGTTTAGGAAACCAAACATGAGCAGTTGCAAGGCGAGTGACAACTGACACCGATGCTGAGCCAGTGAGTCCAGTCCCTCTTGTAAGTCTCACATCGCAAGCCCCACCTGACACTGGTCTTATCCTCAGTAATAGGTTTATACCTCTCCAAAAACTGAGGGATGATCAAGAGGGTAGGGAGGACAAGGAGGGAGTCATGGGGGGAGAAATGGCAGGGGAGGGGGCAAAAAAAGTGAAGCTGGAGGTGATGCGCTAATCAAAGGGCTTTCCTTGATCATCTCCACTGTGACCAGGATTGTAGAAGATCTGAGGGCAGAAGTTATTATGCTGAGATCTGCAATTGGAGAACTAACAGGACAGGTTACATTTTTATTACCCAGAGGGGAGAGCGATACACAGGCATTGACCCAGATGACCACCCAACACGCCAATATAACCGACTTAGCATGGGTTGAGTCACACCCACCTTCTGTACGACCTGCCACTGCTAATCTTAAGTGTAACATCGCTGACATGGCTTTATGTAAAGATCTACGGGGGAAGTACAGCCCAGTTACAAACAACCAGAGGCTCATTGGGGCAACGAGGCTTTCCCCCTAAATATGATCACCCCCTAAGTTTCACCCAAGATCGCAATCCTCCTGATAATCACCAAGTTTGGAGTGATAATGTGTCATCGCCCTCCAGACGCATCTACATGACCAATGTGCCCAAAGTCTCCTCTCACTCAAGGTATGAAGGGAAAGATTCCTCATGAATAAAACCATACACTGGATTTGTCATGTAAGGGGTTGCCGCTCAGTTATAAGGGAGGACATCCTGCGAGCCAGAAGGTGCACATGCTCGAACATCCCTATGGATTGTATTGAATTGCGTTTGGCCAACAGGAAGTTGGCCCATAATTTGATAGCTCTGGAAGCTAGACATAGCCCTCCCACGTCCACAAGCATTCCCTTTACCATCTTCAGTCTATCTTTCAGTCCCCCATCTTGGCTTAAATTCTAATTTAGCAGACAATGATTGACTTCAATACTTAGGCAACCACCAACACCCAAAGCCCCCATTGGTTAATTGGCCCATCATTCAGAACACCCAGTCTTTCTTTCCAACCAGAAGGCAAACTGTTAGAGATCTTTCCTTAACATCCCTGCTTAATGGCGGCTGGAATGCAAATGAGTTATCTCCTAGTGAAGGAAGGCTGTCAAGAGGAGTATCATTCATAAATCAAACACAGCCTGATGTGCAGCCAGGAAATTCAGTAGACGAGCTACAATCTAACTCTATTAATAGACAGAAAGAGCCATCCAAATTCCAACTAGTATCTTGGAATGTGGCCGGGGTAAGGTCAAAATTGGCACTCCAACATTGGATTGAATATATAGAAATCTTTGATATTTGTATATTCCAAGAGAGCTGGAGTACCTGCCCTGTTTACATTCCAGGCTATGTAACATTTCATCGACCAGTGCTTTCTAGGAAGCCTGGTCGCCCTGCGAGGGGTTGTTAATTTGGGTTAGAATTGCTCTCCAATGTATAATCCGTGAGCTTCTGTCTAGTAGCCCTGACATTTTAGGCGTTCAACTCAAAGGACAGAATGGTGTATCGCTTGATATTTATAATGTCTATGCTAGGGGAACCAGGGCAGGAAGGAGGTCGGCTACTATACATGAGCTGGAGGAGCTTTTGGGCAACAGGCCCACATTGCCACCATTGATTGTAGCTGGTGATTTTAATGTTACTTTTGAACCATTGGAAAGGGAGGACGTCTGTGGAATAACAGAGGTCGATAAGTTGTGGCATGTTGTCCACCTTGATCTGCTTCCCATTAAAAAATGGTCCCAGGTGGCACTCCAATTCAATGCATTTGCATTGGAGCTTGGTTTAAGGGCTGCTAACGGTCGCACTAGTTCGGACAAAATGGGTGCAAATACTTTCAATCGGACTAACAATATTAGTCGCATAGATTACTTTCTGGTTGACGTAAGGTTATGGCCCAGTTTGATCGATATGGCTGTGAGTGTTACCACTGATAGTGACCATAACCCCTTGAAACTCACTTTGTGGTCACCCTGGGGAGGGGGGGGGGGATTTCCTGACTTACCAAAACCTGTTTTTACGTCAAGGGAGTTACTCCCAACAAATGACAATCGGCGACTCAAATGGGCCAAGGTAGCTCTGGATGAAGGCAAGCTTGAACTAATTAAACTAAACTTATTGATTAGTACAGAAGAGGTCCGAAGTTTAACTAACAATTTGGGGGGCTGCTGGAGATTCCGGCCTGCCACACTCGCCTCTTTGAGCAGTTGTCTATATTTTTAATTGAACCAATGTGCCGCCCCAATCTCGGATCTAAGCCAAGATCTCAGTTTGTTTGGTTTAATCAGGAATTAGACGCCAACTATCTCAGGCAATTAGAACAAGGAATCTAGGCCTAATAAGGGAGCTGAGGAGATCCTATAAGTTGGCCCAGGTGAGAGCTAAAAGGGAGTGGGACAACAATCGATGGAGCCTAATCAGGGAGGCCTTGGCCAGGAAAGATTCGCAGAAGTTTTGGCTCCTAGTTACCAGGGGAGACGCCAACAGGCCATTACCTCCGTCAAATAATATTTCTATTAGAGCTTGGTTTGACCACTTTTCCCTATTATATTCAGGGCCATATGAACCGGCTCTACAAGATCCCACCCCTGAGATCGACCAAGTTAAAGCTAAGGATTTTTTTTCCAAAAGTGACATTAAGTCCTGTATCAATTTAATTGCAAGGGCAAAAGCGCCAGGACCTGATGAAATTCCGGGTGACGTATTTGTATATGACAGCGAAAACTGGACTAGTTACATTTTGGCCCTATCTAATGCTATAGCAGAGGGGGCCCAAATACCTAATTCCTGGAAGGGAGCCGAGGTGATCCCTGTGTTTAAGAAAGGTGATATATCTTAACCTTGTAATTATAGACCTATCAGTCTTATAGACTGTGTCCAAAAGGTGTTCGCTCGTGCACTCCTTGCAAAGATTCAGGACTGGATTAGCGAACACAATATTTTGACCCCCTTTCAAGCTGGTTTTAGACAAAAAACAAGGTCCATTGATCAGGTGTTTCGTTTTTCCCTTTTGACTTGGCAGGCTGTGGTCCTTGGCCGTGGGAGTCTTTACGTAGCCTTTATCGACCTAAAGACTGCCCTCGATCTTGTACCTAGGAATAAGTTCTGGCATATCTTAAAAGAGATGGGTCTTCCTATGGAGATCTTATCACTAGTTATTCGCCTCCATGAGGCAAATTTTGCTAGGATTCGATGGGGTTGCCAAGGCCACCTTACTGATCCAGTATAAGTAAATAGGGGGGTACGCCAGGGTTGCGTATTGACACCTACATTGTTTTCCCTTTTTGTGAATGACGTTGTCCAGTTTCTCTCGGACGCTCCTGCAGATGGTCTGACTTTGGGGGGGACAAAAGTGGTAACCTTACTGTTCGCAGATGATACATTGTTAGTATCCAAAACTCTAGGAGTGCTTCAGCTGCTTCTAAATCGCTTTAAAGCTTTCTGTGATTCTCGAGGATTAGAAGTCAACATCTCAAAGACAAAGCTTTTATTGCTTGACCCTCACAAATCATTTAGAGGCAAACTAACCTTAGGAGGGGTGCCTTTGGAAAGGGTGGGTACCTTTGATTATCTGGGTAGCACCCTTTCGGAAGACATGTCATGGAAGCCCCACATAGCTAAGCTGACCCTGAAGCATAGATAATCAGTAGAGGCTCTGTTAAAAGAACATGGCATCTCCTTCGTCAAATTAGTGGCAACACCACTCCAGATTTATGATGCCAATGCCGTAGGTTCAGCTCTCTATGGAGCTGAACTCTGGGGTTTGGAAGGGATGGATGCCCTCTTGAATTCAGAAAATAAGTTTTTGAGGTCTCTGGCCCGATTACCCCATAGTACGCCACTCCACCCATTAAGGCTGGATTTGGGTAGAGTCCCTATTACGGAGAAGGCTAAGCTAAACCCTTTACTCTTCTGGCTGCGTATAAGCTCTACTCCTGAGTTGCTGCCATAGTCTACTGCTATCATTGATGTTAACGCACTTGACAATTACACGAAGATAGGATGGATCCGCAATGTGAAATCTCTCCTGACTGCAATAGGGCTAACGGGTTACTGGGATGTAAAGGATCCAGCCTTACTCCCTTGAAGTACTGGGTTTTATTGGACCCAGCGGTGCCAGGGAACACACCCAATGACCTCGAGTTCTTCCTGTCTCAGACTACAGAAACACAGAGTCTTCAAAGATCAATTTATTGGCTGCAGCCAGCAACAGGTATCCTAGAAGTACAACACAGTGTATGTTCTCAGGAGACTGCTCCCTTTCATGGAAACCAGCTATCTCTTTTATACAGAATATTATGCTTTAGGCAAACATTCCTTATTTTTACAGTGGGTCATTCACATATTTCTTACAACAAAACAAAGACAGATTCATGATGACAAGCCCATTTTTAGTTTGTCCAGCCCACAACCAAATACCCAGTGAGGCCCAACACCTGCAACAGATATAATCTGGACCCCTAATAAAATCGGGCACCTCCTCCTCGTAAAGCAGGTCATAAAGAAAGAGCAGTGACAGGTGTGGATAAGATTTAGATATAGATGTGTGCAATGAAGGGTTTATGGCATGCTGCACCTGGGCCCCTAATCTCGATCGGCCACTGGGAACTAAAACTGGCCGAACAGGTTCTGGCTCTGGACAGTGGAGTCAGCTTGCCCCGGTCACTGAAAGTGTACGTGTCCCCTAAGGCGCGTTTTGGCTTTAGTCATTGCCTTATGTGAGGGCAACCACAAAATGGCTGCCGTACACAAAATGGAACCCGAGGGTTCACAAGGGAATCGTTAATATTAGAGTGATCCCGTCACTCGAATATGGCATAAATACTCAGATATAGCATACCTGTCATTACCGGTCTGCTGATACCAAAATCGTCATGTTATAATGATGTTAATGACACAGGTCCAGAATTTTCAGTACCACAGACCCTCCTTTTGCCCTTACATAGGCAATTTACTTACACTCATGCTCATCTGAGTCTAGGTCTATGTTCATGAATTCATTGAGATGTTGCTGTAGCATCATCCTATTACTAGCTCGTCCCTTGATACAGGTTTCCTTACACATGATGTAACACATAGGCCGCATATGGCAGGAACACACTGTATGCACAGACAAAACAGGAAAAGGATGGCTAGAAGTATCCCAATGACCATCAGAACTTTCCATCCCCAGGTGGATAACAGTTCCCGGAACCATCCCATCAACGACCAGTCTCCTTCATCTACATGGATGGATTCAGAGATCCTATGTAGTTTGGAGATGGCCTGGTACACTGTTGGAGCGTTATCTGGAATGAAAATGCAACAACTGGATTGGATCACTCTACATACCCCACCACGGTCTGCAAGTATGATGTCTAACGCGACCCTGTTCTGCAGGGTCATAAGGCGATCCGACTGGAGCTCAGCAGTCAAATTATTAAGGGCACCGACAGTTTCGACTATGGTGGATTCAACCACTCGCGTCAATTGCCTCACATTCCTGTTGTTAGCCATAGGTCCCCAGAACGGCAGAAAACCCCTAAAGAAGTCTCCCGCTTCTTGTCCTGCAGTGTCTTCCTTGCTGAAGACACCCCTAATTCTTCTTATTTTATGGTAATCTGCCGCAGCTGTGTAGGTGGGAGGCAACAGGAATGAAACGAAGCATGTGCCCGAGAAGTCAGGGGGCAACCACGTGTAGGCCCTATCATGGCAGATAAAGTAGGTACCCCTAGCTGCTAAGAACAAAGGGAAGTCTGAGACGCAAAAATATACGTTTCAGTGCAGATACTCTTCTCTAACTGAGCTCTTGGATTCTTGCCATTACCTTGCAGACATAGATGACCCTGATGGGGTACAATCCAAATTGGAGCGGATCTTTTGCTTGCTGGTTCTCGCTCAGACTCGCTCCATATCCAGTCACGTTCCATCCAATATACGCTAGTGTCTCATCTTCCGGGATAGTTTCGTAGGAACTAGTTCCCCTTATCATGTCGACTATCCCCTTAACTAGAGCACTATTCTTTGGGTTGTCTTTGACGGAACGTAGGGGGTGGATTTCGCGAGCATAGATGAACATCGTTCGGTATGCCCACAGAACCATTGTAGCTGAATGGCAGCACTAGGTAGGGAATACCTTTCTCAGTAGTATGAGGCATAAGGCCACACACCCAACAGTTGGTTCTGTTCACTACTAGCTGGTGTTGGTGTAAGAGCTGAACAAAGGAGTTGTTCATAAACTCTAATCTTCTAACGGACTCGTGTTCAGGTAGAGGGTGAAAAGAATGTGAGGAGATAGTAGAGGAAGGCATGGGCTGTACAGTGGGTGCAGATGTCACTTGAAAAGAGAATATGATATACCCCACTAAAGACATCATTAGACTAAGTAAAATACAAAGACACATAATTAAAAAACATTTTCTGCTCATGGTTGCACATATTTTCCTCTTGAAACTTATTCTTTCAACAGGTCTCTCCATCTGAAAAGGCTCCATCCTCCTAACGTGCTGTTCGCGGCGGTTGGTTTTCTTCACTTGAGAGTGTTTCTGAATGTCCCAGGGAACGCCCTAGAGCAAACCAGACCCGTAGACCTTGTGTCCGCAGGCTACACACTCCAAGTCTTTTCACCACGACCCTACAGCTGAACCCGGATGGTGGTTCAAAAACAGGTTTTCGGATGGGAGGACCAAAATGTCATTTTATTTGTCCATGACTCTCGGTCGCAAGTTATAACGGCTTTTTCCAGGCAATGTCTGGTCGCAAAACAAAAGTTCAGGCTCAGTAGTGTCCAATCGAAGTGGTGATGGTATTGCTCTTTGGAGAAGATCGTCACTTTCTCGCTCAGAATTTGTCCCTGTGACGCGTGCGTCACTAAAAGGCAGAAAACGAGGCACTGTTTCAGTTTCCGAGTCAGCAATTCCCTCCTGGACCCACCGGTCATATGGTAGAGGCAAAGGGACCCTCTTACAGTGTACGCCGTGGATCCAGTTTTTCTTCCCTTGTACTCGCACTGCAGATCTTGTGGACAAAATCACCAAATAGGGGCCAATCCAGCGGGGCTGATCGTTCTTTGTCCGCTGAAAGTTCTTGATTAACACCCACGATCCGGGATTGATTGCATGCCCTGGATCTTTAGAAGCCTGAGGCAGTGTATTATGAACCTGTTGGTGTAAAACACGCAATTTAGCCGTCAAATCATGCAAGTAATCAAGCAGTACAGGGTGTTCAATCTCGCTGAATTTCGTTGGCCTTGGCACTCCCCATATGTTAGCCGGGCGACCAAACACTATCTCATGAGGACTAAGTCCTACTCAGGAATGTACGGTCATCCTAGTTGACAATAGTGCTAATGGCAACGCATCAGGCCATTTAAGGCCAGAGCTTGCTTGTATCTTGGCCAGTTTTAGTTTAAGAGTGCCATTATAGCACTCAACTAATCCAGCTGATTGGGGATGATTTGCAGCGTGAAATTTCTGCCGGATTCCTAAACCTTCACACACTCGTTTCATCACTTGACCCACAAATTCACCCCCATTATCACTCCACACCATTCTCGGCAAACCAAACCTAGGGAAGAACTCTTTGAGAAGGGCTTTCGCTGTGGACAAGGCAGTATTATCTTTCAGAGGATATGCCTCTACCCATCTTGAAAAGGCACAAACAACAACGAGTACGTATTTCAAATTGTTGCACCTCTCCATGTGGATGAAATCTAGCTGCAAAACCTCGAACGGATACGTTGGAGGCGCAAAATGACCAGCTGGAGTTGGGGTTCCCTTACCAGGATTGTATTTCAAACAAACCATACAATTTTTGACCACATTCTCTGCACATTTGGGAATTCCAGCATTTTGCCACACTGGAGCCAATAACTTACAGATTCCTTTCACACTGATGTGGGCCATCCCATGTGCCATTGTAACCACTGCAAGCACATATGTATCGGGTAACAACCATCGCTGATGCTCTGACAATTCAACCCAACAACCATTTGCATCCAATTTACCCGTACTCTCTCTCCACGTACTTAATTCCTTCTCCGTAGCTTCAGCTTGGATGGACTTCACACTCTCTATCGTATCTTCACACATTCCAACGTCACCAATCCATCTTGCAGGGCCCGCAACATACATTCGACTCATCACATCTCTTGCTGTTTCTTTCGCAACTTCATCAGCAAACATATTACCGCGACCAACGTCGTTAGTGACCTTCTTATGTGCACTGCATTTCACAATCGCGACTTGCAATGGCAAAGTAAGTGACTCCAGGAGCTCATTCACCAATTGACCATGCTGTATTTTCGTACCGTGAGACGTGAGGAACCCACGTTCCTTCCACAAGCGTCCAAAACTATGGGCCACACCAAACGCATACTGGCTATCGGTATATATGGTCACTTTCATTCCTTTTGATAATACACACGCTCTCATAAGTGCAGTCAACTCTGCTGCTTGAGCTGAATTATGTGGGATACGTGCAGTTTCAACGATCGTATGTAAAGTCGTGACAGCATATGCCGCAGTCGTATCACCATTCGGAAGCTTGAAGCATGACCCATCCACCCATAAGGTACCATCACACTTTACAAGAGGAGTGTCCCTAAGATCTACTCTCCCTTTCGTTTCTTCTTCTGTCCTAAGAAAGCAATCATGCTGTTCCGGAACATCTGTCTTTGTTATAATTGGCAACAATGTAGCTGGGTTCAGCGTGTTGCATTTTCTTATGTGCACATGGCTCGCTAAAAGTGTCAACTCGTAACCTGACAATCGAGCACTAGTTAAGTGCTGTGTCTTGGTCCTGTTTAACAAAATATCCACTGCATGTGGGACCATCACGACCAGCGTATTATTCATCACCAAACCAGCAGACTGTCGAATAGAAACAGCTGCTGCCGCTGTGGCTCTCAAACAACTCGGCAACGCTCTAGCTACCGGGTCCAAAATCGGCGAGAAATATGCACATGGACGTTGCTTGTCCCCAAAAGACTGTGTTAACACTGACAATGCACATCCTTCTCTCTCATGGACATACAGCGTAAAGGACTTGCTGTAGTCGGGGTACCCAACACAGGAGCCGAACACAATGCATCACGCAATTCGGAAAAACTTTTCTGACAATCTTCGGACCAAGGAAGGGGATTCGGCGTGTCTTTATAGGTCAATGCTACCAAAGGTTTAGCCATCAATGAAAAATTCGGTATCCATTGTCTGCAATAGGATGTAATACCTAGAAAGCACGCACTTCTCTCTGTGTCATTGGCACACTTAATTTTACAATTGCCTGAATTCTTTCTGGGGTCAATCTTCTTCCCTCTTTCGATAAGAGGTGACCTAAATAGGTCACTTCTTGTCGACAATACTGTAACTTGGAAAGAGACACTTTGTGGTGTAAATCAGACAAATGACGCAACAATGACAAAGTGGCCTCTTTACAAATCTCCTTAGTATCTGCAGCAATTAACAAATCATCGACGTACTGTAGAAGGGTAGCGCCATCAGGTAACACAAGAGTGTCAAGCTGAGACTTCAGAGCCTGACTATAGATAGAAGGACTTTCACAAAAACCTTGAGGAGCTCTCTGAAATCGGAAGCTTCGGCCTCCTAAACAGAATCCAAAAATATCCCTGCTCTCTACGGCAATCGGGATGCTGAAGAAAGCATTCTTCAAGTCAATCACCGAGAACCAAGTGGCTGAGGCTGGAATCATTGTCAGTAAAGCAGTGATATCGGGAACGACTGGAAACTGTGGCACAACTATCTTGTTTACCTCTCTAAGATCAATCACAAACCTGTAACCAGGTGGCTGAGAAGAGTCAGTACGCTTCAAGACAGGTAAAACAGGACTATTGCAAACATTACCTCTTGTCTCTTCAATTACATTTTCTCAATCAAATCATAAATGATCGCTAGCAACGCTTTTCACCTTCATTAGAGATCTTGTATTGGGGAATGCGTGGCATTTTAACATTGGCTTTCAACGTTACAACATATGGCGGTATTTCCAAAAGACCTACATCATTGGGACCAGTAGCCCAAAGAATATCAGGGAGAAACGACAATTCTGTTGGAAGTTTGTCCTTTGACAAATATATTGGTGAAACCACTGTCTTACCCAATGTGAGTTGTACTCCCGAAGGAGAACAATACAATGTCGCATACAATCTTTTCAGCGGATCCAATCCTAACAAGTTCTCACCACAACCTGTCGTTAGAATAAGTGGTGCTTCGATTTCACAAGGTCCAACAGAAAGAGACATAGGACTAGAAATCGGGTTCCTAACCAGGGCGCCAGAAAAACCTACTGAAACATTAGTTTCGCCAGACAAAGGTGCGCCAGGAATTTAGAGTGCATAATAGAACTCTTTGTAGCACCAGTATCCAACAGAAAAGGCTCTGACACACCTGATGTAATCACCTCAATATAAGGTCCACTCTGATCTACTGGAACTGAAACAACTCCCTTTCTTTGTCTATGGCTGTCCTAGCAATCATCACCTTCCATACTCTCACCTTCTGCATAGTAGTCATCAGCATAGTACTGAGTCGTCCTACCAGACGCGTTATTCTGCTGATCAAAACTATTCATTGAATTTTGAGGAGGAAATGGGCGCGCGTTCTGGGTGAAATTTCCGCGTCCTCTAGCTCTAGGTGCTTGTGGAACACCTCGACCTCTTGCGCCAGAAATACCATTCATACGCTGCAACAAAATAGGGCAATTATATTTAAAATGACCTTCTTCCTTACAATATGAACATTGGTTAGGGCCTATCAGAGCACGTTGTTGAGGATACTCAAACCTTTGCGAATTCCTCTGATACTGTTGAGGTTGCTGATAGTCACGCTGATTACTACGAGGCGGATACGCTTGTTGTAAAAGAACCTTTGTTTTTAACTCTTTAGTTTTCTTGTCTGCTCTATCTTTCTCATCTTTATCTCTATTTTCGTAGTATTGTGCAGTAGCCAATATCTGTGCTGAAGAGGAAACGGCCCAAGAACTCTCTGAATCTTTCAATTTTTTACACAATTCGGGAAGCAAATTATGCACAAACTTGTCAACAAACAACCTTTGACCACCTTCTGTACTCATATCCTGACCACTGTGGTCGATAAATGTCTCTTCAAACCTAGTGAAGAAGTCAGATACACTTTCCTCCTTCTTCTGCTTGCATGCAGACAATTTATCCCAATTTACACGCATTGCAGGCATCAAAGTCTTCATGTAAGTAACGATCCTACCAGGGAGGTCTGCTACTAAAGGCTCTGGTTTAGCACCGCCTACTTGTCTGTCATTTGCCGCATTGATATTAATCCATGTGTCCCCTAACTCCGGCGCATGATCCGTGTGACGGATCACTCTCCATAAAGGCTGTGGGACCACATTACCAAACAACATGTCTATATCAGCTAAATTCATAACACAGGAGTCTGCAGTCTGTGATAATTCCTTATAATAACCTGCAGGGTTTTTACGGGAGTCGGGTAGAGTCTGCTTAAGAGCCAGGACTTCAGTTCGCTTCCATGGAACATGTACCCACACACGTTGAAAATGAGGCTGAATAGGTGGAACAGCATTTAGGTCTCCTTCTTTCCAAACTGGGGGAACTTCTCTCATGGGATACTGTCTGACCTTCCTTTTAACAGAGGGTTCTGGCTCAAACAACAGTCGAGAAATACCCTCACTCCTAAATGATAATAATGTCGCAACTGCTTTCTCAATATCGGAACCCACAATCGTGCCTTTGGAAAACTCAAACCGTACACCGACACAACTCAGGCGGATTGGCCTCCATATCACAATCTTTTAATCTTTCAAGAAGAACTTCGCACATTTTGTCAAAAACATATCTCTGTTTTGGTGCTTGCCATTGGTGGAAGACATCCACAACAGACTCTAACTCATATCTTGTAGGGTCAGTGACCCATTTATGCGCTAAATGATCCAATACTCCCTTCTCTCTAGAATCGGGCAATTGGCTACGCAATTGTTTACGCTCTAAAATGGGGGTCGTAGTCGGTGACCCAAAGAAAGGAGACAAAATACTAGTAACAGTGTTTGTCATTCTCTGTCGGACAGAAGGAGAAGTTGACAAATGAACAGGAGGAAAAACAGGAGGAGACAAAGCAAATGCAGAGGCAGTGTCAGAAGGGATAGTGTGGAGGGAAATAGATGCAGGGGGCAAAGTCATAGGAAGTAAAGATGGAACAGGTAGTAAAGGTGGCAGCCCTTGAGGGGGCTGCGCCATAGTAGTAGGTGCCAACTGAAAAACAGCTGGTGGTTGTGGAAGAACCGGAGGTACAACAACTGGGGGTTGTACAACTAAAGGTTGCGGAGGTGCTGTAGCACTCTGCGCATAAGGAGGTGGTGAATTCAACAAATGAGACATTAAAGGATCCTTCTCAAGTTCCTTCACTGTATCTTGCTGAAGAGGTGGCAAAACTGGATAACATTTATCAATTGCCAATTTACGTTGCCTGTGCAGCTGTTCACTCGCTTGTTCCTCTTCATCATCCTTATACTGCATAGCAGCTTGCATTATTGAAATACCCTTTTCTCTTTTATTCTTCTTTACTAATTTAATTTCTTTCTGTTTGGCTTTTTCCGCCATAGGCGAAAAGAGTCAAACATCGCCGGCCAGGCTTTCTTCTTAAAAAGTCTAACCTCTAAATTATCCAGAATTTCGGTGTCAAAACTACCATATTGGGGCCACTTTAGGACACCATCTTTCCTTGTGTACCTAACCCATACGTTATTATACGTGATAGGGCCCACTCCATGCTTCACGTAGAGCTCATAGGTTGGAGTTCCAATTGGAGGAACCGGACACGAGTCCTCCAATCGGGAATCCCTATTACAACCAAGACAAAACAAATTTCCAAGTCTGCTAAGACCAGGCATCTTCGCTCACTAGTCTAGCTTCAAACTTCAAAGGATTATCGAATACGACAGTCTCGTGAATACACGAGTCCTTCGGCTTTGGTACTTGCAAGTTCCAAATCAAAAAAATCCTAACAAATCAAAGATCCCATGGGATACCCAAAACTAAGAACCAAGACTAAGGACTGGGAGACGCTCCACTTATACTTAACTGAGGTATCGATGACGTCACCAGAAGACTCGTCTATTGTCTCGCTCTACAAATCATAAAAGGGTCCAAGACAGGGCGATAGTCAGGGCAGCAGTCCTTCGTAGCCGTCGGGACGCGGGGAACCTCGCAGCAAAGACTTTCGGACCACGAATGACATACAGGGGTCGATGAAGTGGTTGGCCTTCCTCCAGAATTTTACACGAAGCTCCTCACGACCTCTGGCTTGGACCGGTACCGCTGAAATCGCCCCACGTTGGGCGCCAATTGAAGTACTGGGTTTTATTGGACCCAGCGGTGCCAGGGAACACACCCAATGACCTCGAGTTCTTCCTGTCTCAGACTACAGAAACACAGAGTCTTCTTGGTGGCTTCAAAGATCAATTTATTGGCTGCAGCCAGCAACAGGTATCCTAGAAGTACAACACGGTGTATGTTCTCAGGAGACTGCTCTTTTTCATGGAAACCAGCTATCTCTTTTATACAGAATATTATGCTTTAGGCAAACATTCCTTATTTTTACAGTGGGTCATTCACATATTTCTTACAACAAAACAAAGACAGATTCATGATGACAAGCCCATTTTTAGTTTGTCCAGCCCACAACCAAATACCCAGTGAGGCCCAACACCTGCAACAGATATAATCTGGACCCCTAATAAAATCGGGCACCTCCTCCTCGTAAAGCAGGTCATAAAGAAAGAGCAGTGACAGGTGTGGATAAGATTTAGATATAGATGTGTGCAATGAAGGGTTTATGGCATGCTGCACCTGGGCCCCTAATCTCGATCGGCCACTGGGAACTAAAACTGGCCGAACAGGTTCTGGCTCTGGACAGTGGAGTCAGCTTGCCCAGGTCACTGAAAGTGTACGTGTCCCCTAAGGCGCGTTTTGGCTTTAGTCATTGCCTTATGTGAGGGCAACCACAAAATGGCTGCCGTACACAAAATGGAACCCGAGGGTTCACAAGGGAATCGTTAATATTAGAGTGATCCCGTCACTCGAATATGACGCAAATACTCAGATATAGCATACCTGTCATTACCGGTCTGCTGATACCAAAATCGTCATGTTATAATGATGTTAATGACACAGGTCCAGAATTTTCAGTACCACACCCTAGTAAAGTTCTAGTCAAGAAGCAGTACTGGGATTGGGTAGAGCGCGCTTCATTTATCAACCCTTTATGTGGCTGTTTAACTATGGAGGTCATGGATTTTAAAATTAACAGCTCATACGAACAGTATTTAGATATTATCACGAAACTGCATGATAGGATACGTTATATGCAGTTTAGATTTGGTTCCCTGCCCCTGAACTCTTTCACACGTTCCTGGCAACAGCCTTTTGTAACCTCCCAGAATTGTCCCAATTGTGCTTTTGCAACAGAGTCAATTGCCCATGTATTTTTTGCCTGTCTGATCTACTCCCGCCCGAGAATAATGTGGCTCAAACCACTTTGCAAGCAGCTGGGTATACTCAATTGTGGTGAAGCTCTTCGTATTCTTAGATCGGACTCCAGTCCGGCAATTGCTTGCTCAGTTGCAAAGTTTTTGGGCCGTAGGTGGGTTATTAGAACAAACTTGTTGAAGGAGTGAGCCAGTTGTACATTTTGTTTTTCTTTTTTAATCATTTAAAATTGTTTTTATCAAGCTATTTGCACATAACCTAATGTTAATATCGAAATGATCGTGAGTGTAGTGCATTCTCAGATTAAGGGCATCATAGCGGACCACGTTGCCCATTTTGGAATAGGCACAGGTTTTTGTTGCCCTGGCCTTACATTTGTGTACCAAAGATTTTATTAATTGTAAAGAAATTTTAGATCAAGGTTTGATTGATATTTTTATTAGGCTATTAATGCATTTGCCGTTTTTTAATTGTTTATTATGAATTGTATTGCATTTGCACTTTTATGGTCTTACGACCGAAATAAAGTTTTTAGGATGATGAATTTGTTTGGTTCCACAATCAGACATTTACATGTGTATGCTCATGGCCTGGCAAATAAATACTGTTAATACATCATGTAGCTGTAATATAAACCAGAAATACGAAAAGGAAATTGTATGTTAGTAGCAATGTACAATGTAAAAATGTAGACAAATGATGACCATTAATATTAAAGAAGTACTTTTATTTTGTTTTAAATGACAACGGATCAGTCTTCTATTGCTACACATAAAGAAACAGATGTGAGTGAGACATCATCTTAGAATGAATATGAAAATACTGAAAACCTCAATTAATATTCTCACTGAAAGTGAAACAAGCAGCCACTGCAAAACATCTACACTTGTTGAGCAGGCTACAACTATTATAACTTCACTAAAAGGTGAACTCTAAACCATACAATTAGTACCTGTATAGCATAGAGGAAGAAGGCCTGTGAGGACTAATGTAAGGCCTGGGACACAAGACATCCGTGAAACCTCTCCTATTCCAGCACAATTCCATATATTTGAGCAATCTATGCTCAAAATACAGTAAAAGCAGCACAGAGCAATATCAGTACTGATTGAAAGGGCTGCCTGATTAGAAAGATTCCATTTCTTCGGGCAATGAAGTAATGAAGTAACGAGAGCAGGCTTTGAGGACTTAACTGTAGCTATTAAAGATCTTGCCACAAAATGGCTCAAGATTCAGCATCACATAAGCTGCCAACATTTTGACATTCTGTTGAAAGTTTGGCTACAGCGATATCAACTATGTGTAGGAGAACAGATAACATGCCTGTTGAGTTAGTTCACTACAGTGGTGATGTGGCAAAGAGCATTGCACAAATTACAAACAATCTTGAGGAAATGCAAACTGATAATGCTTTAATCAGGCCTCCGAGGTCTGTTAGGGAAACTGAGGAGGGCTGAAATGCGAGCAGTTTGTTGGAGCACCAGCTACAACAAGGAGCATTAGAAGCCAGATTAAGGAAGGCAAGGAAGGGCCAACCTGTGTTCTAATCAAAGACCAAGGACTGGATATCAAAGGAGTAAACAGTGAATAAAATTATACAATGTGTATTAGACCAAGTTGATACATTTTATTTACAGTGGTTAAATGAAAAGAACCTTTGCTTTGTTAAAAAAATGAGTTTTTGTCCATTTGAAACATAATCTGTGAATAAAAAAAAAATCGTAATTACTACTTTGAACATTTGGTGCACTGTTTTTCTTTGTATCTATAAAATATGTGTCTAGCACTTTAAAGTAGATCTGCGTCAGATCATCTCTTGGCGTGTACGTCTTCAGCAGCTCTTGCAACATGTAACATGCAACATTGAAGAAGGTAAGCGAGTAGAAATTATCCTCCTCAGAATCCTCACTTGCTGGCTCAATGGTTAGACTTTTCTACACAGCTGGTTGTGGAGCACAGCACATGTAGCTGTAATTTTGCAACACATTGTAGGGTCATACTCAAGGACACCACCACTTCTATGCAGACTTCTGAATCTGCTTTTGAGTAGGCCAGAAGTTTTCTCTATAATGCTCTTGGTTTATCTGTGAGCAGCTTCGTACCTCCTATGTCTATGTTCTTGATTGAAAGTAGGGAGTCTTAATCCATGACCGTAAGAAATATGCACTATAATCGGAAAATTAACAAAGCACGTTTCGTTTTTCACAAAAACTGTAAAAAAGACAAATACATTTACAAATGACTTAAAGTTACCTAACGGCCTTCTAAAAAACTCTCTTCTGGATGGCCGCTCATATGCTCCACAGTGTTTAAATCTGTAGGAGTCATGAGTGCTTCCAAGGTATCATGCTGCTAGGTCTGTGATCAGATGTTTTGCATTACATACAACTTGTATGCTCAAGGAACTTTGGCTCTTTCACTTCCCGAAACACATACTTCCTGTCAGAGGGTGGACAAATCCAAATATGGGTATCATCTACACATCCAAGCACTTAGGGAAATTGTGCAATGGAATAGAATTGAATTTCGGTATTTTTCAATTCTGCAGGGGTACTTTGAAAGGAAATGTGGGAATGTATTCTAGCAAGGTTGCTGCTAAGAAAGGGCCTGATTCACAGAACTAACTTACGTCAAAACGTAAACGTAAACGTAAATTTAGTACTTTTAGGTATTCACAGAATACACTTACTCATTTGGTATTCACAGAATGAACTTACTCATTTCAGTATTCACAGAAGTTAGTAGTCCTAAAGTTAGGACTACTAACTTCTGTGAATACCGAATGAGTAAGTTCATTCTGTGAATACAAATGAGTAAGTGTATTCTGTGAATACTCAAAAGTACTAACTTTACGTTTACGTTTTGACGTAAGTTAGTTCTGTGAATCAGGCCCGATGTCTTTAAAACCCTGCATTATGTACTTTGGGATATCCCTCCTGCAAAAGTCAGAGTGCAACAATAGCTACCAGAAGCTAACAGGTGTAAGCTACAAAATACCTGAATATGTGTAGGTATTGCTACACTTCATTGTGTAGGCCTGCTTAATAGTGGGTCCATATCATGAAGTAAATTAAGGATGGCTCGTTTTGGAAAGCTGTATCGTGCATAAACATCCTCATCAGTTTGCTCAAGCAAAGTCAACCTTTGCCTGAATATCCTTTCTCTTCTCCTCCTTCTCCTTTTAGCTCTAAGAATCCACATTTTCCTCACTACGGCATAAAGTGCAGCCAATGCAAAATATTGCAAGGCATTTTGGGACCTCATTTATACTTGCGGCTGGTTACCACCTGTTTCAAATCAGTGGTATCTTGCACGTGCAAAACACTCTGCCTTACCGGATTTCCTATTAGAGAATGTTTTGTACATCGAAATAGTGACTCGCTATTTGGAAATCAGAATTAGTAATTCTGTCTTTTCTACCAATACAATAAGAAAACACAATTTTTTATGTGCGCTACACTATTTTAGGAAACTAATTTTGCACGACTTTGTACATGACGATCACCCTATTTAGGGGTCGATTCCGATTCGGGCCGGAAATCTCTCCGACCGAGCCGGACCCGGAGAGATTTCCGACCGAATCGGACCCGTGCAGTCCGACCGAACGAGTCCGATGCATTCGTATGCCACCGGACACGAGTCGGTCGGACTCCCATTGAACTCAATGGGAGCCGGTCGTACAACGCGTACGCGGGCTCCCATTGCCTCAATGGGTGCGAGGCGGACAAGGGCGCCCCTACAGTGAGTACGCCGCGAGCGCTTCGCGGCGTACACGCACAGGTAGGGGGACCCATGGGTCCCCCTGTGTGCGCCTCGCACGGGTAGCGCGTACAGGGGTCCGACACGGACCCCAAAGTACGGCTCCGACAGCGGAGTTCGAGTCGGACGGCGCGAGTCGGTCGGAGCGGTCGAGGTGCGCATCGTGCTTACCCGGCCGGGAACGTCTCCATTGCGCGGTGCGGACTCGGGTCCGAGCGAGTCGGTCGGAGCGGTACGATCCGGGTACGAGTCGGTCGGAGCGGTCGGGTCGCCCGGACGAAGTCGGTCGGCGAGTCGCATCGTACTCGCTCGGCCGGACCCGCGTACGATTCGGTCGGGAAAAAGGGCTCCGAATCGGATCCGGTAAAGCCGAATCCTATTCGGAGCCCTACCGGCCGAGATCGGAATCGGCCCCTTAGTGGCTGCTAACCAGTTTGCAACTGGTTAACAACTTTGAATTATTTTATAAATCAGGCCACAGGTTACAATGCTTTGAGAAACCAAGACACTAGGACTAGAGTATTGAACCCCTCGTGAGTTGGGCTAGATCAGTTGCACCAGGACCCGACAAATTTGCTATGTGGAACTGACATTTGCATTAACCAACAGCTCCAAAAGATAATATTTACACTAATTGTTCAATGCAAATGTCCTTTTTTGCTTTTTTTCATCACTACAAAATTGTTTGCCACTATAGTGAAATTTGCCAGAGCAACATTCAATGTATCTGGTACAATTTACATGGTATGGCCAGAAGGATTCATCTGATAACCCCCTCGGTAAGGGCGGAAAGATTTGATTTTGTTACATGAGGTTGAGCACTCGTGCGTGCCTATATGTGGAAGAGACTAGGAGAAAGAGAGAGAGTGTGACAGAGGTGTTGGGGGTTAAGAGAATGGATTTAGGCTGTGCTACATTTTCTCTAGAGACAGGTCTAACGAGATCAATGTTTTGTTCAGCACTGTAAAGGTCACTGCAAAGGCAAGTTAGAGAGAATAAGAATTGTCTGTTAGAGATAGCTTCTTGAAATCGAAGGAAACCTAAATGCAGCTGTGAAAAGAAAAGCTGATGGCCGAGAAGGTGTCTCGGCATTTCTATGTCTGGCTCTCGAAAACAGTCATCTTGAGCAGCAGTTAGCAGATAAGGTTGCCAACATAGCTTAAATTAGCACCTGTCAGTGTTATGATTAAAATATTTCTCAGCAATATGAGTGCATTATTAGGAATATTTGGGAAGGCAGAACAAAGCAAGAGCTTCGCGTGAAGCGTGTGCTTTATTTATCGGGGGCTGTTCATGATCGTTCTTAAATACATTAGACAGTGATTGGATTTCAGAAAAAAATGAAAATGATGCTGTAAAACGCCCTACTGCCGAATACAGGGTTTGCCTGTGGCAAACGGAGAAGTATATCCCCCAGGCCTGTTTCTAAAATTCAGATTAAGCTTCTCTCATAATTAGATTTTGCTGCTGAGGCCATCCTATTCTTCATGCTTTCCGTTTACTTTAGGTGAACGAAATACCCTTTGCAGTCTTCGCTGCGTTTGTACATTATCCTCTGTACAGCCGCTTAATCCCTCCAATAATAGCTTCCAAGCAATTTCACACAGCAGCCATGAAGATAAATGCCTAATGGCTGAGAGAGCTCCTGCAGGCTTCTCTAATCACTGGCCAGGAAGCACATCTTTGAACTTGTGCAGTGCAAGGCTCACTGTAAAGCAAAGGCTAATTTAAAATCCAGCATTTTATGCGCACTTTTAAAGAAGGATAATGTCAGCTTTTGAGAAAATTCACGATCGGGTTGCCGTATGAACATCAGCAAACTAAATTTTTAAGATGAAGCCTACTGTGTTCACATGCAATGCTTTGGAACCATTATCCCGGTATATCAAATACCCAAATAGGTAGGTAGAAAAAGAAATACATAAATAAATAAATGCATAAGTTCCATAATTGGAAAAGCTTCAAAGTACTGTATGCCTAATAGGAAGCTCCCACCTTTTGCAAGCAAATATGCTACAACAGTGGTTCTTAACCTGTGGTCTGGGGAACTCTGGGGGGTCCGCAAAGCCTATTGAGAGGATCCTCGAGTGCTTAGAAAATTAAATAATATTAACTGTATTAACAGATTAATAAAGTTGATGTAAATAAAGAAGCAAAATGTAAACTGGAAGGCTAAAACTTAAGGGCCTGATTATGAGTTCGGCGGTCCGACCTCCATACAGCCGCAGTGGCGGTTGGAAGAAGACTGCCAATGCAGCGGTCTCCCGCCCGCAATATTGCAATGTTCCTGATGGGTCGGCGGCGGCCTTTCTAATGGCGGTGAATGTTTTTTCATATTTGTCAATGCATGTGTGTATATTTTGATTGCACAAGTGTCGAATGTACACATATGCATGACACGTGGGAAAAAAAAGTACTACCCAATGCTGGAGTCTGGACATTATGTGCCCATTCTAGTCAATGGGGTACATGGTACAAAACGGACTTACCTGGATTTCGGCACCAAAAGGGGCGTTTTCTTCAGGGTCAAGATGCTGCTGTGAAGGGGGGACCTGGAGGAAGGGATCCATGTCAGAGACTGAAAAGAAAAAAAGGAAATGGGTGAGTATGCACCCCAAATCCTTTGTTTCTAACGACTCAACGCAGGTGGTCCCACCGCCACGATCGGTTCGTCGGAAAGTCAACTCGTAATTCGGATGGCTGAGAAACTTCTCTATAACACGCTACGACAGCTGCTTTCCACTGACCGACAGTCAGCAAATGGCTGTCAGCGGCGCTCCGGTGGTCCTTTGAACCGCAATCCAACAACATCGTAACATGGCGGGCGGACCGCTTAGTCGCAGGCGGTGAATCTTACGCCAACGCGGCGGTGGGACTGCCGAACTCGTAATCAGGCCCTAAGTTAGTATCCTCAGATTGAGTCATGAGAGCAGTGCAACTGCATTAAACATGGTATAGTATGGATGAATTTTGGCTTCAATTGAATTTAGAAAAGCTCCAACATTCCCGTTAAATTTTAAATTAAGATTTTTTTAAATATTTGTTTTTGAATTAAATACAATATTTCATCATTTATATATTCGTTTGATGACTGCTGTTTTTTTGTGTGTACTATTTTGAGGTTCAAATCATCAAAAATGCTAGAGGGGGAACACGGACGTCAAAAGGTTAAAAGTTACAGAATGGGTAACTAGCCAACATACACAGAAACATTGCTATTTTAGTGCATTTTACAGAGAATAATGCACAAACGCAGCGAAGACTGGAAAGGGTATTTTTGTTCACCTAAAGTAAACGGAAGTAATGAAGAATAGGATGGCCTCAGCAGCAAAATCTAATTATGACAGAAACTTCCCTATATTTGGCAGTAGTGCGTTTTACAGCATAATTTTCAATTTTTCTGAAATCCAATCACTGTCTGATGTATCTAAGAATGATCATGAACAGCCCCCGATAAATAGAGCACGCACTTCACGTGAAGCTCTTCTTTTGGTCTTCCTTCCCAAACATTCCTATTAATTTACTCATCCTGCAGAGACATATTTTAATCATAACACTGGCAGTTGATAAATTAAGCTATGTTGGCAACCTTATCAGCTAACTGCTGCTCAATATGACTGTTTTCGACAGCCAGATATAGACATGCCGAGACACCTTCTCGGCCATCAGCTTTTCCTTTCACAGCTGCACTCAGGTTGCCTTCAATTTCAAGAACCTATTTCTAGCAGACAATGCTCTCTAGCTAGCCTTTGTAGTTACCTTTAGAGTGCTGAACAAAACATTGATCTCGTTAGACCTGTCTCTCGAGAAAATGTAGCACAGCCTAAATCCATTCTCTTAACCCCCAACACGTTATCACACTGTCACACTCTCTCTCTCCCACTCTCTTCCATATACAGGCATGCATGAGTGCTCAACCTCACATTACAAAATCAAATATTTCAGCCCTTATGGTGTAAGTTACCAGATGAATCCTTCTGGCCATACAACGTAAATAGCACCAGTGACATTGAAGTTTGCTCTGGCAAATTTTACTATAGTGGCAAACAATTTTGTAGCGATGAAAAAAAAGCAAGAAAGGACATTTGCATTGAACAATTAGTGAAAATTTTATATTTTGTAGCAGTGGTTAGTGCAAATGTCAGTTCTAGACAGCAAATTTGTCAGGTCCTGGTGCAACTGATCTAGCCCAACTCAGGAGGGATTCAATACTCTAGTCCTAGTGTCTCGGTTTCTCAAAGCATTGTAACCTGTGGCCTGATTTATGAAAGAATTGCAAGTTGTTAACCAGTTGCAAACTGGTTAGCTGCCACTAAATAGGGGGATAGTGATGTACAAAGTCTCACAAAATTAGTTTCCTAAAATAGTGTGTCGCACATAAATATTTGTGTTTTCCTATTGTAATGATAGAAAATACAGAATCACTAAATGCGACTTCCAAATAGCGAGTCACTATTTCGATGTACAAAGCATTCGCTAATAGAAAATCCGGTAAGGCAGAGTGTTTTGCACGTGCAATATACCACTGGTTTGAAACAGGTGATAAGCAGCTGAAAGTATAAAAAAGGCCCCAATGTTCCTTGAAATCTTTTGCATTGACTGCACTCTAAGCTGTAGTGAGGAGAATGTGGATTCTTAGAGCTAAAAGGAGAAGGAGGAGAAGAGAAAAGATATTCAGGCAAAGGGTGACTTTGTTTGAGCAAACTGATGAGGATGTTTAAGCCCGATACAGCTTTCCAATACGACCATCCCTAATTTAATTCATGATATGGACCCACTATTAAGTTAACCTACACAGTGCAGTGTAGCAATACCTACACATATTCAGGAAGTTTGTAGCTTACACCTGTTAGCTTCTGGTACCTAACGATGCACTCTGGCTTTTGCAGGAGGGATATTCTAAAGTACATAATGCAAGGTTTTAAGGAATTTCTTGGAGGCAACGTTGCCTAGAATACATTCCCACATTTGCTTTCCAACTACCCAAGCAGAATCGAAAAATACCAAAATTCAATTCTATTCCATTGTACAATTTCCCCACGTGCTTGGATGTGTAGATGATACCCATATTTAAATTTGTCTACCCTCTGACAGGAATGATGTGTTTCGGAAGAGAAAGAGCCAAAGTTCCTTGACCATACAAGTTGTATGTAATGCAAAACATCTGATCACAGAACTAATGGCATGATTCCCTGGGAGCACTCATGATCCTACACATTTAGACACTGTGGAGTATATGAGCGGCTATCCAGAGGAGAGTCTTTTAGAAGGCTGTTTGTTAGGTCATTTTAAGTTATCTGTAAATGTATGTCTTTTTTGCAATTTTTGGGAAAAACTAAACCTGCTTTGTTAATTTTCCGATTATAGTGCATATTCCTTAAGGTCATGGATTATGACTCCCTACTTTCAACCTAGAACATAGACATAGGAGGTGCAATGCTGCTCACAGATAAACCAGGAGCATAATATAGAAAACATCTGGCCTACTTAAGAGCAGATTCAGAAGTCTGCATAGAAGTGGAGGTGTCCTTGAGTATGACCCTACAATATATTGCCAAATTACAGCCACATGTGCTGTGCTCCACAACTTAGCTGTGCATGGAAGTCTACCCATTGAGCCAGCAAGTGAGGATTTTCATGAAGATAATTTCCACTTGCTTACCTCCTCTAGGACCTGATGCTGCAAAAGCTCCTGAAGACGTGCGCGCCAAGAGATGTGACACAGAACTATTTTAAAGTATTTGCCACATATTTTGTATATATAAAGAAAAACAGTACACAAAATGTTAAAAGTAGTAATCAAATTTTTTTTATTCACAGATATTCTCCAATAGACAACTCATTTTTTTTTGGGGCAAAATTCTTTTTATTGAGCGTCATAAGTCAAATAAGACAACATGAATACAATAGGGCGTGAAGGGCCCGGGGTCAGAAAAGTCACTTAATGAGAGACCTGCGTCATACGTCCCAGAGTCCATACAACCCTCCGTTGAGAATAGAGAGGACGCCATTTTTCGGACAACAGGCCTTGAGGGGAATCCCTCAGGCACAAACATAAATTCAACAAACATCCCAAAAATAACATTTTCCCCTCCACTACCTCCCCCCTCCCCCTCCCTCGTGGTGGTGATGGCACATGATGAAGTAGTGGTTAACAAAAGTACAGCTATAAGGCAGGGCGGCAGACACAGAGCTCTAACCGATCAAGAGGTGAGGGTTGCGTCAACGAAGTACCAGCTCGGGAAAGGCTAGATCTGGAAGAGGTGCATGGCCCTTACGGAGGATGGACATACTGCAGAAGGCAAACCACGGGATAGATAGGTTACTAGTGGGCCCCATTTATGTTCAAAAGCCTTGTAACTATCCCGGAAGATATCCGCAAGACGTTCCATAGATAGGAGTCTCCATAGGCGGGCATGCCACAGCGACGTAGCTGGTGTGTCCTTCTTTTTCCAAGCTGCTGCTATCGTGAGTTTTGCTGCTCCTAAACATGTCCACATGATCGTCTTGTCAGCTTTGGGTTGATGTTCTAACTCCGGATCTCTAATACCCAATAGAGCCCCCTCAATGGTGGTCGGAATCGGGTATCCCAGCATATCTTTAAGATGAGAGAGTATCTCCTCCCAAAAAGGCCGAATAGCTGGGCAATCCCACCAGATGTGGCGGAAATCCCCCCGCAGGCCACATCCCCGCCAGCAGAGATCTGAGGTGTCAGGGAAAATCCGTCGGAGCTTAGTAGGATAGAGGTACCAATCTAGCAAAGTCTTATAGTGGGCTTCTCTCAGTGCCACTGACTTGTTGTGTCTAGTGATGTCGCCCCATAAATGTTTCCATTCCTCCTCAGTGATATCGCACCCTAGAACCTGCTCCCAGAAGGACATGTAGCGCGCCCTGGGTGCGTGTATTGTAGTCAGTAACATGGTGTAGAGTGAGGAGATGGCGCCTTTCATGGAACCTGCCTTGTGAACCGCCATCTTCTCCATGACCGTCAACTCCCTAGTCGCGGCCTCTCTAATATGTGGTAGTGTGACCCAATGTTTAAGCTGGAGGTAGTGGTAATGTTCGCTATGGGGGATTAAAAATTCTCTTTTGCAATTTTTGAATGTCAGGATGTCATAATTATGGAATAAGTCAGAGATCTTTAGGCATCCCCCTTCCCTCCAGCAATCAAAGGGCCCTTCATGGAGTGCCGGTGGGAATGCCGGGTTGAAGTGAATTGGGGTATACAGGGAGGGAAATGAGGTCCACCCCTCCCTTCTTGTGACCTGATCCCAGATCGTCAGCGTAGTGCGTGTGGGAGTGCTTATGTAAGCGTTCTTAGGCCGATCTTTCTTTGGCTTCTACAGGACATCCCAAATGGAGCGCCCCACAATCGACCTGTCCATGTGGAGCCAGTGCTTGTCAGACTCACGTGCACATCATTCGGTCACCACTCGCAACTGTGCCGCTTGATAGTAAAGTGTGAAGTCCGGTAGAGCCACCCATCCTTCATTCCTCGGCCGCCGCAGCACATGAAAAGGAAGACGGGCCCTCCCACCTTGCCAGATGAATTTAGTGACTAGGGAGCGCAAGCGGGGCAGTAGGTCTCGGTCAAGTTCAATAGGTAAGGCTTGAAATAAATATAGAAGTTTCCGTAGGACCGTCATCTTAACAGCTTTGATCCGCCCAAGCCAGGAGATGTAAAGTGGCGTCCATCTCTTAAAGTCTTGGTGCAACTGAGTCACCAGAGAGGGGAAGTTGGCCCTGTATAGATCCCCAAGTCTGGGTGTAAGGTGAACCCCCAAGTAAAGGAGAGAGTGTTTAGCCCATTGCAGGGACGTCTGCCCTCTCAGTCTAGTCACCTCAACGGCGGGGAGCGTGAGATTCAGTATGGAGGATTTGGACAGGTTTACCTTAAATCCGGCCACTTGTTCAAAGTGGTTCAGCTCCTCTTGCACCGCCTTGAGTGAGGAGGCTGGCTCTGTAAGCGTGAGTAGGATGTCGTCAGCAAAAAGGGACACCTTGTGCTCTGTGCCACTAAAACGTATTCTCCGAATCTCCTCGTTGGCCCGAAATCTTACCGAAAGGGGTTCGATGCTGAGGGCGAATAAAAGAGGGGAAAGCGGGCACCCCTGCCGAGTGCCTCTGCTAAGCACGAAGGGGAGTGAAGCACATCCATTGACCATCACGTGGGAGCAAGGGCGGTGGTAGTTGGCTTTCACCATGTTGAGGAATGCGTCTCCGAAGCCGAATTTCCACATGGCGAGGAAGAGGAACGACCAGTCCACCCTGTCGAAGGCCTTTTCCAGCATCAAGACCCACCAAGATTGCCGGAAATTTAAATTTAGATGCTTTCTCAATAAGATGTATGGTGCGGCGGATATTATCATGAGTTTGCCTTCCCTTTATAAAGCCTGATTGGTCAGGGTGGACTAGTTCGGGCATCAAATCCTCCAGCCTTGCGGCTAAGATCGCGGAATAGAGCTTCGCATCAAGATTGAGAAGCGCTATGGGCCTATTTGAAGCACAGAGTTGGGGGTCCTTCCCTGGCTTGGGAATAACAGATATTACCGCTTCGGCCATTGACGTCGAGACACGCGCCTCTGCTGGTATCGCCTGGAATAGCTCGGTGAGGTGGGGGATGAGTTTGGCCGCGTAACATTTATAGAATTGTGCCGTGAGGCCATCAGGTCCAGGGGCTTTATGAAGTTTAAGTCTCGAGATGGCTTGCCTCACCTCTTCTGAGGAGATGGGAGCATCTAAGGAGCTCGCATCCGTGGGAGAGATATGGGGGAGAGTCACCGAATCCAGATATTGCTGTTGTAAGTGCCTATCTGGAGATGTACCGCGATAGAGTGTCCCATAGAAGCCGCCAAAGATGTTAGCCTTGGCGGCCTCGGTGTGGATTATCTGACCTCCCTGATCCCGTATACCCCCAATAAATTTGCGCTCCTGTTTCACACGGAGCTGACGTGCTAAGTGCGGACCCACCTTGTCGCCTTGCGCATAGGATGTCTGACGCAACTTCAGCAATGTGTACTCGGCTCTATTGTTGTAAATGGAGCGTGGTTTGCCCCGTAGCACAGTAAGTTGCCACTGCAATGCCCGCGTGGGTGTGGCTTTATGTGCTTTTTCAACTGTTTCTAACTCCCCTTCAAGGGCAGCGTGTACCTTTGCCTGCTGTTTATTTAGGACCGTGTTAAGTTGGATGCATTTACCCCGCAGCACTGCCTTAAAGGCGTCCCAATTGTTCTGTGGGGATATAGCCTGCGGGTTATTAAGAGTAAAGTAATCCGCGATAGATGTCCTCAATTCCTCGCGCAGCGTCATGTCACGTGTGATCGCCGATGGGAAATACCACCGCGATGAGTTAGATTTGGGCCCACCCCAGGACAAACTGATGGTGATTAAGCTGTGATCGGAGACTGAGATCGGCAGAATCTGCGCTGCCCGCAGAGACCCCACTAACGCCTGACTAATGAAAATATAATCGATCCTAGAGTATGTCTGGTGGACGTGTGAGTAGTATGTGTAGTCTCTGATAGTGGAATTCATCGTCCGCCAAGCATCGCAGAGGCCTAGTGTGAGCATTTTCTGTTTGACCCCTTTGGAGAAGCTGTTGGTGGTCGCCCTGATGGCCTGTCAGCTGTCCAGTGTCTCGTGCCATGTCAAGTTGAAGTCACCCAGCAGCACCACTGGACCTTCGGCAAATCCGCTTATCAAGTCCAAAGCGGTAGATAGGAATGTGGACTGGCCCGAGTTGGGTGCATAGAGAGAAACGAATGTGCATAAAGTGCCCCTCAGCCTCCCTCTGACCATTATGATTCTCCCATCCCGGTCCGTCTTGGTGGCTTCAGGTTGGAACTTAGTAGTGCTATGGAAGAGCAGCGCCACTCCATTGGGTTTGGTACCTGCGGATGATTTGTATATTAAGGGATATGATTTGTGTCTTAGCCTATTGTCCTCAGATTTCTTGAGATGAGTCTCTTGGAGGGCAACTATCTCGAACCTGTGGTCTGTGAGGTATTTCCAGATTCTCTGCCACTTCTGGGGGGAGTTCAGCCCCTTAACATTCCAGGATGCAATCGAAACCATCAGCAAAACCTACCTCCCTCCCTCCCTGTGTGAAACATCTCGCCTGTGCATGCGGAATTGCCGCCAACCTTGTTAGAGAAAACTTTCCCTCCCTGGAAACCACTTGTTTCGCCTAGTCCCCACTGCTCGTGCTGTTTGACCGTAAATACGTCAGCAAACAATAAAAGCCTTACACCACCACCAAGATCCCTCCCCCCCCCGAAAACCAACCCACCAACATTCCCCCCCAAAAAAAGAAAACAGAAGCCAAATGACCAACGAGCCTTCGGCTTGAAATTCTTCCAAAAAAGAGAGAAGAATTGTGGGTGGTACGGACAAGGCCCGCATCCCCCGACTGCCTTGCTGCAGACATCTAGGGAGCAGAACTATAAGAAGAAAATAAAATCCTCAGTGTCCATGTCAGACGGTTACAGTGTCTCGTATATCCGGCAAGCCAGTGTGCCCAACCGTCGGCTGCAGAGCTGCGGTGCATCATAGTTCCACAGGATTGTCTGTAGAGAGCGACGCTCCAGGTGTCGACCACTCAGAAGTTAACAGGATTTCGTGACTGTTTGCCAGGGCCTGGAGCCCCTCCGAGGCCGCTCTGCATCTTTTGAGGAGTCCGTAGAGGTGTCTTCCTCCGGGGGTGGGAGACCAAGAATGCGAAGGCCCTCGGGAAGGTCCGCCACACGGTGCGCCTTGTGTTTGTATTCGAATGCAAGCCCAAAAGGGAATGTCCAGCGGTAGCGTATGTTTTCCTCTCGCAGTTTTGCAGTGATTGGTCTCAACAGTTGTCAACGTGCCAACGTAGAAGGCGCCAGATCCTGAAAGAGAGCGCATTTGAAGCCTTGGAAGGACGCCTCCTCCTTTTTCCTCGCCACGCTCAGGATGGCCTCCTTAGTTTTGAAAGAGTGCATCTTGACCAAGATGTTGCGTGGCCTTCTACGTTCCCCAGTTTGTGGGTTCCCCACTCGATGCACCCGGTCCAGTTTAAGTTTCGGTTGGTGAGGAGCTAGAAGTTCCGCAAAGAGGCCCACTACAAACGCCTCCAGGTCCGGACCCTCCGCTCCTTCTTCTAAATCTCGAATTCGTATATTCTCCCGTCGGGCTCTGTTCTCCAGGTCTTCCGCCTTCAGTACCGCTTGCTGGGGCTGGACCTGCAGGGCTCGGTGAGATTCCTGTAATTTGGAGGTGCGAGCCTCTAGATCCTGTGCCTGTTCCTCTACCTCCAACACTCTGGTACCAACCGCATACATATCTTGTCGCAGAGACGCCATTTTTTCGGTAAGATCAACCTTGAGCTGGTCCATGGAGGAACGCAGGTCCTGCTTTATTTCTAGACATAGTTCGGTTTTAAAGTCACGTAAGGTGGAGATCAGATCCTCCCGGGTAAGTGCCATGTTGTGCAGGTGATCAGTCTTCGAGGGCAAGGAGCCTTTTTCCGGCGCTGCGAAGTAGCGGGAGACTTTGTTTGGAGCCTTCTTGGGAGGCATAAGAGCTGAGCCTGGCATGGCGTGGAAACAACTGCCCAATGACCTCCCTGGGACGTGGGATCAAGGGAACAGGAGGCGCTCACACAGGTCTCCTCGTGTTGGGATCAGGCCTCTGCTCGGTGGAGGGATCGCCGCCATCTTAGGGTCAGGCATCGCTAAACGCAGCATATCAGGGCGGTAGAACCCTTCAGGCGCCACGGCCACCCCCCCCTGACTGGGGTGGCACAAGGGGAGGCACTTACCACCTGGCATCTGTTATCCACATCAGGAAACCAGCGACGACTTCCGGCGCTTCACTCTCCCCAGCCGCCATCTTTAAATCAGGCAAGGCCTCATGAGGCAGACTTCCCCCGGGCCCACTCTGCACAGTAACCGGTAGTGGAGGAAAGGGGCTGATCGGTGTGGAGAAAGTTCATAGAGGCGCAAGAAAGGTGCCCAGCACCGCCGTGATCAGCCTGAAGTGCGGGCCGTATCTCTTCCTGAACTGGGTGCAATCCACAGTCATTGCAGGTAAGTTAGATTTGCAATTTGCGATTCATACTGATTCGCATTTAACGATTCTATGTTTAAAAATATTAAAGGGTTACATATCTCTCTTTGCATAAAGTAAAAGTATGTACATCATCTTCAGAAATTCCTATTTTGGTAAATTGCAATTTTGTAGATAAGGCCCCTGGTACATCATTCTGATTGCTTTTATAAATATTTAGTTGTAAATATCGTGACACAGAAATACTGATTTGCATATGGCTGGGTCCAAACTGGGGTGGTGTGGTGAGCAAAAGAATGATGGATTAAACCCAGATCCTTGTGACTGGGGGAGAATATTTGCATTGTCCAGCATTCCGTCCATCAATTGTTCCTTTTGCATATGTCACCCTAAGTGGGAAGGGTATGCCCAGACATGGGTCCCGTGCTCACTACACCACTGGATTCAAGCTAGCCTGGCTGATGAAGGGTGATACCCTGAAACCGGTCCCAGGATGCTTGTTTCCGGTCCTGGGAGGACCTGGCTTGGCAGTTCGGGCTGGACTGTTCCCACAAGGAACAAGGTCAAGACTGATTTGCATATGGCTGGGTCCAAACTGGGGTGGTGTGGTGAGCAAAAGAATGATGGATTAAACCCAGATCCTTGTGACTGGGGGTGAATGTTTGCATTGTCCAGCATTCCGTCCATCAAATGTTTCTTTTGCATATGTCACCCTAAGTGGGAAGGGTATGCCCAGACGTAGGTCCCGTGCTCACTACACCACTGGATTCAAGCTAGCCTGGCTGATGAAGGGTGATGCCCTGAAACCGGTCCCAGGATGCTTGTTTCCGGTCTAGGGAGGACCTGGCTTGGCAGTTCGGGCTGGACTGTTCCCACAAGGAACAGGGTCAAGACTGATTTGCATATGGCTGGGTCTAAACTGGGGTAATGTGGTGAGCAAAAGAATGATGGATTAAACCCAGATCCTTGTGACTGGGGGTGAATGTTTGCATTGTCCAGCATTCCGTCCATCAATTGTTTCCTTTACAGAAATATCGACAGCAAGATTATTGTGGTCAAGAATATCGAATTTCAGGTAAGAAATATTGTTTTCAAAAATGTAGAAGTCATTAAAATCGTTTGAAAAAATATAGTTGTTTAGAATATTGATTTTTTTATTAGTGTTATGTATTTTAGTATGTTTTAAATGTATGTGATGTATTTTTTGTATAAGTATTGTTTGTGTTTTTTAATATATGTGTTAAATCTTTAGTAATTATCAATTTTATTTTAATTAAATTTTGCGTTTTTAATTCTGTAGCGAATTGTTGGTTTATAGGGGAATAGGGTGAGAAGTAATTTAATTATAATAAATGAATGATTATTTTTTATTTATTAGTATTTATTTAATTGAGATTTGATAGTGTTAATTGTGTTTTTAATTTTTTTTATTTTATGTGTTGTTTGTGGTGTTTATAGGGGTATAAGTTCGGAAGTAATTTATTTTTAATTAATTATTTATTGGTTGTTAATTAATATTAATTAATTAATTGGTAATTGTGTTAAAAAAATTAGGTGTGCGTTGTGGGGTTTATAGGGGTAAAGGGTGGGAAGTAATTTATTTTTAATTAAGTGATAATTAGTTGTTAATTAATAATAAATAATTGATAATTAATTTTGTTAATTGTTTAGTTATATTTTTTGGGGGGGTGGGTTTTGGGTTTATAAAGGTAAAAGGTGGGACGTTATAAATTTTTAATTAATTAGGAATTAAGGGTCGATTACGATGTCGGCCGGAGTAAACTCCGCACGACATTGTCTCGGTACAGGGACCGACCGACCTCCTGTCGGCAGTCCTGACCAACCAATTAGGATGCTACTGAACACTGTTCGCTCGCACTCCTATTCTTTACAATGGGAAAATGCATTCCGAACGGAATGCATGCTCTTATTGTAAAAAGAAAAGGTGCAGTTCATCCCTGCACCCCGTGGCAGGCACCTCAAGGTGCCTGCCACTGGGTGCAGGGATCAACAGGGGGGCACAATACACAATAGGTGCCCCCTTCATCGCCATCCAGAGGCTTTTCACCCATGGGGGCCCTCCTGGGGGCCCCCAAAGTTGACTTCCGACAGCCTTTCAGTGTCAGAAAGGCCGGCACAGAAAGGCTGTTGGAATCTGACATCGTAATCCCTTGGGCGGAAAAAGCCGCCCTTGGGATTACTGTAAGCATTCCGACTGGCAGACGGGCTCTCCGAGCCCGTCGGAAGCCAGTTGGAATGTCCGGTTGCATTCCTTTCTGACCGACTCCATCCTAATGGGTCGGTCAGAAAGGAATCCAACCGCCTGATTACGATACGGTCGGAGCCGTTTTGACCACATCGTAATCAGGCGTTTAGTTATTAATTAATATTAATTAATTAATTGAAAATTAAATATGGAAACTGTGTAATTAATTTTAGGTGCGGGTTGTGGGGTTTATAGGGATAATTTAAGTTTAACGATTTTTAAATAGTTTAATGTTTTAATTTATAATAGAATGTTTTTTTAATAGATTTTATGTTATGGTATATGTATATATATATTTATTTGTTAAATATTTATATTATTTTAAAATTATACAATAAATTAAAATGAATAGTTTATTAATTGTTTTAAAGTAAATATATATATATATATTACTTTTCAACCTTCATGCAAACCGCCCTCCAATTCTCCACGCGTCTCGAGGGCGAGCAGAAGAACAGCACAGACCAATCCTTCGTAATGAGGTAACTCGTTTATTTTTTCAGAGTTAAATCAGCCTCCATTCATCACGGGTCATAACCAGCAAAGTGCAGGGGTGCATACAAGCAAAAATGACCTACGCGTTTCGGCTTACGCCTTCTACTGGGTCATAAAGTAAGGTGCAGAGTGTCAATTTAAAGGGAAAACACTACCCTTTCACCACCACCAATTAAAAACAACATCAGTTTTAAAGGGGACACAACCACTAGTTTTGTTAGTTGGTTCATAATATTCCCAAAGCGAGTAAATTTCATAGAGAATATATCAGCAGCATTGCAAACCAAAAGATGATACACATTTTGACCTTGTAAAGTACACACAGTCCAGGACCTGGCAATCAATGTATTTAAGATAGAGGCTTTTCTGTGGTTTCATCTGCCAATTGAAGTATGCTACAGTTAAATAAAAAGTTTATGTCAAATCGTGCAAACTTATAGTGTCAGTCAATAATACAGAATGTACATAATATCGCACATACACCTAGGATAGAGGTGTAACCCCAACATTTAAAGTAAAACATTTTGGGGATAAAGTGTCCACCTCCACCTCACAACAAAAGTCAATCCTTTTAGGGATAAAATATCCATCTCTACCTCAAAACAGAATAGCTTGTCTGTGGCCAAAGATATTGTCAGACAACAAGTTGGTTCATACTCTTAACTAGGTATACCGGATATATATTGAGCACATATTTATAGCGTGTTATAATGCACAAAACAACAGATTAATTCGAACTCATGGTCAGATATGTATGATGAATATTAAGAACACATTTATGATGTGTTAAAGTGCACTGTGCATGTTTCCTATCAGATGCAGACATAACTACTGGTTCTCTAATCATACATCTGCATATTTATGGAGAGAAACAAAATTTCAAGGTGCAAATAACTGCTCATAAACTGACTCATGCTAACATAAACATTCTGAACAAAGTGCATGGTGCATAGTTCTTATAACGCATAGACACACAGGGAAAAAGAATTACTCTTGGTTCTGTTTTAAAAAAAAACATTTTTCTAAAACATTAAGGGGTCGATTCCGATCTCGGCCGGAAGCGCAGTCGTCCGGAAAAAACACAAGCCGAATGCGTGTTTCCCGACCGATTCGTACACTTGTCCGGACGAACAAGTACGATGCGTATAACAACCCAGTTCCAGAGCGAGCCGTACTCACCCAATCCAGCCCCTGTTCCCCGCCCGAGCCGGATCCGCAAACGCCGATTCGAGCCTCACGGAACCAAATACACACCACCTTCCGGCCGGACTAGTACGATGCGCATTCCGTACGCGCCGAACCCGTCGCTACGTCCGGCACGTTTGAGCATCCGGGCGAGCCGTACATAAGCTCCGTTTTGCGCCACAAGACGATCCACGGCTACGAGACGAACAAGCCAGCGACGAGTACGAGTCGAAGACACGAGAAACCCGAACGAGACGATCCAAGCATGAATCCCATTGCGCAGGTCCTACCTATACTCTACATCTATTACCGGGACCGGCACGGACGCATACGGCGCAGACGGTAAGTCAAACACCAACAATACAAACAAACTACACGTACCCGAAATATGTCACACACACATAGGGATGCACAAATGACGTACACAAGCAACAGCAGAACCATAGGGGTGGGATGGCCAACACCAATGCCATACACACCCTAAGGGGGATGGATGCCTACCACTAACACCACCCCTACTGAGGGGGGCATGGATGCCTGTCACTACTACCATCCCACCCTTAGGGGGATGGATGCCTGCCACTACTACCACCCCTATCCAGGGGGGGATGGATGCCTGCCACTACCACCACCCCTATCCAGGGGATGCTGGATGCCTGTCACTACTACCATCCCCACCCTTAGGGGGATGGATGCCTGCCACTACCACCACCCCTATCCAGGGGGGGCTGGATGCCTGTCACTACTACCATCCCCACCCTTAGGGGTATGGATGCCTACCACTACCACCACCCCCACTCAGGGGGGGCTGGATGCCTGTCACTACTACCACACCCACCCTCAGGGGGCTGGATGCCTGTCACTACTACCATCCCCACTCATGGGGGATGGATGCCTGCCACTACCACCACCCCTACTCAGGGGGGCATGGATGCCTGTCACTACTACCATCCCCACCCTTAGAGGGATGGATGCCTGCCACTACCACCACCCCTAATCATGGGTGCCTGGATGCCTGTCACTACTACCATCCCCACCCTTAGGGGTATGGATGCCTACCACTACCACCACCCCCACTCAGGGGGGGCTGGATGCCTGTCACTACTACTGTACCCACCGTCAGGGGGCTGGATGCCTGTCACTACTACCATCCCCACTCATGGGGGGATGGATGCCTGCCACTACCACCACCCCTACTCTGGGGGGCATGGATGCCTGTCACTACTACCATCCCCACCCTTAGGGGGATGGATGCCTGCCACTACCACCACCCCTATCCAGGGGGGCATGGATGCCTGTCACTACTACCATCCCCACCCTTAGGGGGATGGATGCCTGCCACTACCACCACCCCTAATCATGGGTGCCTGGATGCCTGTCACTACTACCATCCCCACCCTTAGGGGTATGGATGCCTACCACTACCCCCACCCCCACTCAGGGGGGGCTGGATGCCTGTCACTACTACCATACCCACCCTCAGGGGGCTGGATGCCTGTCACTACTACCATCCCCACCCTTAGGGGCATGGATGCCTGCCACTACCACTACCCCTACTCAGGGGGGCATGGATGCCTGTCACTACTACCATCCCCACCCTAAGGGGTATGGATGCCTACCACTAACACCACCCCTACTCATAGGACGGGTAATGCATGACACAACCAGCATACTCCCACATAAGGAATGACAGAAAATTACATCCCCCCCAACACCATGACAAGCGTGTGTAGTCTGTGTCAAATGCCTACAAGACTGAACATGACATTGAACATACAATGTGACCCCCTATCACATGTGTCACACATAAATGTGTGTGGCCTCCACAATGCAAGCCGACCATGGCCACTGTGGCAATGGGCTCGAACACCCCATCACCACAGTGACCAAAAGGTAAGTGTGGTGTCCATAGCTGATGCACTTTTTGAACAGTGTGGCAATGGGGCCTAAAGCCCCACCACCACAGTGACCAAAAGGTAAGTGTGGTGTCCATAGCTGATGCACTTTCTGAACAGTGTGGCAATGGGGCCTAAAGCCCCACCACCACAGTGACCAAAAGGTAAGTGTGGTGTCCATAGCTGATGCACTTTTTGAACAGTGTGGCAATGGGCCCAAAAGCCCCATCACCACAGTGACCAAAAGGTAAGTGTGGTGTCCATAGCTGATGCACTTTCTGAACAGTGTGGCAATGGGCCCAAAGCCCCACCACCACAGTGACCAAAAGGTAAGTGTGGTGTCCATAGCTGATGTACTTTCTGAACAGTGTGGCAATGGGCCCAAAGCCCCATCACCACAGTGACCAAAAGGTAAGTGTGGTGTCCATAGCTGATGCACTTTTTGAACAGTGTGGCAATGGGGCATAAAGCCCCACCACCACAGTGACCAAAAGGTAAGTGTGGTGTCCATAGCTGATGCACTTTCTGAACAGTGTGGCAATGGGCCCAAAGCCCCATCACCACAGTGACCAAAAGGTAAGTGTGGTGTCCATAGCTGATGCACTTTTTGAACAGTGTGGCAATGGGGCATAAAGCCCCACCACCACAGTGACCAAAAGGTAAGTGTGGTGTCCATAGCTGATGCACTTTCTGAACAGTGTGGCAATGGGCCCAAAGCCCCATCACCACAGTGACCAAAAGGTAAGTGTAGTCATGGTAAAAGCTGCCAAAGCCAAACTGCATGGATGAATCCTGGTCACACAACAACAAACACATCAGTGGCACAGTAGTGCTTGTGTCCCATAGCAACATAGATTGGTCGAGGCAAACAGTGCAGTGTCACTGAAACATCGTTTAGGCCATGTGCATACAAACATCACCCATGGGGGCCCACATTGTCAACATTCACAAATAACACAATGACAGAAGTGACCATCATAATGCTGACCCACATATCTGCACCAATGGACACACAAATGTAGATATCCTGTGGAGACTGTAGATGTCAGGTGAACAAATACCATACCATGGCAGCAATGGGACATACAAACCATGATTATTGTGCTGACTGATGACCTAGGAGTCCGAGGGACAGCAGGGGAAAGCCACCAAACAACATACAGCCAATGGCACACTGAAGATATGCCAATGCAGTGGTGCAAAGGCACAAACACAAACAGGCAGACTCATACTGCATATCAAACACAACAGGTGATGGGGGTGTGTGCCAGTGTCCCCAGGCAACCACACAACACATGAGGAGGCCTGAATTCCAACCACACAGATGTGTATACAGTGCCATACAAAAGTTACTCATGGATCGGATACCCCTATGTGGGCAATCAGGCATTGTTAGATGAGAGGGAGCCCAAATTACACATGTCACACAAGCTTGTAGGAACAGCAACTAACACAGCAAGAGACAGACCCACCACAGCACTACCCCCAGGGACCCCACATTGTGCTGACACTAGCCTGCATGATAATCCCACTGTGATGACAAAGGTAGATGTTGTTCACACTGTGAACCACAGCCATGTGTCCTGAACAACAAACTACCATCACACCTACACAAGCTCTAATCAATCAGCACGGCCTGCCAGCCAAGGCCAATATGGAGGTAGGGGTCTAGCCGTGCAACAACTCACATTTGCACACACTCAACACCACACACCCTGATCTCCACCAATGTGCAGCAGTGAAGCTCACATGGACTGGTGACATTGCACATGCACCGATGACAATACCAGGGGTGGTGGTGGGAACTAAGGTGCAGAAACCCATCACACATGGACAGTCAACAAGACTCGTCAATGTCTGACACACAGCACAGTACGCCGTACATGGGCATGATGTGAAATCCACCACAATCAATGGGATCCTGGCCATAGTCACACACCAACGAAGAAGCCAAGGTGACACACTAAGAACACACGTACACAACTTCCAACATTGCAGCTCTGACCCTGAGGAGTGGCAGCAGTCACACACACAACGTGTCACAATCACTGAACGCTAACACAAACTGTAAATAACATGACTTGTGTAAACAACAAGTGCCAAGGGGAATCCTGAATGTGTCCCATCTGCGTTTGACCACATCCCCAGCCCTGACAACAAAGACAACCTGGGATGACAACCTCATGAACATTAGTTTGCCATGCACCCACATCACGGAGAAACCAGGTCCAAGATGCTGGATGAACACAGAACAACTCAGCAAGCATCACAAACTGGAACATCCCTAGGGACACAGCCTGTGTAGGAAAAGGGAACGCGCACAGACATGCTTACACAACACACAACACAGGCCCACGCAATGTCACCGGATTACACACTCCCATGAGGGCATTCCACTCCTGTGGAAGGTCCGCTGTGCCAAACCTTGTCTGTGCACGACCCATACATGTCAGCAGAACACTCCGTCAGTGAGTCAACAACTACAACACACAGAAGGCTCTGCTCACATCAGCCTGGGTACGGGAGTGTCACGTCAGTCATCTGCATACACCCAAAACACGTGTCATGCAAGTTGCACTGTATACACAGATGAGTCCTTCGACATTGATGTGCAAAACTGCATGTCCAGTGGAGCTGGGCCCACAGTCAGGGAAATCGGAACATTGAACAGTGGTAAGCCAACCAGATGTGCATCAGTGTAAGACAAAGATGTTCATTTACAAATGCAAAACGTACATCCCTGTGTCAAATGCTGAACATTACACCCTCAGACTGCAGCAAAGGATGCCATAGATCCAGACTACAACAGGACACATATCCCATGGACCACATGGAGTCCATCACAGCAACACTTCATTTTCCTGATATGAACACTATTACAACTGCAAATGCAGGATGCTACTCATCCACATCATGTACATCAAAAGAAAACCCACAATTAAACAAAAAGAGGCTTTATTCAGCAAATGTCAAGGACAACTCTGAAGTCCAAAAGAAACTAAGGCCAATGGCCAGTCCAAAATCACAGTCCCAACAGGGTGATAAGTGACAACTGGTCACCTATTGCTTGCCTGCACTGCCCTTGGAGGGGCATACAAGGGGCAGGCCAGGCACCGCAGGGACAGGATCAGGGGATGGCAGAGTGAGGCAGTGAAGGGGTGGTGGGTACAGGAGTGTCACCGGCAACTGCAGTGGAGGTGTCTGACTCAGGGGGGGCCGCCACCACTGTGGTACACAAGTCAGTTGGTGTGGGTGCTGCAACCACTGCAGTGGGATGGTCTGATGTAGTGGACTGGGTCCCCACTGCAGTGCCTGAGTCAGACGGGGTGGTTGTGGACTCCACTGCAGTGCATGACTCCAAGGGAGTGGAAGGGGGGGCAGATGAGGTCGGCAGGACAGAGGGAGGGGACCCGGTCTCCACACCAGTGGCACTAACAGGCAGAGCGTCTGGGTTGGGGGTGGAAGAGCAAGTGGCAGGGGGGGAGGGCCTAAGCAGTCTGGGGATGCGGTATCGGTATGTGGGGGAACCTGGGGCAGGGTGTGGCGGGGGAACCTGTGGAGTGGTGGCCTGGGGGATGGAGGAGAGAGACTGGGTGGTGGAGCTGCGTGGTGGTGGTGGTGGGGGCTTGCTCTTCCTGGTCTGGGGGGACTTCCGAATGGGGTCCTGTGTCTGCCTGCGCCTGGGGGAGGGTGTCCGGGGGCGAGGGGCACTCCCCTCTGTGTGGGTGGACTTCCTCTTCCCCCGGTATGCTGGATCAGCAGGATTGGAGGGGAAGAGGCCGAGGTCACAGAGGAAGATCTGCTGTGTAGGTGGCGTAGCAGGTGAGGCAAGGGAAGGGGCCTTGGAGGGAGAGGATTTGGAGGACTGCGGAGTGACTGTGGATGCCTGTGTGTGCGTCTGTTCCCCATCCCCTGTGTGTGTGGTATCAGTCCCCTGAAGATGCTTGTGTGCACATCTTGCCTTTCTCTTGGGTGTGTCTGTGCTGCTCGTGTCTGTGTGTTGGGGTGATTGTGCAGGTGTGCATGTGCTTTGGACAGGTAGGGTGTCAGGAAGTGTGGATGGGGCAGAGGTGGGAGGGGTGAGGGACTGTTGGAGGAGGGACACAGCTGCCGTCAGGGAGGAGTCCATGGACCTATTGCTCCTCTGTAGGGCGGACATACCCGTCGAGATGCCCTCCATGAACGACACCAGCTGTGTCAACAGAGTAGTGTGTGCATGGAGGACACTCAGCATTGCTGTCTGCCCTACATGGAGCTGCCGAAGGAGGTACACAGACTCCTCACTCAGGGCAGCAGGGGACACAGGGGCAGGGGGTGCGGTGCCTGGCACGAAGGAGGCACGCTCCCGAGCACGGGAGCCTCCACGGACCTCAGGAATGGGAGCCAATGGGAGGGCGGTGGTGGTGGTGGTGGTGGCGGGGACAGCAACACTAGCTGGGGTGTGGTGGCTGCTGACACCCGCCTCCACAAGGGAGTCATCCTCCGAGCTGCTGTGGTCCTCAGCTGAGGTGGATGGTGCTGAGGACTCCTCGGTGTGGCTCCCCTCGCCCTCTGTGCCACTGGGTCCCTCTGACCACTCGTCGGATGCTGACCCAGTCTGGCCCCGCTGCTCCTCCTGGTCCATGGAGCTGTCCCCTAATGTGGCCGTGGATGTATCTGCAAACAATTAGGGAAACAGACAAACATCAGTCACCTGCACTGCCCGCACACACCACAGTAAGTACAGCACATCACAGAGCAAGCCCTGGCATCCTTAGTTGTACATTGCCTTAAGTCCTCACACAGATTCGGGGAAGCCAATTGTCAGTCTGATGGTCAACCATGGGACTCACACCCCTCCTGCCCTTGCACCCATCTGTCTGGTGCCTGTCTGATGGTAAGACCCCAGTGTGGACACATGCACCACCTACACAGTTGTAGGGAACACGGTGAAGTATGTGAACATGCACACATCACATCTCTTGCCACTGAGTCAGTGCAGGTGTCCGGATAAAGGGATGTCCAGAGTCTAAATAAAAATGCATGTGATGCATACCAGCACCAGACACCATGATGCACCCATGTCCGGATAGTCAATGCCACAATGGGGTGCATGTTGCACATGTCACTCCCCTGCAGGATCAGTCTTAGGACGTTTAATGCCATGACACAGGCAAGCGTGCAAAGTCATATATCACTGTCTCCAGTCACATGGCCATAGCAGCCAGACAACAACTGTCTGCACTGTGTCACAATCCTAGGACATGGGGAATGCAAGTTATGTAACTGACAAGTGCACATGTCCATCCCCCAAAAACCACATCATCTGAACTACTATTTGTCCACGTCATACCAACTGGACATATGGGGGACATGAAACACAACTCTCTGAACATGAGCACCTCACAGTGTGCTGTGAATGAAAAACAGCTGTCTGAAAGTCACAGTCGCATACACCAGTGTGAACAGTCAAGTGATCAGACACCTATGAGTCACAGAAGTATCGTCTATCATGGTCACATCTCCGATGGCATGCTGAGCCCTAACCGATAAACATACCAGTAGCCCTGACAACGAAGACACAGCACAATGAGACAGAGTCAGACACCTGAGGGTACATTTCACTGATCACAACATGCCAGATGATACACGGGAGTGGGAGTACAGAGTGTATTGTATGCCCTGGAATAGGCATGACTGTCCAGCTCCACCTGTAAGAGGGATGAGTCATGGACAGTAGGCAGGTGGCTAAGCATGTGTGACACACTTGATACAGATACTCCTGAGGCCCAAACATTGTTCCCACCCGCAGCATGGGTGTGTGCCAAATTCCCCAGGGACATGTGGTGATTCAGATCAGCAAGTGGATCACATATCAAAGTTACACCCAGATTACATGTCAGTACTTAGGCATTGTGTAAGCAATTGACCCACCCATGAATCACACAACATAGTCACAGGAACAAATGCTGTCCCCCACCTTGAGCGAAGCTAAATGCAATGACACAGTCCCCAAGTGACACAATTTCCTGACTGTAAGGGCCACACATATGCGTATCAGAGGAGAAGTGGGCATGTCACAGATGAGGGACAAGGGTCCTGGACCACATGACTGATGTACTGTGGAAGTTTAACCAGGCCAGAGGAGGGCACATAGCATGTCAGACAAAGTGCACAGTGCAGTCATGGACTCACCCCCTCCTTGCTGCTGTCCATCCAGGTCAGGGAAGACCACCGCCAGGATCCTGAGCATGTGGGGGGTCAGGGTCCGGTGTCCGCCCCTCCTGCGAGGAA
Source organism: Calotriton arnoldi (assembly GCA_963921515.1). Classification (NCBI taxonomy): domain Eukaryota; kingdom Metazoa; phylum Chordata; class Amphibia; order Caudata; family Salamandridae; genus Calotriton; species Calotriton arnoldi. Next base: position 858,965 of record CAWUFW010007414.1, on the reverse strand, counting down.
GCGACAGCTTCAGCTGGACCCTTGCGATCCTCCGGGTCCAGCCCCGAAGGTCCTGCCACCTCTTCTGGCAGTTGCGGATCCTGTGCCTGTAGACCCCCACGGATCTTACTGCCCGGGCGATGGTCAGCCAGATTTCCTGCTTCTGGTGGGCATCAACCTGTGAGGATGACAAAGTGAAAAGGCCATTACTACACATGCAACATATACGTGCATCACACAGTTGGAGATACATGTCTCAATCACAAGGGCATATGATGTACATAGGTAGTGCAACAATGGCTATGAACAGTTTGCCAGCAGTCACTACATGGTATCATTGCATGGGAAGTAAACCTTGTTGGAAAGCACTGTTACTGCACTGTACCTGTTCAGTGCATGTAACTACACACTTTGGGGTGTGACAACTACTCAGTGAGCATGCTAGCCAGTGGTGTGCACACTGTAAGTCCTGCTAGTCAGACAACATGCACAATTAGTAAGGCAGTGGACAGCACACTCACCTGCTCCCCTGGTTTCCCATACAGCTTGCTGTACTGTGGAAGGAGGTTGTCCAGCAGGGCCTGGTTCTCCTCAAGGCTGAAGGCTGGGGCTCTCTCCACAGTACGTGCCATTGCAGTAGCCAGAGGATGCATATACAGCAGCAGTGTTGGTGGCAGATGTCGTCCTGGAGCATGTAGTGCAGGCAAGTGAGCTCTCAGGGGAACAGCCAGCATTATATGTGTGCTGCAGAGGCAGATACTGTCCCATGTGTCCAAAGTGATAGGTCCAAGTTGTTAGCATCTTCTGAATCTGACCAATCCATGGAATAGCAGCACTAATACACGCCCACAGCATCCTTCAAATCTTCAACTTCATGACACCCATGATTTTGCAACATTGTTGTGGCTGGCCAACTGAATTCACTGCATCAGACTCGTTGGAGCTTCGAAAACGCGTCCGTTGCCATGCCAGGCTCCAGCAAATGTGTGCGCACCGATCTGTCCATTGCTGTACAACGCGTATTTCGGGATACAACGCGTACCCGCACACAACAGATGCAATGGGCCAGCTGGGCACACCGATCGGTCCATTGCTGTACAACGCGTATTTCGGGATACAACGCGTACCCGCACACAACAGATGCAATGGGCCGGACACCGATCGGTCCATTGCTGTACAACGCGTACCCACTCACAACAGATGCAATGGGCCGGCCGGGCACACCGATCGGTCCATTGCTGTACAACGCGTATTTCGGGATACAACGCGTACCCGCTCACAACAGATGCAATGGGCCGGCCGGGCACACCGATCGGTCCATTGCTGTACAACGCGTATTTCGGGATACAACGCGTACCCGCTCACAACAGATGCAATGGGCCGGCCGGGCACACCGATCGGTCCATTGCTGTACAACGCGTATTTTGGGATACAACGCGTACCCGCTCACAACAGATGCAATGGGCCGGCCGGGCACACCGATCGGTCCATTGCTGTACAACGCGTATTTCGGGATACAACGCGTACCCGCTCACAACAGATGCAATGGGCCGGCCGGGCACACCGATCGGTCCATTGCTGTACAACGCGTATTTCGGGATACAACGCGTACCCGCTCACAACAGATGCAATGGGCTGGCCGGGCACACCAATCGGTCCATTGCTGTACAACGCATATTTCGGGATACAACGCGTACCTGCACACAACAGATGCAATGGGCCGGCCGGGCACACCGATCGGTCCATTGCTGTACAACGCGTACCCGCTCACAACAGATGCAATGGGCCAGCCGGGCACACCGATCGGTCCATTGCTGTACAACGCGTATTTCGGGATACAACGCGTACCCGCTCACAACAGATGCAATGGGCCGGCCGGGCACACCTATCGGTCCATTGCTGTACAACGCGTATTTCGGGATACAACGCATACCCGCACACAACAGATGCAATGGGCCGGCCGGTCACACCGATCGGTCCATTGCTGTACAACACGTATTTCGGGATACAACTTGTACCCGCACACAACAGATGCAATGGGCCGGCCGGGCACACCGATCGGTCCATTGCTGTACAACGCGTACCCACTCACAACAGATGCAATGGGCCGGCCGGGCACACCGATCGGTCCATTGCTGTACAACGCGTATTTCGGGATACAACGCGTACCCACACACAACAGATGCAATGGGGCGGCCGGGCACACCGATCGGTCCATTGCTGTACAACGCGTACCCGCTCACAACAGATGCAATGGGCCGGCCGGGCACACCGATCGGTCCATTGCTGTACAACGCGTATTTTGGGATACAACGCGTACCCGCTCACAACAGATGCAATGGGCCGGCCGGGCACACCGATCGGTCCATTGCTGTACAACGCGTATTTAGGGATACAACGCGTACCCGCTCACAACAGATGCATGGGCCGGCCGGGCACACCGATCGATCCATTGCTGTACAACGCGTACCTGTACAGGTCAGTCGCATATGTCACCATGCTTGTCACTGGTGAACGTATGCCAGCCACATACACCTGCCAGAGACCCAGAGGCACACCTACAACACCACACCCAGTCCACACTGTTTCCTAAGGCATGTAAGGCTGCATTACCTTTTCTGTGTATGGGGGTTAACATGTGGTTTCTGTGGTGGCACTTGTGGGCAGCCACACCCAGGCTGTGCATGTGTTCATGGGGACAGGGTCCTTTGTGTGTTGTGCACATGACCACTGTGATGTGCAACAGTTCATTTCGGAGCATGTGGCATGGTCACATTTCCAGGTTGTGTATGTGTGTGACATGTCACATACCCCCAGGGTCCCATGGGGGAAGGCATGTACGTCACAGGATGACCCATTGCCACATTAGTGATGTCCCTCCACAGTCTGTGTGCATGTTGTGTTTCCGATGTCTCTGATTCCATGTGCACGATGGGAGACAGTCTCCACATCAACATTGTTTGTGCATGGACTTTGATGTTTTGCGTCACTGGCGTCCATGTCTGTCCTGCGGAGGCGACAGGGGCCACTACCTGTGGGAGTCATGTTTGTTTTTCTGACGTGTACATGATACGCCATGTCATGCCAGTGTCCATGTGGCAAGACAGGGTCACTGGGAATCTACCTGTCAATGAGCTGTGATGCCTGTGGCGCATCTGTCCAGACATGTCACTGTGGTGTGTGTGTGGAACGTGACAGCAGTAAATGGGTACTGTGACACAGCCTAATGGTTTCCCATAGCACTACCTGGTACCAGTTGTGCACACATGTTGTACTGAGAAGTTAGATGATGGGCATGTAGGTGCGAGTTATGTCCAAACAGAACGGCACACACATCAAGTCCTTGTGTCTCATAATGATGTATCATGTGAAATTGAGTATGGTGAATGGCACATATGTGGGGTGACTGACAATCTTTCTTTCTTCAACCTATGCACTGCAGGGCTCCAGCTGTCCATAGACCATTCCCTGACCTGGCAACGATGGTGGAACGTGACAGCATCTGACGGTACCGCTTCACCAGGCAGCTGATTGAGGATTTGGCAGTGCGCTTGGCACCACATTTGCAACCTGGCCGCCCGTACCCTACGGCGCTGACCCCCAAGGTGAAGGTAATGGCAGCCCTACACTTCTTTGCCACCGGTACCTTTCAACACACTGTGGCGACTGCCGGTGGGATGTCACAGACTATGTTCAGCCGTGTGCTACGTGATGTGTTGGAGGCAATGTTGAGATGCCTGAACCAGTACATCTATTTCCCTACACGTCAACAACTCACTGACGTCAAGAGTGACTTCTATGCCCTGGGGAGGATGCCACATGTCATTGACTCCATTGATGGGACACATGTGGCTTTGATACCACCTCAGGCACATGAGCAGGCATACCGGAACCGTAAACATTACCATTCTATCAATGCTCTGGTGGTATGTATTGCAGATATGAGCATCACACATGTGTGTGCCCGTTTCCCTGGTTCAGCACACGATGCCTACTTAATGAGGAGTAGTCGCATCCCGAGGATGATGGCACAGATGCAGAACCAGCGTGCCTGGCTTGTCGGTGTGTACTGACTTTGTACCATTGTGTGTGTTCTGATCTGTAGTATTCCACCCACTTTTCCAAATCAGCTAATGTGCACTTGTCTGTCCGTAGGTGACTCTGGATACCCCAACATGCCGTGGTTGCTGACACCCCTCAGGAACCCTGTGACACCAGCCCAGATGCGCTACAATGAGGCACATGGTCGGACCAGGAGAGTGATTGAGCGGACCTTTGGTCTCCTGAAGAGCCGCTTCCGCTGCCTGGACAAGACAGGAGGGGCCCTCCCATATGCCCCAGCAAAGGTGTGCAAGATTGTCATCGTCTGCTGCATGCTACACAACCTGGCAGTGCGGAAGGAGTTGCCTCTCATCCTGGATGACGATGACCAACGTCCGCCACCTGTGGAGGATCCTGGCCTGGGCCACGATGCCAGTGATGATGATGATGATGATGATGGTGATGTCCGCACACAGCTCATCACCAACTTCTTCAGCTGAATGTGAGTATCCAGGGAGATGTAATGTGAATGATGTGAATTTGCATGATATGTGTGGGTGGTGCTCTGGTGCTGTTTGAGTGTGGCCATGTGCTACTTGACTGGATGCGTGCAGCAATGTGTCCTTACAGGTAGTCGGTACTCCCCAACAGTTTTGACATGCTAACTTGGTTTTGTGTAGTTGTCTTGTGACATGTATTGGGCATGAGCATTGCAGTTCTGTCCTGTTCTTCAGTGGTTTTAACTGTGTGTCATGTCTGTCCCTCACAGGGTGCTTACTGAGAACGTTGGTCAACTTGGATCCCCCGACACCATGATTCTGCTTTCAGGGTGGCAGCAGTAGTTTGCCTACAAGTGATGTGCCACACACCCCTGGACTTCATATCTTCTGCACTTGTTGACTGTGTGGCCACTGCCACGTGGGTAAACCTTGCATCTGTAGTGGAAACAACATGTTGCAAATGTGTAATAAACCTGTGCTTCACTTTGGGATGTGCGTTGTCTGTGGTCACACATCTGACTGACATTTGCTTACTACACCTGTGGGCTAGTTGCCACAGACTCTGAATAGGTGTGGTGTCTGTGCATTCCACTGTATTTCCTGGCAACATCACTGTGGGCGATGAGTCCGATGGCCCTGGTGTCTCTGTGTTGTGTAGCCCTAGTGGTGTGTCTCCCTCATATGTGTCACGTCACCATGACTCACACGACGGTGTTGTACTTGCTGTGGCAGTTAGCATACACAGTGTAATTTAGCAGATCATCATCACCATAACAGTATCCACATTTGAATAACAACAGAGGCAAGTATGGTGTACTAGTGATTTTATTTACAGAAATGTGTGTGTGTATAGTGCACAGGATGGTGGGTGCTGTACATTGGGATTGTGATCCAAAGTTCCCAGATGAGTTGGAAGTCTTGGTAGCAGAAATGTCCTGAGTGAAGTCCAGTCATATGATACATTAGTCCAACTTGAACTCCCCATGTCATGTGGGAGAGTAGTGTTGCATTCGACAGGGTGAAACGTTTGCACACAAAGGAGAATTTCCGGAACAGGTGTTGACTTCCTGGGGGATGTACGTGGCCATCAACCTCTCAGTTTTCCTTCCTCGGACGACCCCTCTTCTTTGGGGGGGGACCCTCACGTGCAGGCTGCTGCGGTGCAGGGGAGTCTCCGCCAGAGTCCTCCTCCCTCCCTGTGGCGGTGTCAGTTGTTGCAGCACAAGATGTTGTGGGCACACAGGGAGGTGTGGGCATGTTGGTGCTAATCTGGCGGAGGCATGTCAATATGTCCCTATGCACTGCTGTGAGTTCTTGCAATGTGTCCCACTTGGACTCCATGCCAGACATGTGTGTCTCCACACGGGACATGTGTGTCTCCACACGGGACATGTGGGAGTCCAAGCGGGCATGATGGGCAGCCTGCTGCTGTTGTATGTCCTTGAGGATCCCCACTACCTGTCTGACCTCTCCGGTGCTATCCTGGTACACATCAGCGATGCGTGCCAGTTATGGGTCATCATGCAGTCCAGACCCCTCTGCAAGCAGCGACCTATGTCTACCACCCCTCCCACCACCCCTGGCAACAAGTGCAGGGGCTGCGATGGCACGCACAGCTGACCCGAGGCCCACTTGGGGGTTGTTAGTGGTGTTGTCGTCCGTTGCTCCACGGTGGGCCTGGGGCTCTATGCTGTTGTCATCGGTGGTCCTTGGTCTGTCCGTGTCGGCGGGGGTGGTCTGTGTGTTGGCAGTTGTTGGAGGGGTGGGTGCAGGGGGTGCAGATGTTGTTCCAGCTGGTGCTGCATGATGACTCACACCGGAGGTGCCAGGTAGGTCTTCGCCATCCGAGGAGGGCAGAGGCGGTTCCACACCAGTGAGCTCTGTGTCCCCCGGAGCCTGGGACAGGGACTCCTCCTCACCTGCTGCTGTGTCCCCATCATCATCACTTGTATTTGGAAGAGACACACATTGTATGTTATGTTTCTACAGGCATCAATGGTTCACACACCTGACAGTTGTGACTGTACCTCTGGATGCGGGCATGTACATTGCATTGTCCTAAGTTGTCACAGTAAGAGGTTGATATTGGTGTGGCACATTGTCATGCATACCTGGGGCATTTCAATGTGAATGTTGAGGTGTGTGCATGGCCAGCATTGGTTGTATTTGGTGGACATCCGGCCATCCTTCTCCACCTAGCCCAGTTATCCCACCATGACGCATGCCACCCTTGCAGTGGGTTCAGGTTGACTCTCAGGATGTCATTCAGTGGTGTCTTGCTGTTTGTTGTTGCACAGTTCCCAGCAGGGCCTTGTGCACCCCACAGCAGTACCAAGTGCCAGCCATCTTGTCAGTCCTTATCCACTCCCTGTGATGTGAGCATGGTTCAGAGTGGTGTTGATGGGCCAATTGTGAGGGTGAGCAGTATCTGTGACTACAACTCCCATCATGCTATTGCCTACACCCCCCTTCCCAGCATGCCCATACTTCCTTCCTTTTGAGTGGACTTCACTGTGTGTGAGTGTGACAGCAATGGCAAGATGGCTGACAGTGGTGTCCTGCTGTTGGTTGTTGCACAGTTCCTAGCAGGGCCTTGTGCACCCCACAGCAGTACCCAGTGTCAGCCATCTTGTCAGTCCTTATCCACTCCCTGTGATGTGAGCATGGTTCAGAGTGGTGTTGATGGGCCAATTGTGAGGGTGAGCAGTATCTGTGACTACAACTCCCATCATGCTATTGCCTACACCCCCTTCCCAGCATGCCCGTACTTCCTTCCTTTTGACTCTGCTTCCCTGTGGGGTAGTGTGCCTGTGCTGACAGGAAGGCTGTCAGTGTTGTCCTTGCGTTTGTTTGGCTACAAGTCCCAAGAGTGTCCCTGTGCTTCACACAGCATTACCCAGGGTGGTGGTTCTTTGTGGGATCTTCATTTGGTATGTGGGGCATTGCATTCTCCCAGGTGGGTTATGTGGAGTTTGTGTTGAGGGTGTGTGTGAGGTGAGCTGCTTGTAACTATGGTCAGTGCTGTGAGTCCTCCTTCCCACCCAGCCAGATATCCCACCATGCAACGTGCTTGCATTGCAGGGAGTGCAAGTTGTCTTTCAGGATGTCAGTCAGTGGTGTCCTGCTGTTGGTTGTTGCACAGTTCCCAGCAGGGCCTTGTGCACCCCACAGCAGTACCCAGTGTCAGCCATCTTGTCAGTCCTTATCCACTCCCTGTGATGTGAGCATGGTTCAGAGTGGTGTTGATGGGCCAATTGTGAGGGTGAGCAGTATCTGTGACTACAACTCCCATCATGCTATTGCCTACACCCCCTTCCCAGCATGCCCATACTTCCTTCCTTTTGAGTGGACTTCACTGTGTGTGAGTGTGACAGCAATGGCAAGATGGCTGACAGTGGTGTCCTGCTGTTGGTTGTTGCACAGTTCCCAGCAGGGCCTTGTGCACCCCACAGCAGTACCCAGAGTCAGCCATCTTGTCAGTCCTTATCCACTCCCTGTGATGTGAGCATGGTTCAGAGTGATGTTGATGGTCCAAATGTGAGGCTGCCCATTATCTGTTACTACGAGTCCCATCATGCTCTTGGTTACACTGACTTCACCAGCATACACAGGATTCCTTCCTTTCTGTGAGCTTCCCTGTGAGGTGGTGTTCTAGTGGTGGCTTAATATCTGACAGTGTTTGTTGGTTAGATTTGTGCCACTGCCTAGCTCAATTTGGTATTGGATTTGTACATGTCATGACACAGTTACATATCACTATGACATGGCATGTATTGTGTTTATCTGACTAACATACACTTCTTGGGATGATTATCTTTTGGTTGCTGTTGATTTGCTAGGGGTGCATGGTTTGACTGTCCCCTTCACAGTGATGTGTGTGTATTGTCACACAATATTGTGGATATTAGTTGTGTACTCACCAGGCTCTGGGATGTTTGTTAGTCCATATACGCTCACTGGTGGTAGGATGGCCCGCACCTTCTCCTCCCAGGGCCTGAGGTATACTGGTTTGGCAGGAGGGCCACTGCCGGTGTGCTGGCTCAGGAGGTAATCCTTCTTCAGTAGGTCCCTGACCCTCCTGCGCACATCATACCACCTGTTCTGGATGTCTTCCTTTGTGCGCAAACATGGTGATTGTGCATTCACCCTGTCGACGATCCTCGCCCACATCTTGGTTTTCTGCGACATGGGGGTCTGTTGGACTAATGTGCCAAACAACTGTGGCTCTACCCTCAGGATCTCGTCTACCATGACTTCCAATTCACTATCTAGGAACTTTGGATTCTTCTTTAGGGGCATGGTGATGGGTGGTGGTGGTGATTGATGTGTGTGTGTGTGCAAGCGAGGGTGTGTGGGTGTAGGTTTTGCTGGGTGTGTGTGAGGGTGTTATTTGTTGAGGTGCTACTGGTGTGTGGCTTTTGTGTTGGATGGGCTGTGTGTGTGTCTGTGTTTGCTGTGTGATGGTGTTCTCTGCTGGCAGGTCAGTGGAATTTGCAAAGGATCATGGTAGGGATTTGTGGCCTTTATGTAGGTGGAGTTGGGGGTGTGTCCTTGTTCCATTTTTTCCACCCCCTGTATTTATTGGCTTTGTCATTGCTTGTTTGGCCCTTTTTTGGGGGATTTTTTCATTTGTGATTATTGTGCATGTAGGAGTCGTTCTTCTGACCGAGTAGGACGTTGCAGTTGTCTCGTGCGCGCCTCTCCGAGTCGTTCCCGCTGTGTTTCAGCTCAGTTTCATATGCGGCGTACGCGTCGGTCGCGGAGTATTGTGTTTGTCCGGCTGGCTTTTGTATGCGTGTCGGTCGTACGGCTTGGGCTCCGTGCGAATCGGTCTGTATTTGCACCCATTGCATCGTACTGCGCGGGTCGGAGTTCGCAGGTACGTTTCGTTCGGGTTCTTTCCTGGTGCGTGTCGGTCGGTTCGATTCGAGTGTTTTCCCGGCCGGATAGCTTGTTTCCGTCCGGGTCGGTCGTTCGCCTTGAGTTCCATACGCGTCGGTCGTGTTTCCCATGCATTTCATCGTACTACCCGGGTCGGACGGCGCCGGTACGTGTCGGTCGGACTTTATTCCCGGACCGAGTCGGTCGGTACGTTTTCCGGCCCGAATCGGAATCGGCCCCTCTGTCTATGCGTATAAAGTGCCCAGTATATTTGTCATCCTTAAAAGACAAGAAAAGAGGCCAACAAATTAAACAACAATGCATCGATACCCATGACCTATCAGTCAGCTTTTTGGTTTCTACCATCTCCTCCTTTCGCTCTGAAATGATAAAGTGCATGGTGCAAAAGTTCTCTGTTGTAGAGAAAGGGATTTGTGCAATCTTAAGACACCAGTAAGATATTTTCCATATTCTAACAGACATTACTTCAAAAGCCAGATCATAAGATTTGTTTTATTTATTAAATTGTTTAAACTTATAATTATTAATTCTTTTATTTATTTTTTAATTACAGAGGTTCTTTTTTAGTAGCAGGATGCTGGGTTAATAGGGGATAAGGGAGGTGATATTTTTTAAAAATGTGTACTAAAATTTATTATTTCAAGGTAATCACTTTTTTATATGCAAATTGTTTTATTAATTTTAAAATGCATTTTAACATATTCTATTTTTGTTAAAAAAAGTATATAAAATAAGATATTTTTTAATGTTTTTTAAAAATAAAATGTTAAATATTTAATATTTTTAAAAATATTTTACAATTTTTTTATTTATTAAATTGTTCTATTTTGTTATTTTAATTTGTGTTAAAAAAATGTAATTATTGAATTGTGTTAGCAGGAAGTTGGGCTAGGGAATAAGGGTGGGGTGATTTTAAAAAAATCTATGATACATTTCAGTATTCAGTTATTGTTTTTTTAAATGCAAATTGTTTTATTCATTTCTTTTTGAAATGCGAAATAAGATATTTTTAATGTGTTTTTCAAAATAAAATATTAAATAATTACAATTAGAAATATTTTAGAAATTTTATATAAAATATTACGGGCCTGATTACGATGTCGGTTGGGATGACCGTCCAACCGATGTGGCCGCGGAGAGATTTCGACAGACTAAACCAAAAGGTCTCTGACTGCCGTATTATGATGTATACCAGGCAATTTTCTGACTGCGTCAGTCGGAGACGACTCAAACACGACCGTGTCGGTCGGAAACGAGTCCCACATGACTACATCGGTCGTAAAGGCTGTTCAATAGGAATTCCGAATCGGTAAATACATCGGTTGTACCGCCGAGCCAATTATGATGCATCCAACGTGGTTGCTGTTCCATGGCGGCTTGTCAGCCACATGTCAAGTGTAAATATGAGAAACTGGCGCCAACTAACACAACACCAATCATAGCATGCATTCACAAAACTACACAGCTGATGTCAACTCAAAGAGTAGACACACCTACCAGTCCACATATATAAAAAACCATACCAGACCATGATCCTTTGCTATCACAATCCTGTAGAGTCTGACGGAGCACATTGCTGTTTGCAGTTACACCGCAGTCACACATTCACGCACCGCAATAGCATCACTCACTGCACATTTCACATTTTTTTTGGTTCTTTGTTTTCTTGCATATCCCTTCAATCTCACACTCACTAATTCACAATGACCAAAAAGAGGCAGCCACTTTTTCAGATGAGGGGAGTTGACAGTGCTTGTGGATGAAATTCTCAGAGTTGAACCACAGTTATTTGGGACTCAAGTTCAGCAAACTTCCATCACCCAGAAAAACCTGACGTGGGACTGGATAGTCAACAAGGTGAATGCAGTAGCCAGCACCCTGAGTACAATGGAGGATATCATGAAGAGGTGGTACGATGTCAGCAGGAGGGTCAATGTCATAGCCAACAGAAACCGCTGGGAAGCACAACAGACTGGTGGTGGCCCTCTCGTGCCACCCTTACCCTTTACTGCCTGGTAGGAGAAGTTGCATGCCATCCTGCCGCCGGAGAGCTTGTTTGGAATACCTGAAGGAATGGAGTCTGGTAAGTGACCACCAAACATCAGCCACAAGTCATCCATGACACCGGAGCACACATAACTGCAATGGTCAGAAGTTTTCTAATTATGTTTTTTTTAAATGAGGCAGTAGCCAAAGTATTGTAGATGTGTAACTAATGCTGACAACGAGAATACGTGCACTGAACATCAAAACGTTACCCAAACAATCACATTTACATATGTCTACATGTAGGCTGTAAGTGTATACGCACTAACTCATCGTGGCACCAACAACATCTGTCAACATTCCAAAAAATGGCCTTTAACTAGAGTAAGTAGTTACCAGGTATGTAATGCCAAACACTTCATCACGTAATTAAATCTCCCAAAAGGAAAGGACTACACCTACCATCAGCAGCTCACACTCTACCTAAGAACAACAGCCTACTGTGTCAGCCATCTCTCCTTGCAACTTCCCCTCACTGGCAGGAAGCAATAGGCCCAGGTGGGTGGGTGTGCTGGGTGGGAGGAGGACTCACTGCACTGACCACAAATCTCAGCAGGCCTTGTACTCCAAACTACAGGCACCTGGGTCAGCCATCTCTCTACTTCACTCCCCCTCACTGGCAGGAAGCAATAGGCCCAGGTGGGCTGGGTGTGCTGGGTGGGAGGAAGACTCACTGCACTGACCACAAATCCCAGCAGGCCTTGTACTCCAAACTACAGGCACCTGGGTCAGCCATCTCTCTACTTCACTCCCCCTCCCTGCAGGAAGTCATTGGTCAGGAGGGGGTGTTAGAAATGACCACAAATACCATTAGGTCTTGGACTCCAAACTACAGGCACCTGGGTCAACCATCTCTCTACTTCACTCCCCCTCATTGGCAGAGAGCAATAGGCTGAGGTTGGCTGGGCGTGCTGGGTGGGAGGAGGACTCACTGCACTGACCACACATCCCAGCAGGCCTTTCTAACACAAGCTCACAAAAACAGTCACCTGTAATGTACCTCCAAAACTATTTACCTCATATCTTACTATGGAGTGTAAGGTAAAAGTCACTGAGCTGTGTATACACAATGCTATGCACATACACGTATGCCTACTTAGGCTGATGTGCCCCATACTCTTGAGTAGAAAAGAATGAGCACATCACTCAAACCATGACTACATTTTACTGGAAAATACACAAACTGTTCAGGGTTAGGCTGTTACTTTAATGTGCCTGGTGATACATAGACCATGCACAGCACACAGGAATAAAAGCAACTAACATTACTAAGTGATGAGTATGTACGCCATGCCAATTATTTAGATGTGGAGCTCACTAATCATCAAGTATCATCTACAGAGTGTCAGGTACAAGTCAGTGTCAGTAGACATAGTTCAATTAAGTTTGAGACTATGACCATATCAGCATAGAGGTGGTGCAAAACCATTATCCACATCATGATAAAGTTGCATTGTTTATGCCAAATAAAGGCTAACATAATGGGGATGGGTGCCAAATCATCGATCTAAAACTGTTTTGGAATCACTGCATTTCCTTAATGTGTATCAGTTGAGGTACAATATATAATCACATAATTGACTGTGTCATATCTGTACCAACAGGGCGATCTGGGAACACCTCAATGCAGATTGAAGAAACCAGCCAGGCTCAGACTCCAACCCTGAATGAGCTCCCCGGCAAAGAGGACTATCATGTACCCTTGTACGAGGAGGAGGAACCTGGGCCATCAGGTTTGGCTTGGCAGACTGCATGAGCATGTCCAGCAGGATCCACTGCAACATCTCCCACCTCATCTACCAACACACAGCTGAACCCTACCACAGCAGACACACTATCATTCGAGGGCAACACCATCAACACAGCAACAAAGTCCAATCTGGAGTTGACGAACAGAAACCCAGTCAATAAGGAAGGAGGATCATGTTGGACTGTGCAGGCACAAATCGTGCCAGCCCGTCGGGGTAGGGTTGGTGGGAGGGGACATGTGGATCCACGTTGGCAAACAGGTGGTGCCACTGATGCCCAGGCCAACCTCTCCCAGGTACTGGATACCTATAAGGGCTTCCAGGGAGCAACGGGCCAGGTTTCTCAACACCTCCGGAACACTGAACAACTGCAGGCGCCCCAAGACCAAAGACTTGAGCGTTTCAATGACCAAATGGACGAGGTCATAGGAGTGCTGAGGGAGATCAGTACCACCCTCCGGCAGGCATTTTCATACACAAGTACCCCTCCCTGTGTGATGTCTCCATCTGTGCAAGCCACAGGGAGAGATGTTGATCCTGACGGAGAATCCTCAGTACACCAGGAGCCTGCAGTTGTTGGTTGTTGTTTCTCCCCCCCGACGTGGGGTGGGTCGTCCAAACAAAGACAAGGGCGGGTCGGATGGCAATGCACAACCCCCAGCCAGTAAAAAATGCTGCACTTGATATTCTTATTCGTGTGCTAACCATTCACTTTGTTGACTATTCATACCAAATGTTCCACATCAGATGGAAGTACACTGTTGGACTTTGGACTCTGATAACTGTGGCTTTGTTTTCTTGGATTTCAACCAACAACACTGTCAACTTCCCATTTTTTTTTATCCATATCATGTGTCATCACCTATTTACCATGTTTGTTAAATAAAAACACTTTGCACATCAATACTAGCTCATGTTGTGCCTTTGACATCTATCTCAAATTGTAATTATCATGTGATCACTCTGATGAAAGTGTAATCAACCTAAGTCAACAAGTACATGTAAATTGTAACTTAGGTGCCACAAAGTCGATCAAACGTGGCACCGCAAGACAGTCGTAGAGATTCAGTGTATCATACAAACGTTAGTCCACGGTACCTATTCACAATTGTCAATTGTATAAACAATCATCACAAGGTGACAGACCACTCAACAATCTATGCCACTAACCCATTTTGTCATGTTCAATCAACAAAATAACAATGTAGGAGGAGCTTTATCAGACAATACAAACTTCAATTTGAAACACAAATTTTATTTTTCATGAACACCTGGTAGCAGATCACAAATATCGTAAAGGCCATACACAATCAGTAGATAAAATGAAGGAAAACAGGACTGTACTACTGACCAGTGCATCCCATTACAACAAGTTGTGCTGCATCTTTAGGTAGGTTACAAGCATATGTCAGTGGTGTGGCACTTGCACTGTGACATACAATGAGGACACACATCTAAAACTACATCAAGTTTTCACACATTGATTATCTAAGTGATATGAATGGAAATTACCATGGCCTATCCCAATAACCACATTGTATTTGAGCACATGATGGTATGCATATTGCAAAACAAAGTGCACACAATGGGATGAAAGTCCATTGGCGTTGTAGCGAATTCCATTCCTACTATTGCAAGCAAGTGTCATAACAGATATGTATGATTAAAGTCTGTGCCAGACATTCCCAGGATCATTCCATGTCCAGGTTGTACTCAGACACACCATCATATGCCTGGGGATGGCACAACTCAGATACTAGTTGATTAGAAGAACAGTCGCACTCCTTGTGGTAGAAAATGTAAATAATTTTCAACGATGATTAAATGGCGGTTAGGGTGCTATAGAGTAACACCTCCTGTCCTAGAGGTGCAAACTGAAAATAGTGGCTGATGGCCCTTCACTCTGGAAGAGCCAACTCTAATAAGCACTCCTGTAGCGAAGACAATCGCTATTCACAAAAATGTAATGAATGCGGTTTATTCCATAATTCAGAAAAAGTTTATTTCACTAATAATCCAATTGTGAAATTTCGATAAATTGGTAGATTCATACATTGAACGTAATCAAGTGACTATTATAACGTCTTGATATGCTTATCAACTGTTACATCACAGCAACATGTGGTCACCCCAATGCATTTCGGGCAATGCCCTTCTTCAGGGGGTTCGTTCTGCGGAGAAAATGAATAGGTAAGGTCCAGGAACTAGATGAAAGCGTCTCATAGAGTCAGAGGTAGAAAGATAGACAATTAATAAAGAAAAAGCGCTTGGAACAGAAGAAAACAAAAAGAAAGGTTCTATAATAGCTCGTGAATCAGAGTAGTGAAGTAAGAATTCCCACTTAAAACTAGATAGTAAATGTGTACAAATAAAGAGAGAAGATGATGCGGGCGCCCGAAATGTGAAAGTAAATAAAAGTCACTGTGTTAAAAAACAAAATCTATCGAACGGTGTCGTCTAGAACTAAAATGCGTGCTTCAAGTGAACAACACGGAAGAGAGTGCCTTAACGTACCTGTGAGTAAAAGTTCTCGAATGCCGAAAAAACTTCGGTGCGGGAATAGCGGGAAAAAAAACTATACCAAGGTACCGGAACTATATGCGGCTTAGATCCGGAAGTGAACTGCGAGAAGGTGTTAGATACTAGAAACAGACTACAGTGTTGTCTCGGTAACCAAAAAAAAACACTAGTGAAAAGACTCGCGAGCGAGGGCCCAGCACAGAGAGTGATCAAAAAATGTGAGAAAGAACAGCGTGACGAAAAAGTATGAAAAACTAAATGGTGTTTAACGGATGCTCCACATGCAAAAGCGAAAAGGTGATACCTTAATGAAATGCGAGTGTAATTAAAAGAGGAACAGAAAAAAAGGAAAGAGAGAGGGTAGCTGAAAGATAATGGGAAAAAAAGGAACGATAATAAGAGACCAACTATTATATGCATAACTACATGTATAAAATCAGTAAGCAATGAGCACATAAAAAGATCATAAGAACACAAAAATGGGAATAACAGATTATAACTGCGGATGCATTACAAATAACAACTGAATTCCAGTCTTTCATTTAACCCCTTAGGGTGCATCGAATTAAGGGTATATATCCAGTATGTTTCTCGTTGGAGCAAGAATTTCTTGTTATCTCTTCCTGCATGGTCTGTGATCTGTTCCAACACAGTATATCGTAATTGACTGATGTTATGATTAGTTTCGGCAAAGTGCGTTGCCACTGATGATTTGAGATTCTTAGTTCGTATGTTGCTTTTATGTTCTGTCAGGCGAATTTTGATTTTGCGTTCTGTTTTTCCGACGTAGGGCAAACCACATGGGCATTTTAGTAAATATACAACATTGCTTGTGTCACATGTAGCACTGACTCTTAGTTTGATCGGGGTACCTTGAGTGGGGTGTGTGAGTGTAGTCCCTTTTATGATATTGTTACAATGGCCACAATTGTGGGATCATGTTATGTATTGCATCATGTACACCACATACATCTTGAGTTTCACTCAGCACTTCATGTAGACAAATGTTACATGGTGGACACTGTCATGTTGTCATGTCTGCATTGCATATACAATGACATACACAACCCATTGACAATGTGCATCTTTCTTAATATGCAGATGTACACTTAAGTATAGTACACAAAGACCAGTTGCAATGTCCAATTTATTTGCAATGCCTCAGTAGGGTGCTTGAATTTTGAGTGTATTGGCCCTCTGGGAATGTAGGATTTTGTACATCATCAGAGGAGCAGGTGATAACAATTCTGACATAGGGCAGATTATGTCAATGAGACACACAATGACATCTGTTGCCAATTGGTTAAAAGTGTGTTTGTAAATGTTATGGACAAGTTCACTGCTGTATATGTGTCAGTACTGTTATGGACTTTATATCACTGTTCTCATGTGAATGTCTCATCATCAACCACAAACTACGCATGGTGTATTAGTTAGGCATGTACACATCAGTTTGATATAATGATGACTTGATTTCTGTCAGGTTTCAAAATACATTTGCTCGTGGAGTCATAGCTAATCAAACTCTAATGCCGAATGTGAAATGTCATTTGCATATGTGGTTAAGTTGTTAATGTATACAGTCACAACAACAACTTCACACACATGATGCAATATCAGTGTTACGTCAGTTATGTCACAAGCCCTCACATAGCAAATCACAGTGCTCAACAATGGTCATGTCAGATGAAGGAAGGCAACAAGGTGTATGGGTTATAATGTTCAATCAGGCCATGTGTAGTTCATGTTGAACAATATTTTATTGACACAGTGTAATCATTGGTAAATGACCATACTAGTTAAGTGTATGTCCAGGGCCAAAATGCTACTTTTCCCTTTCACAAAAGACATAGGTGTGCTGAGGTTAGCAGTTATGAGATTTCATACCACCTGTGTTGTTCTCCCAACTCAGTGTATTGAGAGGTGTTGCACAGTCACTTAGGGCAAGGTAAGGTTAGAGTGGGGTGTCAACAGGAAATGAAAATGTGTTATTAAATATGTAAATGTCGCACGTTTGACAACAAGTGCAGTTTTGAGAATTCGAGTCTGCTATCTTGGATATTGGTTAAGTTAGCTATTCATGGCCTATGTGACAAAGTACCTGGATATGTACATCTAGCATGTGTACTAAGTGTCCGTTACCATGTTATCCTTACAGGCCAACGCCTATCAGAAGGTTTTCCTGTGGAGGACCATCACCTAGAGGTCCCTGGGGGTCACACGTTGGCGCAGTGGCTACTGACGAAAACGGTGGTAGGATCTGAGAGGGATGGTCAAGAAGATCGCTTTAGTCCAGCTGGGTACTGGCACCTCCAGGCAGGAGGGGCCCGCGCCACAACTTGACTCCACTAATAAGTCGCATCCTGGTGGTAGCCTATCCCATCCTCGATGGGCAGTTGAGAGCCAGACAGCAGCAAGGAGGGGGTGAGTAAGTGCCTTGATGAAATTCATACCTTACCATGCATGTTCACGTATTTCAGCCAGTGTTATAACTTTTAGGTTTTGAGACAATAGAGACCCATGTAATGTGTAAAATATAGCATTAGCAACAATAGTTGTTGGTGCATGGTTAGGTTCCTTGAATCTGGGACATGAAAGACTAAAATAGGCTGGGTATTGCCAGTAGTGCAATTCCATTGTATAATGGGCAAATGACAACACAATGTGCAAGAAAAACCCCTTTACGTATTTCGGTGATGCTCAACATAGTTCATCCCAAATACCAATGTTTGCCCTGGTCTCTGTATTGAGACAATAACACTTTTGTGTTATTTGATGCTTGTGAACTTGACTGTGACATGTCATACTATACATCCAGGTAGCAGGCAATGTGTAATTGCAGGCCTTGATAAGTAGTGATTTATCCGTGTGAAATATTTTGCAAACAGCACTGGTGCTATCTGTTGTCCAATGAAACACCTGGCAAAATTTAGACTTATGTGTACTCATGTCGCATGTCAGACTGGACCTTACCATAAGCGAGTGACAGAATACATCCTATCTGATTTTAAGCAGATTTCATGTTTTGGACTATGTGTAGGTGACAACAGATGTCTGTGAGTGCCTAACAAAGTATGTGTTAGGTGGTACCAGGGGGGTAAGTACATGGATGTGAAAGTTACACATTCCCAATTATATTGATGGTTGTTACAAGGGGCATTAACATTTTTATGCAAATAAAACTATGGTTTAGCACTGTAAATTGGATATCTGGAAATGTGACTTAACCGACATCTGAGAAGGACAGATATATTCAGGTGAAGAACACAACAGCATCTAAGCTGGACAATATGTGAATGATGATATTTATCAGGGAGGGATAGGCTGGCTTGTCCTTGTGAGATGTGGACATCAGCAGGATGTACACCATAGTAAATAGTTTTGTCACAAGGTATCAAGTAAAAGGTTTTTCACTAATATTGTGGGCACACAATGATTCTACCTAGCCTGGTGGTATAGTAAGGCGGATGTCCCTGAAGTAATATTCAGTCATTGTCATTGGCAGTGTTATAAGCTGTCTTTACATGCCAAACTGTTAAAAGTGTTGCAATGTGCCTACAGTGTCTTGTGGATTGTTACCTGCCTTGTTATGTTGGCCTAGGCCTGGCTGCCATGCTGCTTTTCTTTGCGCACGTTACACTGAGCCGGGCCTTCCTCGCCCTTTGCTCGTGCCAAGTTCTTTTGCACTGTCTGCATTTTCTGTTGTTCACCTTTTTGGGCTCAGTCTGCACAAACATGTACAAGGTCGCATAACAATGTATTCTGGTTCTTCCTGATATGGCCAGTCTCGCGCACCCAGACATAACATTATGTGCAATTGCCATGAAGAATTTGGTATGCTTTTAATACTGTGGTTTACTAGCGCTTAACACACTTGGAGAAATCCCTTTCAGTGAGAAGAGCTATGATGTCCTGCTGATGTAATTCTGCATCTAGAGACTGAGGTTTGGGGGTTCGCTAGTCAAAGCCCAGAGGTCTTCTATTATTATAATAAACTATCTTACTGCAAGGGGAGGGTGGTAATGTTATTTATACGTTTATCCACTGAGCTCTGAGATGCTTTCCCCGTTTGTATTCTATGGAATTGTAACCATGCTGCTTATATTAGTAATATGCATTATGCTATTAGTACTGACACGTGTACTGTACATTAGAGCACGTAAGTTGGAATAAACATTTTAACCTATCCAGTGTCTCTTCCTACGCACCTTGTGAACAAGTACGAGTGAGTGGCGAAAGAGTGTTCTTGCTTCAGTGAGTCCTGAGATAAAGATACCGTGTTCTGGGTTGTCCAAACATTAGTACTTGGGTGCTAATGGGATGCTAAGCTAGTTGGGTTGGGGTTTTTGGGTGCTACGGTATATGGTGGCAAACCACTGTATTCCGGGGTCCCATTTTCCTGTGCATAGCTCTGTGTATGTGCAGAAACCTTATGACATGGCGCGACCACCGTGGGGCAGCTTATCTGCGAGACGCTTGAGTAGTACTTGTGCTTGTCCACAAACCCCTCGCGTGCGCTTCCGGAGGCGTATGTGACGGTGATACCTCCTATATTGAATGTTTTATAGGTTCTTTCAAGCTTGATATTATTAAAAAAGGTTAGTTAATAGACCCATTTTTGTGCTCCCTGTTAGGTTGTCGAATATAATTGTTTAGTCATGGCTGGTGTGGCGATAGCTGCACATAGTCGAGGAGCACTCCGAGACCACTTAGCTGTGTATGGAGTGCCCGATACTGGGGTCGAGTTGGTCTTTGTGGTTCAAGCCGATCCGGCTTATCACTTTGAAGTGTTTTACACTTGGATCACTTTTGAAGCGGTGGATGCAGGTGATAAGCTGTTTCATGAATATAAGCCCACCGCTGTTCCTGCTGCCTATCGACCCTATACTGCTCTTGAAGTGCCTCTCACGGCTTGGCAGCACCGTGTTTGGTTCAATGGCGCCCTACCACAACCAACTACCGCAGTTCGTTTAGGCCCCTTATCAATTCAGGGGGCCACTTGGCCTGTATTGGCCGGGTATACCCCGCATCCAAATTATCTGGCATTACCGCTTGCGGAACTGCGCACTATGCATACCGAATTGGTGCGAGTGCATCGAGCCTTGGTGACATACGTTACAGGTAGCCTCCATGGAGCTGCTCCTGTAGTCGCAGGCCAACCAGCTATTGCAGCTGGAGTGACTATAAGTCCTGTCATGGTAAATTCTGTGATGGGCAAACGTCCACAAAATAAGGACGACTATCCTTACTGGCTTGCAGAAAAGTTCGATCAGATAGAAGCAGTGTTTCCACATACATCCCCAGTAGATAAACACCGCATCCTCACGATAAGTTTGCCAAAAGACATAATCCCCGATTTGACATCATGTGAAAACTGGGGTAAGGTATTCGCAGCAGTTTATTCAAAATGTTTTGGAACTCCTTCCATGACGGTTCTACCCTCTGTAATTAAAAAAGTACAGGATGAACATGGCCCTGAAGCGGCTGTGGAATTAGGGATGAGACTAGTGGGAGTGTTTGATGTAGTAGCTGAGCTGATCCTTGGAAATGTCAAGGGCGATGCTATGAACTTTCAAGTAGCGAATGCTTTGGCTTTGGTCCCAGAGTTGGACAGGCCTCGCGAATTACCGAAAATAATAGCCCGGGCTTATAAAACAATTGGAAGAAATAGCCTAGGCAACAAGCCTTTTGTAAAAATGCAAACTCAATCGCAAACACAAGTTATACAAACAAAAAGTGCATCTGAGAAAGATGATAAACCGGTCTTCACTAAAAAGAGTTGGAGACAGAAAAAGCAGGGTAAGCAACAAAAGAAGCCGGGGTCGAGAGGCGCTTCCCCAGTTTCGGTTTCTTCTGAACGTACTTATGATTTACGTGATAGGTCAAGGATTAAATCACCAGAAAGGTTTCAGAGCTCTGATACGCGTTCTCCTCGTTCTTCACAGGCCCAGACGTCGTCACAGGCTGGTGGAGGAGGACGGCAAGATAGAGGAAGGGGCCGAGAGGCTCCCCAGGAGCGAGACCAACCTCGACAACAAGTCAGAGGTAAAGCAGAAGACTTTCATCTTCCTCGACCGCAATTTCAGAAGAAAAAGGTTGCCGCTGTCACAGCGAAATATGCCTCAGACCGTGAGAACGAGACTCCAGAATTGGACGTGGGCAGTGACCCTCCTAGACAGCGCCGCGGAAGTTACCATAGTGCGGGAGGCGCTACGTCCTCATATGGAGGCGACAGCAACTGAAACATTCGTTACTGTAGAGACAGCTGACACGAGAGTGGCACCCCCTGACAGACTATATAATATAGTCATACAAATTGAAGGTGACATACCGCGTGAAATAAAAGGGATTTTTGGGGAAAATCTAACCTCTTCATATGACATTTTGTTAGCAGAGGTGGATTGGCCACCCCCATTCGTTTTAGCTGCACATAAAGGAGAGGAGGTAATCCTTCCAAGCTTTTCAAGGCATGTCCCAAAAGACAAAGCTGAAGCACTTGCAGCTGAGTGGGCTGTGTACCTGGCACCAGCGTTATACCGCAACCATGTGGGATGGGATGAAGAGTCACCTCCCCATGCAATACCTTTGCGGTCACTACCGCAGCCACAACCCCAATATCCCATCAAACGGCAGGCAAAAGGCCCCGTCTCCGAAATTCTGACACAGTTGGAATATCAGGGAGTAATTGAACCATGCGTATCACCTATGAACAATCCCCTTTTCGTGGTTTCTAAACCCGATGGATCGTACCGCTTAGTTTTGGATTACCGGCATTTAAATACTCATTGTCGGAACTTTGCGGTGCAAAATACACACAGTTCTGCGCTTGTAGACAGTCTTGTTCGTAAAAAATACAAAACGACACTTGACCTTTCAAACGGTTTCTACACGCACAACCTAGCCCCGGAGAGTGGTCAATGGACCGCATTCACATCCGGTGGTAAATTATTCCAGTTCCGGCGATTACCCATGGGCTATAAAAATAGTCCGGGTATATTCGCCGCCCGTGTTGTTTCTTTGTTAAATGACATTGATCAAGACGCATGTTCGTACGTTGATGACATCTATCTGACAGACGACGAGTTATATCAGCATCTGTCCCGTGTGGACCGCATTATTCTTGAATTTGCGGAGCAGGGTTACAAATTTAACTTTGCTAAGTCACACATTGCTGAATTTACCGTTCTGTTCTTGGGCTATGAGCTCAATAACGAAGGTAAGGGCTTAGCCCCCCATTTCTTGGAAAAATGTGCACATTTGTGCCCCCCAAATACTCTGAAGAAGCTTCAGTCTTTGCTGGGTTTCCTGAACTTCGGGCGTACTTACATTCCCGAATATGCCCAGCGTATCAAGCCTTTGTATGCTTTGATACAACCTACTTATTCAAGGTCTTGCTGGCTGCCTGAGCATACCTCAATTTTGCAGTCTTTGCAGACAGATCTATTGGAGTCTAAATATCTTTTGACTCGTGATAACCACACAAACCTGGTGATTAGAATAATTCCGGGGGCGGTGGGATTCACATACTTAACCTTTAATGAAGGTGATACAGTACCCATCGCATACAAGTCACATCTGTACACTTCCGCTGAATTGCGCTTTACATCTGTCGAAAAAGTTCTAACTGCAGTGCAAATGGCGATTCTAAAAGAACGCGCACTGGCACAGGGAAAGCGGATTCTAGTGGTAACACCCTGTCCTGCCCTAGAGGCAGTAACAAAGGCAAGTGTACCGAACTCAAAAGCAATGCATCCCCGTTGGATACAATGGGCTACATCCTTGACGTCTTCGGACGTCACTTTTGTTTTTGATTCTTCTCTTCAGACTCAGGAGTTTTTGCAGTATGAATTCGTTCATCCTCCTCCTTTGTTTTTACTACCGCTTGAGGATTACAAATGTGTGATCTACACCGATGGTTCGGCGCAACCGGCCACTGGGTCCAAGCACGCTTATTCAGCTGCATGTGCTATTGTTGCGGGTTCCTTTGTGAATGGAACGTTCAAATCCTCTGTAGTGCACACTCGCACACTTGGAGATAGTACCGCACAATTGGCCGAGCTGCATGCATTGCTACTTGCACTTGAGTTCGCTTCACAGGATGAGACCACTCTTATTGTATGTGATTCTTTTTACTGTGTACAATCTTACAATGACAATCTGTTTTTCTGGTCGAAAAACGACTACAAGGACGCAAAAGGGAGCACAATTAAGCATAAAATGCTTTGGGTTCGAGTGGCAGAATTGCAACAACGTCTGCCCCTCACACAGGTGGTTCACACCTTAGGCCATCAGCGGGTGGGCGCACACGCTATTGGTAACGATCTGGCAGATGAAGCTGCCCGTTCAGCAGTAGTCACGTGTTCAGTAGCAGCGGTTACCAGGTCCATGTCTAAAATAGACCCTGTTATTTTAGCAGCTATTGCTGCAACCAAGGAAGGTGATAATTACCCTACAGGTTTCCCTTCCAAGTATTCTTACAAATTAAGTCCCGATCAGGTTCCTTATGTAACTATACCTGACGTTGGAGATCGGCTGATCCCCAACGCGGACCGCAGGAGTGCCTTGATATCAGCTGCACACGAAGGCATGGCTTCGGCACATGCAGGTGTGTCAGCTACGGTTTCCATCTTGCAGCAGCGTTATTGGTGGCGTGGGTTATATAAAGACACCCGTGCTTTTGTGCTTTCTTGCGACGTTTGTCAACAGATTAAGCCTTCCACGGTAACACGTCCACCACAAACACCGCTCTGCATTGCTAACAGACCCTTTGGGTGTGTTTACTTGGATCACTGCGGTCCATTCTCATCAGACACTGCTTATAAATACATCTTAGTGGCAGTGGACTCGTGCACACGGTTTCTCTGGGTCTGGCCACAACGGAGTGCTGACGCCCGAAATGTAATCAGGGATTTGCGTGTCTTTGTGGGAATTTTCGCATGCGGCACCTTCCATTCGGACCAAGGTCCAGCGTTTGCCTCTAGGGCTTACAAGGATGCAATGGCTTCGCTTGGGGTGCGGGTGAAATTTTCGTCTCCGTATAGGCCTGAGGGCAACTCTATCGTTGAACGAATGAACCGTGACTTAAAGCAATCCTTAACAGCTAGGGTTTTAGGTACTGGCAGGAACTGGCTGGCCCATTTGTATACCGTTCAGCGTGCACTTAATAATCTCCCTAGAAGACCTCTGGGTGGGCGGACCCCATACGAAATGCTCTTTGGCATAAGAATGTTTGTGCCTGACCTTGAGGGTCCAGACATCGCGGCGCAATCCGCCAAGTTTGATGTAGATAACCATTCTGCTATGTTACAGGACTTACAAGAAGCCCGAGACAAACTTGCAACTACACATTTACCTTCAGCCACAGATCCTGCGTTGCAGATTCCGGTAGCCGGCTGGCTTCCGAAAATTGGAGAACTGGTTCGAGAGAAGGTTGAAAACAAAAAGGAATTTGGCCCCTCTTTTCGTGCACCGGTTCCAGTTCTTGGCCTGAAGGGAACACGTACAGTCATTTTACCACCGCTTCCTGGTCGCAAAGAGAACAGATACATCTCAGTTGAAAATGTCAAGCTACAGCGCCTGGCCGATCCTGAATAGTGTCACACCAGCGGTCTCTTGTCCTGCCATTTATCGGACATATGTTCATAGTCCATCTGCACGAACGATCGCTGATGCTGTAATTGAGATGGTTGATTTGCCTGAAACTACGATTGATCCCCAACTCTCCACCAATATCAACGAGGACGAGTATACTTATCCTGCATCAGAATCGGTGGCACATCAACCAACAACGCCACTAAGCCCGACTCGTTATTCCTTTGATTCGGATTCCACATCTTCAAAAGTTCCATCCAAGTTCAGTATTTTTATATCCTGGTTTAGAGACAATTTTTTGATTCCCCCTGGACATACATCTGGTTGGTACTTTTCTTGATATTTTTGTTCATGTCCATTGGCTTTGTCACAGTGTTTTTTCTACTAATCAATGGTCACTATTTACCTGAACGCTCTGCTGTAGACTATGTTTCTGGAACTTTGGCTCCTCATTCCTCGTCTCACATCATGAAGCGTGACCACACATTTGTGAACATTTCAGCTTTCCCAGTTGCTGATGGCATCGTATGGGATGCAGTGAACTATCAAATCCATGGTCCGACGGAAATTATTAATGTACCTAATGTCCTTCGTGTTTCAATGGGTGATGTAGTACAAAATAATATTCATTCTGATGATTGGGATGTGCATGCCGTTGAAGCATTGTTTGCCGATTTAAAATATTATGCATCTTTTAATGCTGAAGATTTATATATGAATTCTGCTAATTATGCCGATTTGTATTGTTACCAACATTGGGGTAATCATTTTCTCCATAAGCCCAGTGCCCTGCGTAGTTCTGTTAACTTTACCCAATGGGAACATTGTCCAAACCCCTTGCCAGGTAGCTCTCAAACTCTTCGAAATAAGTTTAATTATTTTACTGATTTTAATCGGTCGAACCCTGCATCCTATTATTTTAGACTTAATAACACATCAACTCAGAAAATTATGTTGACACACACCAAATTGCTATATTCAGGTTCCTTTCTGAGTGCCCTAGCTGTGGGTGGTTATGAGTACTGGGATAATACAGTGGATTTAAAATCTATTTGGGGCTCCAAGCCATGGCAGGTACAGGGAACCGAGGCGTTGCATCGTGCTTGCCTCATCCCTACCCAAATTATGTTCCTAAATGCTTCCATCTATCAGACTACATGTTGGGGCTTAGCAACCACTAAACAATTGAATACGCCATCAATACCATCCCTGTCGAGTTTTCCAAATGAAAGCTCACGATTCAATATGTCCCTCGTGTCCCTGCAGGCAATGTTACAAAATAATTCGTTTAATGTTTCTGAGCTGGTTCAGTCACCCTGGTTAGTATGGCCTATATCATCTAATGCATGTCAAATGCGTTTTCATGATACTGGTGCTAGCTACACACAGAATAGGCCTGATCCGAGGTTTACTGATGCCCGTACTGTCACTACATACTCTGTTGGTAAATTATGCAAACAATGGCTGCAACATTCGTCCCTTGATTCTGTTAAACAACATTTGTCCCTCCTTACAGGCAATATTGATCTGTCCGACTTTGTTTTGGGACCTCGTGGTCCCCGACCTAAAAGATTCATTTATGAAACATATAATGAACTCTGGAAGCTATCACAAATGGAAGCTGCTTCCCGTCTTCGGGAAATAGATCAAGCAAATATGGAAAAGGTGCTCGCTGTTGTTGACAATAGTATTAATACCCTGTCTTCTCGCATTTACACTTTAGAGAATATTGTGTCCTCTGTTGTTGATATTGTACAAGATGATGTTTCTGTGTTATATCATGGTCAGAATCAATTGCGCTCAGTTATGCAGTTTGCATGGACTTTACAAACGCTCAAGTTAGGTAAAGTGCCTTGGCATTTTTTGAACACCTCTGCCTTATTTCTACCTTTTAACTTAACTGACAAACAGCAATTTATGTCCATGAAGGATGCAACTTACACTCTATTACATATCGAAAAGGTGGATCCTTTGCCGTTCTCTGTTGCAGAACTCGATTCTGCTGTATGGCTAGTCCATGGGGTTATAGCTTTACCATTTTCCTTGTTTGAATTTGACTCGTGCATGAAACATTATCCTGTGGGCCGTTACCGGCCATTGGGCAGTGCTTTCCTGCATGAACTCTGGTCCTTGCCTTTCATGTATAAATGCCTTCGGGACGGCAAGGAAGTCTTTCTCACGGGGGAGTACTGCGACTCGACTATAGGTCATTCGCTTATTTGTAAACACATTAAATTGCATGGCTCATGTAGCGTTTCCTCTCCTAATCTTGCTTGTGTGCTGAAAGGTATTCCTGCTCCTGTTATTTCACCTACTTTCACTCTCCTTTCCAATGGTAGTTATTTACTTTTAAATAACGAAAACTGTTGTGGCCTGCAGGCT
Source organism: Calotriton arnoldi (assembly GCA_963921515.1). Lineage (NCBI taxonomy): Eukaryota > Metazoa > Chordata > Amphibia > Caudata > Salamandridae > Calotriton > Calotriton arnoldi. The sequence continues at coordinate 831,256 of CAWUFW010007414.1, read as the reverse complement.
GGCATTCCTTACATTGTAACAGTTTCGCACAGGGTTGTCTGCTGCAAAAATGTGCTTTTTCCTCCCCCTCATGGCAAGGTTGATATCTCTATTTGGCCTTCCATCCCTACCATGGAAGCAGATTTCAATAGACTGAGCAGAATAAAGGCACTATTATTAAACGAGGAAGTTATGCTCACGTCCGCCCGGGAGACATTCATTCTCCAGGTGGCGAGTACCCACAGTGAAATACAGGCCCTTTTAAACACTAATCTCCCCCAACATTTTGGGGAGTTAATACATCGTATTTTTAACGCATCTAACACTGAAGGCCTAGTACACTTTTTTAAGGTCGTTGGGTCGGGCTTGGTGTCCTCCTTCCAAACTATTTTTGGTGTCATCCCGGCTTTCATACATTCTATATTTTCCAGTGTCTTTGGCGGTTTCCCATTGATCCTCGCTTTAGCGGCTGGTGTCTTGCTCTTAATTTGCTTTCTGCGCAATGGCTGCTCCCCGATGGGACCTGCTCGATCCAGAACGCCTCCAGCTGCTCCGTGAGCGCCTTTTGGCCGGTTTTGGTGTCTTGCCATTGGCGACACTGAGTGTGTCATATACTCTTTCATTTCGCTTTGCGTATTTCACTTGCGTGCAACCTGTGATGACTTGTGTCCGCTGTCCTTTCACCTGGACTCTGGATTATTGCCTCTCCAATTCGTCATTGTCTGTTCCGGATTTTGTTCAGTTGATGGGTCCCTTAGAGGCCCATGAGCAGGACTGTTCCGTCGCTGGCTGTATGGCGCGTGCGGCTGCACTGGGGATTTTGGCGCAATGGGATATCTGGGCGGCTGCCCAGGATCTCCTACAACGAAGCTGTTTTAATTATCACGCAAGCTGTCCCGCATTGCTTCTGGATGCTCCCTTTGCTGAGGAGCATTCCTGCTCTTTTGAACTCATGGATTGGATGGCATCTATGTTTTTTGACGATTCCAATGATGAACTCTTGGAGGGTATGGCTTTTTTCTGCACTTTCACTTTCATGGATTGACCTGCCCTTCGCCGTTTGGGCGCTCCCTGTGCTCCGACGTCTCTTTTTCTCCTCTGATGGGCCTCTGTCCTGGCCGCCGGACTGTCCAGGGGAGGGTGTCTTGTGGATTGTTACCTGCCTTGTTATGTTGGCCTAGGCCTGGCTGCCATGCTGCTTTTCTTTGCGCACGTTACACTGAGCCGGGCCTTCCTCGCCCTTTGCTCGTGCCAAGTTCTTTTGCACTGTCTGCATTTTCTGTTGTTCACCTTTTTGGGCTCAGTCTGCACAAACATGTACAAGGTCGCATAACAATGTATTCTGGTTCTTCCTGATATGGCCAGTCTCGCGCACCCAGACATAACATTATGTGCAATTGCCATGAAGAATTTGGTATGCTTTTAATACTGTGGTTTACTAGCGCTTAACACACTTGGAGAAATCCCTTTCAGTGAGAAGAGCTATGATGTCCTGCTGATGTAATTCTGCATCTAGAGACTGAGGTATGGGGGTTCGCTAGTCAAAGCCCAGAGGTCTTCTATTATTATAATAAACTATCTTACTGCAAGGGGAGGGTGGTAATGTTATTTATACGTTTATCCACTGAGCTCTGAGATGCTTTCCCCGTTTGTATTCTATGGAATTGTAACCATGCTGCTTATATTAGTAATATGCATTATGCTATTAGTACTGACACGTGTACTGTACATTAGAGCACGTAAGTTGGAATAAACATTTTAACCTATCCAGTGTCTCTTCCTACGCACCTTGTGAACAAGTACGAGTGAGTGGCGAAAGAGTGTTCTTGCTTCAGTGAGTCCTGAGATAAAGATACCGTGTTCTGGGTTGTCCAAACATTAGTACTTGGGTGCTAATGGGATGCTAAGCTAGTTGGGTTGGGGTTTTTGGGTGCTACGGTATATGGTGGCAAACCACTGTATTCCGGGGTCCCATTTTCCTGTGCATAGCTCTGTGTATGTGCAGAAACCTTATGACAACAGTAAATTTGATAGTTGCACTGTGCTGACATGACACACTATTTGTAGACATATATTTTTGGCTTGCTTTGTCTATATTCCATGTGTAACTTCTATATGAGTTATCACATGTGGCACTTAGAACTGTTTTATCTGCTAAGGACAGATGTGCAACTGTAATGTGATCCATGTGAAATAGCCTATTCCATGAGTCCTACATCTTGATGGTGACTTATCACAATATGTTAACTGAAGCAGGGAACCTGCTGTTCCACAAGCTCTGGATTATGGATAAGTCACTATATGCTGTATGTAAAGGCTGCAGTGTTATTCCATTTCTTAATAGAAGGTCTATTCTCCCTTGGATCACATGAGGTAAGTAGGGTACACTACAAGGGCACCAGGAGTGAGAGACAAAATATCAGCTGGTACATAGATGTGGTTAAGATATTGAAATGGAGAAACATGAGGTTGCATCAGACTATGTTCCTGAAACCATTATGTGATAGTGTGCACAGGTCTAGTAGCTTTCAGTAATTTATTTGAAAGGTTTATTTGAAAGGTTTTATATAGAGCTGGCTAGACCCGGAGGTATCAGAGCGCTTTACAAGAGCAAGAGCAGTCACAAAAACAAACAATATTTCAGAGCAAAGAGAACAACAGTCAGGTGAGAGCACATCTCTCTATTATTCAAGAGAGGCAGAGTTCTGGAAGATTCAGGAATTATAGTGCATATAGATATTAAAATGGGGGTAACGATTCAAAGCAGACAAAGAGTATCAACAGGGTGAGCAAAAATGAAGAGGGGGAGGGCAGGGGAACAGAGAGGGGGGTGGGAAGCAAATGGACAAGGACAGGGGAGAGTGTCCTTAGACAGCTAAAGGAACAAATGTTAGTGCTGCAAGGATAGAAATGGGGTAGGGGAGAGCAAGGCCTGGGTACATAAGCGGGAGGAGTAAAAGGGGGAGCGAAAGGTCGAACAGGTTACAGAAAGGCAAACAATACAGGGGAGACAGTTCACGCGGACAGAAGAGAAATTATAAGAAATTATAGATTCCAATATTTGTTGAGTAGATGACATTTAAGGTCCTTTTTAAAGCTGAGGTAGGAGGGATTGCAGCGCAGGTCCCTCGGGAGGGCATTCCAGATGCTCGGAGCATATCCAGAGAAGGAGCGAGTTTGGGTGGATTTCTTTTTTAGTAATGGTGGGACGAGGAGGAGTGCCGTGGAGCTTCTCATCAGTCTGGAGCAGCCCGCTATTTTGAGTTTGTTTGTTAGGTACGACGGAGATTGTGAGTGGAGAGCTTTGTGCGTGATGCAGGCAGTCTTATAAAAGCATCTACCTTCAATGGGCAGCCAATTTAGGGATTTGAGGGCAGGCGTGATGTGCTCAAATCGTTTACAGTCGGTAATGAGCCTGGCCGCCAGGTTGAGTACAGCTCTAAGAGGGGCAAGGTGGACTTTGGGGGTTCCAGTGAGGATGGCATTGCCGTAGTCAAGTTTGGAGAGTACTAAAGATTGTACTACACATTTGAAGTCATCTTGAGGGATGAAGGGTTTGATTTTTTTGAGGTGTCTGAGAGTGAAAAGTGCTCCTTTGGCCGAGTTCTTAATATGGTCCTTCAGAACCAAATTTATGTCAAGAATGAAACCTAAGGATTTCGCTGAGTTGGATAAGGTGAACGTACAGTTGAGGGCGTTGGGTCAGAAATCCAGCCTTGGATGGGGAGATGGTTACTTTTAGGAGAGAAAAGAATAATTTCCGTTTTGTTAGGGTTAAGTTTAAGATGGTTAGAGTAAAACCAAGATTGAATCTTGCTCAGGGTGTTGTTTAAATGGAGAACATCAGTATGGGATTTGATCTTATAGTAGAGTTGGGTGTCATCGGCGTAGAGGTGATAGCTGATCCCGGCTTGTTTCAAAATGAGAGTAAGAGGTTCCATAAAGAGGTTGAAGAGAGAGGGGGAGAGAATTGAGCCCTGGGGGATGCCCAGGGAGACAGGGGTGGGATTTGATAGGCAGGAGTTGATTTTTATTTGTTGTGTTCTGTGTTTGAGGTAGGAAGTGAACCATTTAAGGACCAATCCATTAAGGCCAGAGCGCACTTTCAGCGATTCCAGTAAGGAAGAATGATTGACTGTATCGAATGCTGCAGAGTGGTCAAGGAGGATAAGAAGGCAGGCCTCTCCATTGTCTAGGTAGCAGTGAATGTCATCAACAATGTTCAGCATGGCGGTTTCAGTGCTACAGCCTTTCCTGAAACCAGATTGGAAGGAAATAGAGTACATTGAAATTGCCTATGTGGTTGTCCAATTGGAGTAAAGCACATTTCTCCAGGGTTTTAGCTAGAAGTAGGAGGTTGGAGATGGGACGAAGGTTGTTAAGATCGTTAGGGTCTGCATTAAGGTTTTTAAGAATGGGAGTGATTTGCCCGAGTTGGAGGGAATCTGAGACGCATCCTGTGGCAAAGGAGGTGTTAATGATTTTAGTCCAACATGGGGCGATAATGTGGTTGAAGTTATAAACTAGGTTAGAAGGGAGTGGGTCTTTGGTGTGCGAGGTCAGCTTTAATTTCGCAATGATATTAAAGACTTCGAGCTCAGTCATAGGATAGAAATTAGACCATGAGGCATTATTTTTCCGTTGGAGAGAGTGTTCCCAGAGATAGTTGGAATGGGTAGGTGTGTGGGAGGATTAGGCGGGAGGAACGGGGCAAAAAAAAGAGGTACGTCTGTAGTAACTTGGGGGCAGGGCCGGGCTAGACTTTGAGGGAAGGATTGATCAATTTTAGCAATTTGTTCCAAGAAGAAGTTGGCAATTACCTCACATCTTTCGGTTGAGGCCATCAGCACTGGGGGGGGCAGATAAAGATTGTTTTCTGACAATGTTAAAGAGTTCTTTGGGCCTGTTTTTGGCACGATCAAGTTGGGCTCGAAAGAAAGATGCCTTTTCATTAAAAATGTGCTTTTTATATGTTGATCTTGCAGATCTGAGGAGGGCAAGATGGGAGGGCGAGGGGTGTTGTCTCCATGTTCTTTCAGCTAGTCTGAGTTGTCTTCTTTCTTTATTGAGTTCGGGATTGAACCAAGAATTGGATTGGATTTTTCTTTGTTGTTTTAGTTTGAGGGGTGCTACTTGATCCAGAACATCACTAATGGCCTTATTGAAATGGTCAGTGAGCTCATTAGCGTTATGGGAGAGAGGGAGGAGTTGTAGTTGGGCTTGGAGTTTGGACTCAAGTTCACTAGGGGGGATTTGTTTAAGGTTCCTGGTCCACATCTTGGGTTTGTTATTAACTGGTGAGGGGAGTAGGGCGCTGGTTGAGATGTTGAACAGAATGAGATATTGGTCAGACCAGTCGATGGGGATGATGTTGGTAAGGGAGACCAGGTCAGTGTTAGAGATGATTGCGTCAAGTGTGGCCCCTTTGATATGGGTAGGATTGTTCCATAGTTGCTTAAGGTCATTCAACTCGAGAAGGTTAGTGAGGCACCTAACTGTGGGATCATCGGCATTATTCCAATGGATGTTGAAATCTCCTAAAAACAGATTTTTAGAGGCAGAAAGGGAGAAGTGAGTGAGGAGGTCAGATAATTCTTCAGCAAAGAGTAGGGGCTCACCCGGAGGGTGGTAGATGTTATGTAATCTAATCGGAGGAGAGCCTTTGACTGAGAGTTCTACGCCTAGGTATTCAAATGTTGAGTGATCGGTGTTATTGAGAAGGGAGAGTTGCAACTCCATTTTATGGATTAAGGCTAGACCACCCCCTTTTCCGCCGGGTCTATCCTGTAATGTGCTATTGACTCTATATAACCAAATGTTGTCAGCCAAGTACAATTTATAATGTTGTCCATTCTGGGTAGAGTTGCTATTACACCTAAGTACATATCAACATCTCAACTAATTTTTTATCAAATCTGTTTTTCAGCATCAGACCAGGGCAGCGAAGGAGGCAGTGCCATGAATGTTGGAGAAGCAGCTGGCCACAGTGGTTCTCGTCCTGCCTGTGAGCAAGAGGGAACCAGTGGTACAGAGGGTGATGGGAGCGCCACAGAGAAGCTGACCGACATGACGTCTGGATCATCTTCGTCAGAGTCCAGCTCCAGCAAGCCCTCCCAGGTGGTGGTGGATCCCCCTGGACCTGTGTCTACTACGTCTGAGTCCATCACCCCCCTACCATCTCCTCCCTCAGATGCAAAATGAACAATTGATGGACAGAATGCAGAACAATGTCATACATTCACCCCAGTACAGAGATCTGGGCCTAAGTCCATCGTTTTTTTGCTCACCATGCCATTCCAGTTTGGACCCAGCCATATGCAAATCAGTCTTGACCCTGCGCCCAATGGGAACAGTCCAGCCCAAACTGCCAGGCCAGTTCCTCCCTGGACTGGAAACAAGCATCCTAGGACCGGTTTCGGGCTTTCAGCCCTCATCAGCCAGGATAGCTTGACTCCAGTGGCATGGAGAGCACGGGACCCACGTCTGGGCATACCTGTCCCACTCGGGGTGACAAATCCCTCACAGCTGCTCCCCAGCCACCTGTCCATGGCCGCTCCTCTAAAAGGAGAGGAGGCTCCTTTGTGCCAGGCACCTCACCCGTGCCTCTGTCTCCCTTGCTGCCCTGGGTGAGGAGGCCATTGACCTCCTGAGGCAGATCTCAGACAGCAGTGCTGAATTTCCTCCAGGTGCATACCAATCAGCAGACCCAGATGGCATCTTTCCTGGAGGGCATTCACTCTGACATGTCCTCCCTAAAGAGATCCATTAAGGCTCTAGCCACCTCACTGAATGTACCCTTAATCCAAATCCAGCTTTCCAACCCCCCTCCTGCCTCTTCCCCATCCACAGTCCCTATTCCCACTCCTGACCAAAGCACACGCAAACCTGAGCACGCAACCACATCAACATCCACATGCAGTACACAAACACACAGACATAAGGCCAAAGACAGACACATGCGCACAGCAGACACAAGACACCCTCACTTCCACATACACTGACATGCAGGCACACCCACTGCACCACATGGCTCACATACAGACAAACAGGCAGACAGCACACCATCACTCCACAGCCACGACAGACACCACACCAGCACACACAGACATGCCACATCCTTCCCAACCCTCTGCCTCCACACCCCAACCCTTGCTTCTCCTCTTACCTAATTGGCCCAAATCTCCACCTCATTGCCCTTGACCTCTTCTCTTCCCAAATTGACCAACCACCCCCGCCACCAAAAAGGAAGACCCTTGTGCCCCTGCCATACCCTTCCACATCCATGCCAATACACCTGGCCAGCCCCCTACTAAGACCCAACACAAGCAGCAAGCAATCCGGAAGAGGAAAGCTCCCTATCCTGCCACCGCCCCACCTCCTCCTAAACCCAGAAGAACATTTTCCCCATCCTACCCCAGTACCTCCATGGGGAAGAAAACTAAAGGGAAAAAAGTCCCCCCATACCCCTCACCACCCTTCAGGATATGAGATCACTATAATGGTAAAACCCAGCCCCCCTTCATCCTGCCCTCCCACTGACCTAGCAGACCCCCCCAATCCTGAACCCAGCCCTCCCAAGGACAAACCCAGCCCACCCTAGTTATTTTCTTTTGATGCCTGGCCTGCCACCTAGATGCCCATTCCGGAGGAGGTGTCCCTCAGCAGTGTTACTGAAGGCAAGTTTGGATGTGCCACAATTTGCTGGCCCCACAACATAGACATTTGGACTGGCCATTGGCCTTTGATTTCTTCATTGCAGTATGGAGGCTGAATAAAGCATTTTTGTTTTGGTTTTGATATTCCTGTGTCCAAACATAGCTCTTGCTGTGAACTGTAATTCATGTGTAATTTGTGATGTGTGAGTACAGTTCTGTTAGTATGACAATGATAGCATATGGTTCATAGAGTAGGTGCGTCTATTGGGATGTTGTGTGGATTTGTGCACCTATATTGGCTAGGTGTCAATGTTCGCATGAGGTTTGTGTGGGAGTGTGGGGTGAAGGGCCAAACCTTGCATTGGATATTGTATGCATTCATAGTTTAGGCAGATTTCTAAGTCCATTGTGCAAGTGTGTCAACGTACAAAACTCAATGAGACGTATGTTGCATATGTATTTGATGTGTACAAAGTGAATCTTCCTGACAATGCACTTGGAATCTACATACATAATAGTTACTTTTACCACACATGTACACAGAGCAATGCGTAAACTGCAAAATGTGACTTAATAGATATGGGTCAATTGCTGTTCCTTCAGTGGATCTTGTTAAGTACTTCCAATGACAAATTTGACACATGTGGATGCCACTTTGTGCCAATACCCATTACTCCCAATTGAGACTGATACTCAATGTCCTGTGCACATGTAGAGTGTGAGGTAGGTACAAATAAGACTATGTCCTGGCCCTGTTGTCTTCTAGGACTCCCCTTAAATTAGAGATCCATTGTATGCAAGGTGTCTATGCACTGTGGCCTCCTGTGTAGGGAAATTTGTATGGTTGTAATGCCATTCACATTAGTTGCCTATTTCATGTGGATGGTGTGTGGAGGTCCATGACAATGCTTAGTGAGTTAGACTGTGTTTCTGTACTTACTGATTCACTACTGATGTATGTGTTAGTTGCATGAGGACCTAGCTTATGGTACAGGAATGGATGTCACAGGAGTTGATAGCTAGTTATAATATAGTGTGATTGTTGAGTTTTACACTACATTGTGGACAAATGTACAACAGCTGCTGGGCTTAACGCACAGTTAAAGTATGTGAGTCTGTGCATATACATTATCAGTAAACTGAACATAGGCCACATCGTGCTGATGTGATGTGCCTTTATATTCTGTCTTGGTGCACACATAGCCCCACATTTGATTTTCTACCCAGAGATATTACGCACTATACTTGACTATGGTTACCTGTATGATAAGGGATGTATGTGCTATCAGAGGGTCATGTTTGTTGTTAAGTGTGGGTCAGGGTCGTCAAGGAGTATTTGTGTATCAAGTGATGTTGAGTGTGAGAATATGTCCAGGTATGATGTATCACGTGCAAACAGTGGCACAGCCACAAGCGCTAGTACTTCTGAGTTGTGGTAGGGTTGTAGAAAGCGCACTTCTAAGCTCTGGTTATCACTAATCTGTCCACCTACAATTACAGTGCGAGGAGTCGGAGGCAAGCTCAAACAAAGCCATTAATTACACTAGCGGGTACAATATACAACTCCGCACTCAGATGGCGTGTGTAGAATGGACAAAGATCAACACTTAGTCTGCCATATTTATACAAACACAAAGCAGAGCTTACGTGACTTCATACAAGATTGCTTAGTAGTGAAAATTCCCTGTGTCAGCACAAGGCCGGTTCAAGAGTTGCATCTCACAAGACAAGAGTTGAGTATCAGTGATAAGACCTTATAGTTCTGTGGTTTATCAGCTACATGTCATAAACAGATAAGTAAATTAAGGTACATAGGTCATCTTCCAGCATGTCGGCTAGTTCCATAAGTGAACAAAGTTCTTTGATGACCTTTTCTTATGAAATGGAAAATTTCGAGTTGCTTTGAATTGAACAACATTTAGGTCAAATATACAAAATGAATGTGCTTTTAGTTCACTCTATAATCCATTTCTTAAAGTTAATTTTCTCTGACGGCATTTGAACTAAAAGTTCATTCATGTAATCTCGATATTCATTAAGTCAGATATTTCCTTTTGTTGCATCAGCATGGCATTTGTCTTGTGAATAGAAGTAGGTGCAGGTTTGCAAAATTATAGACACATTGTAAAACACATTAGGAGACAATTGATGCATAAACATAACCCCACGATAACTCCTCACACTATTAACACTAAAGTGAACAGGTTCCAGCCCAAGTGGTTACTAGGCCCCAAAACCATCCTGACCAAGTCCAATCTCCATTGTCCTGGTGAATTTCAGCAGCTAAGAGGTGAAGCTTTACTATGGCTAAATTAGGGGCATTTTATGTAACGTTTGAACAAATGTATTATGCTTATATATTTGCCGGTGTGAATCCTTAAGAGGGGACATGGTGAAGTGTTAATGTTCAGGTGCGGTAGGAGTAGGAGGCACTAGGCTATGAATAGGGTAATATAGAAAACTTACAAGTATCCCTATTTTACTCCTTTTACTCCAAAACTGCCAGCTGTTAGCAGGGGCATTTGGGGCAAGTACTTCTATTTCTCCTAATAGGTCAGAAGACGTCTTCCCAAAGGGCCTTAACGGAAGGTCCACAACTCTACCCATTTCAACCTAATCTAAATACAAATACTTGTCTCAGAAGAACACCTAATACTATTCCTTATACTTGTCTTTATATTCAACCTATGTGGTTTCTTACCTTTCCTTCCTCTTCCTATACATATTTGTTGGTTAATTGCCAAGGGAACAAAGAGTAGCATAACGATCAGCCAAGAACAGAGCAATGTAATCAAAATTCTCTCAAAATTCCCTCACTACACTATCAAAGAGCATTAAGTCCCCAGTGTCTTTTGCTTCCAAGCCTCACTGGCAAGCTTATGTACCGGTCCGGACGTTGGTGGTCTTGACCACTGGCATGGGTTGCTACCTCTCCAGAGACAGTTTCTTCAATCAAAGTCTATAGTTATTTTCAGCCCTTGCCCGCAATTTGAATCAGGGCTGAACAACGTCAGGATGCTCAAACAGAGTCTGTTCGTCTGGGTCAGGTATGATGGCATCAAGTTCTTGTTCCAATGGCACCACCTCACCATGTATCAAAAAGACCATCATCCCCAAATGGCACTTGCTGAGAGATGTGATCACATTCAAAATCAGGTATTCCTCTTGTTACCTACTGATAATATGGCAAAGGGAGTGGCGCTTTCTTCACATCACTGGCATGGATCCAGTGTCTGTGCCCTGTGCACTTAACAGCAGTCTGGGTGGTGAGGAGAACTTGGATAGGACACTTCCAGCTTGGCTCAAGGCCAGCCTTCCTCTGAAAGTGGTGGATGAAGACATAGTCTCTAGGCCTCGGCTTGTGACCTGTACCTTCAAGACTAGGAGGGAGACTGGCCTTCACCTGTGAATGGATCAAACGCAAATCTTTAGTCTATTGGTGACAGTAATACAAGCAAAGTCTATTCAATGTCAGAGAATTTCTTTGATCTTAGTACACCCCATACATTTGCTGGCCTCACCATAACCACCGCAAACGGTTGCAAGACCTTGAAGGGCAGTTCTGGGGGTGCAAAATGACCTGTTGAAACAGGGTACCTTTTCCTGTGTTATAGTAGTGCATATCATGCATCTCTTGATATGGGGTTCTGCCACCCTGGGAATCAAATCATTGAACCATACATGATCTGACGTGGCCACTATTTCTTTAGCACTGATGCGGGCTGGACTGTGGGCCATGGTAACAATAGCATTAACATAATAATTTGGAAGCATTCATGTTTGCTTTTCTGATAGATCTATCCAACATCCTGTTGCATCCTGATGCCAATATATTTTCCCCTGTTCCCTCTATTCCTCCATAGCTTCTTCCTGTATTTACCTAACACAATCCAGAGTCTGATTAAACATAGGCACTTCTGGTATCGATCTAGCTGTCCCTAAAACATACATTAGACTATACTTTGATTGGGCTGTTTGTTTAGCTGTTTCATTAGCAAAAGCATTTCCCTGTATTATCTCATCTACAATCTTCTTGTGGGCACTACATTTAACAATAGCAAATCTTTTTGGTAACATCAAGGCATCCAATAACTTTACTATTTGTTCCCGATGCTGTATCTTAGCACCATGCAAAGTCAAAAAGCCCCTTTCTTTCCAGAGTCATCCACATGATTGGGTGACCCCAAAGGCATATTGGCTATCTGTATAGATAATTACAGACAAATCTTTACTTAGTTCATAGGCTCTAGCCAGAGCTGTCAGCTCCACAGCTTGGGCTGACATTTGTTGTATTTTATATAACACAACCACAGATTTCAAGGTAGTAACTGCATAGGCCACTGTACTAGTGCCATTGGGTAGTTTGAAACATTGAACCAACCACGAACAGTTCCCCTTGGGGATCAGATATAGGGGTATCTGTCAGGTCTACCCGTCCCATTAGTCTCCTTTTCAGTAATGAATTTGCAATTATGCTACTGATGTTGTTGGGACTCGGGAAGGGGTAGTACAGTGGCTGGATTCAAAATGTTAAAGCGTTTTAGAGTGATGTTTGGAGAAAAAAGTGTCAACTCATACCCGGTTAATCTCGCACTGGTCAGGTGCTGGGTCTGAGTTTAGTTTAATAATATGTCCATCGTATGTGGTACCAGAACTGTCAAATTGTGACCCAAAACATACATTTCAGATTGCTTTATCGCAGTGGGGTCCAATGTGGAGGAGAAAAATGCGCATGGCCTATTCCTTCCTACATGGGACTGCGTTGAAACAGCCAAGCTGCAACCATCTTTTTCATGCATACATTTGTTATAATCAGGTTTACCTAAAGCAGGAGCATTACATAAAGCATTTTTCAATTGCAAAAAGACAGCTTCACACTGATTAGTCCAATGAAGCGGCATGCATACATCCTTTAATGTTCAAGCAAGCCGGGGTTTTGCAATTAGTGAAAAAATTGGTAATAAACGCACTGACATCAGATTGAGTCAGTGGTTTCTGCAAGTTCTGCACCAGTCATATCCTATGCAGATGAAAACAATTGGTAATAAATGCACTGACATCAGATTGAGTCAATGGTTTCTGCAAGTTCTGCACCAATCATATCCTATGTGGGTGCATCCCTTCCTACCCCCCTTTGACAGGAGATGACCTAAATAGGTAACCTTCTGTTGACAATACTGTAATTTGGAAAGAGAGACTTTATGTCCCAAGGAGGCTATGTGATGCAGTAATTTCACTCTAGTCTGTTTGCAACCTTTTGCTGTATTGGTGTGTCTCCAATAAGTAGCTCGTGAGCTACCAGTAGCTCACCAGGTACCTGTGAGTAGCTCTCCTGTGTGCAGCCCAACCTGTATTCCAAAATTAAAAAGCATGTATTCAAGACAACTTTTTTTTGTATTTTCACAACTCATAAGCTGATGTCTATAGAAAAATAGGTGACATTTTGAAAATGTGCTTAAAGCTATTATTTGAGTCAGAGATATTTATTACTCATATTTATACCTTGGTGCTAGGTGTATTGCAGCTATGGTTTGTATGTACTACCTATGTAATATTTCAGTTCAAATTGTCAAAGCCCTTTTTTTTACTTTACTGCTGGAAACCTTGCCTAATGCACCAATGTGATCACTGCTGACACTCTTGGATGGGGTACTCACTTTTACATCACTAGTAGCTTTTTTTACAGAAAATGTTGGAGACCCCTGTAGTAACTTTCCGTGGTTGTGAAATAGGGCTCTGAACGGGGATGACAGAAAATAGAGGGGATCCCTAGGAAAGTGATTATGAACCAGAGAGGTGTTAGTAGCTCCAGCATCTACCAGGAACTCATGTTCCTCTCCCCTAGCTATACAGTAACATAGGGGCCAGCTTTATTGACTGGTATCATGAACCTCTTCCCGCCTTTTTCTTGACTGCCCTATTGAGGGTATTCAAAGGTATTGTTAGAAATGGGGGTCTCTAGTTGGCAGAGGTAGGCACCTTTGTCCAAGTAGAGACCCTTCTTCCTAGTCAGGGTAAGGGGGGTACACTTCTAAAATAACCCCTGCTCACCCCCTTGGTAGCTTGGCACGAGCAGACAGGCTTATCTCAGAGGCAGTATGTAAAGCTTTTGTGCATGCATACAGTAACACAGTGAAAACACTACAAATGGACACCACACCAGTTTAGAAAAACTTTATCTAAACCAACAAGACCAAAAACAACAAAAATCCAACATACAATACTCTTAAAAATAGTTACTGTGCAAAATAACCTTTAAATTGCAGAAAAAACGTGAAAATACAGTTCCTCCGACTCGGTAGCTCCGTCCGGGGCTACCGCGATACTGAATACAACAGAGTCTAACAATTCCAGCCAACCGCGTCGATACGGGTTAGCAAAAGCGTCGACAGACTCGGAGACAGTACCTTTTGTTGTTGCGGCCGACACGATGGTACAAGCCGGTCCAGGGCAACCGTCGCGGTTGCGATGTGAGATGGAAGCATTGAAGCGTGCGGTGTCCTGACGGCTCGGTGCAGGCAGCGGCTTGTTGACGGAGTCGGTGAGACCAAGGCTTGCATTGCAGAGTGAGGCGGTGCTCGATGCGGGGCTGGCAGGTCATGATGCGGCGACGGAGCCGGTCGGTGTTTGAGTCGGGCAGCGACAGAGTCGATGACGTCAGTGCAGTGTGAGATGAAAGCATTGCAGCGTGCGGTGTCCTCACGGCTCAGTGCAAGCAGCAGCTCATTGACAGAGTCGGTGAGACCAGAGTTGCGTTGCAAAACGAGGCGGTGCTCTCTACGGTGCATTCAGGACACGGAATTCTGCGACGGACCCAGCGACAGAGTCGGTTACCCTTTTCTTCTCCACGCAACTTAAACCAGGGGTTCCAGAGACGGTGCCCAGAAGCTTGGTGAGGTCTTTGATGTTCCTGAAACCTCGTGAACAGGAGGCACGCTCCACTTCAAGCCCTTGGAGATCTTCCTCAAGCAGGGGACACAGCACACAGCAAAGTCCTTTTCTCATTTCCTTGGCAGCAAGTAGCCACTGCAGGCCAAACCCAGACAGCAAACAGCACAGGGGCAGTATTCCTCCTCAGCTTCTCCGGCTCTTCTCCTTTGCAAAGGTTCCTCTTGATTCCCAGAAGTGACCTAAAGTTCTGGGGTCTGGGCCCCAATATTTATACTACAAAATCCTTTGTTCTCTGGTGGCAGAGAAGCCCTGTGCTTGGTCAAAACCGGTTCTGTCCACTCTGGTGCAGCTTCTTGGCAGGAGGTGGAGACAGCATTGTCTTTGGCAGGTGAAAGGAAATCTCCTCCCCCTACTCTAAATGCAGCCCAGGTCTATACAGCCCAGCCCTGACTCATCAGGCTCTCTGGAACCACTGCTCCTCCCCAATCCCTGTCATCTAAAAGCCAGACATGCAATACACAAACCTAGCAGAGGCACACTGGATGGCTAAGCAAGAAAATACCTACTTTCTAAAAGTGGTATTTTCAAACACAGAATGTATAAATCACCCTTACTAAAAGATGCATTTTAACATTCTGAGTTCAGGCATATCAAACTTTATTTTCCTACCTTGTTCCCATGGGTAGTTATGTTCATGAGATGTTATAAACAAACTCCCCATTCTATCCTATGGGAACAGGTAGCCTTGCAATAGTGGAAACAAAATTGGCAGTAATTCACTATCAGGACATGCCACACACACCAGGGCATGTCCTACCTTTCACATACACTGCACCCTGCCTGCAGGGGTACCTTCGGCCTACCTTAGGGGTAACTAACATGTAAGAAAAGGGAAGGTTAGGGCCTGGCAAGTGGGTACACTTGGCAAGTTGACACGGCAGTACTAGACTGCACACAGGCTCTGCAATGGCAGGCCAGAGTTACATATACAGGCTGCTTATGTGGGTGGAACAATCAGTGCTGCAGCCCACTAGCAGCATTTGATTTACAGGCCCTGGGCACACACAGTGCATGGGACTAGGGACTGACTAGTAAATCAAATCAGCCAATCATGGAAATACCAATCCATAACAACAATTTACATAGGGAGCACTTGCACTTTGTCACTGAACAGCAGTGGCAAAGTGCCCAAAGCATCTAGATCAGCAAAATGGAGTCCAACACACAGCAAAAACACAGGAGGCAAAGGCACAAGATGCAGGGGAGACCCACGCCAATGGTGCCAGGTCTAACACGTGTCCCATCCAGTTGAAATGTGGGGAGAACTACCCACCCTCTTGGGAGTTCTCTTCACTAAGGCGGAAAAATCTGGACAGACCATCAGCATTGGCGTGTTCTGTATCAGAGCGGTGTTCCGCAGTGAGGTCGATTCCCTGTAGGGAAATGGACCACCTCAACAGCTTTGGATTCTTACCCCTCATCTGAATCAACCATCTGAGGGGCCTGTGGTCGGTCTGAACCCGGAAGTGAGTCCCAAACAAGTAGGGCATCAGCTTCTTCAGCGCCCAGACCACAGCAAATGCCTCACGCTCAATCACACTCCACCTCTGTTCCCGTGGAAGTAACCTCCTACTAATGAAGACTACAGGTTGGTCTAGGGCCTCCTCATTTAGCTGTGAGAGCACAGCCCCATACCATGCTCTGAAGCATCTGTCTGCACAATGAATTCCCTTGAGAAGTTGGGCGCCTGAAGCATGGGCGCCATGCACATGGCAGATTTCAGGGCATCAAAAGCCTACTGGCAGGCGTCAGTCCAGTTCACCTTTCTGGGCTGCTTCCTGGAACACCTTGACAAATCTCCTGTAATACCAGGTGAGTCCTAAGAAGGCTCTCACCTCTGTCTGTCTTGGGGGGTTCCCAAGCCAGAATGGTATCAATCTTGGGCTGTAGGGGCACCACCTGGTGTCCCAGGTACACCACAGAACCCTGCCCGATCTGGCACTTACTTGCCTTGATCGTGAGGCCTGCCCTTTGCAGAGCCTTCAACAATTCCCAGAGGTGGTGCAGATGTTTCTCCCAAGTGGCACTGAACACTGCAATGTCATCCAGGTAGGCGGCACTGAAATCTTCCAGTCCAACCAACACCTGATTGACCAACCTCTGAAAGGTGGGGGGGCGTGGCCTGAGCACCGATAGTGATGGCCACACGTCGGTGAAGCTCCCACCTTCCACGGCCTCTGCCAGCCTGAATATCCATACACAAATCCGCAAAATACCCCAGGTAAGCGGCGGAGGGACGGCCCCTCATGATCGCGAAGAACGCCGACATCAGAAGAAAACAGCACTAAGTGCGGAGGCGGTAGGCCAGAAAAGCCCCAGGCTCAAGTTGGGAGCCACACCGCTAAAGACTTCCATCGGAGGCGGTCCCTGTGACCGGCGCACCGCGGAGCGGAGGTAATTATAGCGGCACACAACAACTAGTGCCCCGGCTGCCGATCTCATCGAGGAAAGATCTCCCCCTCTGGTACAGGGACGTGGGGGCCAGGAGGAGCGGCGGCCGTGCTCACCCAAGTTCAGAGCTGGCAAAATAACAAGATAGGCGGGAGACTGGTGGGATCTCCAGTGAGCCTCCATAAGACCTGGGGGTGAGTCCAGACAGCGCTGGGACTGCAGCGCAGTGGCTTGCAATTACGCGACGACCTGGTCCTGGACCCATAGAGTGAAGCCAAGCCCGAGGGATGGGCCAGAGTGAAAAACCAGGAAAGTGTCAGGAAAGGACTGGATATTCCCCCCCTGGGATAATATTGGATGGTATCCAGGACTAAATAAGTCAGAGCAGTGAGGCCTTAATCCGGGCGTGATTTTGGGTAATCTACGCAACAGGCCTAACACCTACGCAGCACTTAAAACACAGGCAAACAAGTGTGTGGCTCACCCAGAGGGATCAGACCCCTGAATATATGTGTGGCGACAACGGATTTGGCTAACAGAGGGGGAAGAGATCCAAACATAACTGGCCCGCCCGATAAAGGATGAGAGGTGAAGAGCAGTGTCCAGATGCAACCTTTGGTGCGTAAAAACTCAGAGCCCTATGGGTGACCCCCGACAGGCCGTCTGGGGAGGAAGACCCCAGGAGCAGGCAGGCAGTATCCACAAGGGCTCTCGTCTGGTCACGAATCGATAACGACAATGTCTGGCGCTAAGGGGCAAAAGGGTATGCTCCAAACGAAACTGGACAAATATGCCACCCAGAAACCGGTAGAATCGGACGCTGCAAGCAGAGGAGACACAGATAAAACGCCAGGCCCAGACAAAGGGGAACCGACCCTCAAGGATGTCATGGCGGCCATAGCGGGAGTGCGCAACCCGCTGGAACAAAGAATGGACTCCATTACAATCAAAATGACACTGATGAGAGCCGATTTGCAAAAGACTAGTGAAAAGGTGAAAGCCATGGAAGTAGTAACTATCGAGCTTAGCAGTGAAACCCATCAAATGCAACAAGAGATCAAAGAACTTCAAGCCGCTCAGAAAATGGCAGAAAGTAAGCTGGACGACTACGAGGGTCGATCGCGACGCAATAGCGTAGGATTGAAAGGGCAGAGGGACCGGCTGTCGACCTTTTCGTGGAGGATCTAATCATAAATCACCTACGGCCAAAGAATCTATCCAAGTACTTCACAGTTGAGAGAGCACACAGAGTCCCAGGGGGGCAGGCCCAAACCGGGAGCCGCCCCCCCACGTCCAATACTGGCGAGGCTCCTGAATATCAGAGATCGGGACATCATATTGCAAACGGCTCGATCGAATCCTCCACTCAGATATGAGAACAGCGAACTATTCTTTTTTCCAGACTTCACGGTTGCAGTTCAAATACAAAGGAGAACCTTCCTAAACGTCAAGAAACAACTAAGAGACAAAGGTATTCAGTACTCCATGTTGTTCCCCGCAAAACTTCGAGTCGAAGCGGACAGAAGGGCATGGTGCTTCGACACCCCAGAGACAGCACAGGAGTGGCTGGAAGGCTGGAGACCAGCAAATGACCATAACGCCCGACGAGGAAGGGACCACTCCCCTACAAGACAAACATCCTCAAGTGATCGACCAGTGAGATCTGCCGACTAGGACGGGCCCGGGTAGCAGTGCGGTCTTTTTGGATGGTGCCTTGGCATAATGTATCCGGTGGATCAAGATGACAGTAAACACGCTAAGTGACACTGTTTGACTTTAAGTGTGTTTAATAAATAGACTGGGGATACACAGAAGTAAGCTGGCGGCCATTGGGGAGGAGGTGCCAACCCTGACTTTCAAGTTAGTTTAGAAACAGGGCGACAGGCACTCTGCACAGTTGGGGATATGGGCAGTTCGAGGCCCAGAGTATGGGGAAGCAGGGAGGGGTGATACTGGGGTTCAGGAGTTATATCATTTAAGTTGTATGACAGCAAAGTAAATTACGCAGTGGGGTCTGGGAGGGATACACCACGTGGATCGTTATCTGATGGCCCCAGGATGCCAGGGATTAGTGACGCAAATAGCAATGCACGTTCAGGCAGTGGGGCAAATGATAATGCAAAGAGCAGGCACAAGGGAGGTAAATATGGGTTCGTCGGGTGAGAAGAGATTCAGACTCTTATGCTGGAACGTAAACGGACTAGGGGACAAGCTGAAGAGGGGAATAGTATTACATTTTATTAAACGACACTCCCCAGAAGTGGTTTTGCTCCAGGAGACACACCTAGTTGGAAATACATGCAAGGCACTAGATAGATGGGGCTATCGATTAGTGGTACACTCGGGATTTACTTCAGGATCCAGGGGCGTTGGCATTATGGTACGAAAATCCTTTCCTATGTCAATCAAACACACCTGGACTGATGAACTGTGGAGATATGCAGCAGCATCGGGGAGATGGGAGGGTAGGCCACTGACCCTGGTGTCCGTCTATGTCCCTCCGGGACTGCAGACAACGGCGTTTCGTGATCTGGGAAACGCCATGATAGAGTTTCCTGAAGGAAGGTTGATGCTAGAAGGAGAATTTAATTCGGTGGTATGCAGTAGACGTGATCGCTGTTCTCCCAGGGACCTGGGACCCGCACAGAAGGTCCTGCCAACCTTCCTCAACCCTATTGGACTGGTGGACGCATGGCAGATCCACCATCCCACTGAGACCAAGTTCACGTTTCACTCCGGGGTACATAATAGTCTTTCCCGCATTGACTACATCCTCATGCCTGCAGACCAAATGAGACACATCACAGATGTTAGACATCTGGCACGGAGTATATCCGATCATTCTCCGGTATGGGTGCAGGTGGGGACGGGTGAGGGTCAAGTAGGAAGAATAGCACCTATAAACCCCTGGCACTTGTGCAACCCCACTATTAAACAGAACATTACATTGACAATTGAGCACTATTTCCAGGACAATGAAGGGTCGATGGGTTCAGCATTGACGCTCTGGGAGGCATTTAAGACGGTGGTCCGTGGGCAGGCAATCTCTCAGATAGCTGGGGCAAAAAAAGAGAAGAATGCTGAAATGACCAAGCTGTAAGAAGAGTTTCTAAAGCTAGAGGGAGAACTGTTAGACTCCGGAGAGCTCGACATTACACACAGACTTAAACTAAAAAAAGAAGAATATAAAAGTGTGGCTACAGACAGAGCCAAAACACTACATAGAGATAAACTCGGTAGGATATATGAGCTGGGGGACAGAGCAGGCAAGTTACTTGCGTGGCTCGAGCGACGTGATCACGCAAATCGTTTGGTCACGGAGCTCACAGCTGAGACGGGGGAGACAATTTCAGACACACAGTTGATAGCAGACGAGTTTGCCAAATATTACGCATGTATACGCAAATCTCACTCTACTCTTCCAGAGGAAGAAGCGAAGGCTCTGTTAGCCGACATTAAGCTTCCGATACTATCAGAGGAAGACAGTGACTGACTTGAGAGCGAACTCATGGATGACGAGGTGGCACAGGCCATCAGGAGCCTCCAATCGGGGAAGGCGATGGGTCCTAACGGCCTCCCAATAGAACTCTACAAATTAAAACCCGACAAAATAGGCCCCTACCTCAAATCCATGTATGAGGAAAGCCGAGAGGTCGGCCGACTTCCCCAAGACCAAAGGCTCACCACAATAGTGGTCATACATAAGGAAGGGAAACCTAGGGACCAGTGCTCCTCATATAGACCCATCTCGCTATTGAATGCTGAAGCCAAGATATTAGCAAAACTGTTGGATATGCGCTTGGTTTTTAGTAATTTCTGGACTGGTCCACCCGGATCAATCGGGCTTCATGCCATCTAGAAACACCTCCTTAAATCTTCGTCGACTCCATGGAGTGCTGGGGAGAGTGGATACACTGAGAGAGGACGCAGTGGTGGTGTCCTTGTACGCCACCATGGCATTTGACACAATTGAATGGCCCTATCTCTTCGCCGTACTGGAGAAGTTGGGGTTTGGCCCTGGATTTATCAGTTGGGTGAGGCTTCTCTACTCAGACCCATTGTCACAGGTAGTAGTCAACATTAAAAAGTCAGAGACCTTCGTCCTCGGAAGGGGGACGAGACAGGGATGCCCTCTGTCCCCGTTGCTTTTTGCTCTAACGCTGGAGCCCCTGGCGAGCTGGATCCATAAGGACCCTATCGTCAGAGGGTTGAGATGGTCAGAGGATTGGGAAGATCGCATCTCCTTATATGCCGATGATATCCTGTTATATTTAGCGTCACCGCGGGCCTCGATAAACAGAGTCCTAAATATATTTACCAACTTCGGCAGGTACTCTGGGTACACCATCAACTGGACCAAGTCGTTGATTTATGTGCTTAGGGGGAGGTTTCTGCTCCTGCCCAGGGGGTGTAGAGTGATGGAAGCAGTGGATGGTTTTAAATACCTAGGCATTTACATTGCTAGGGACCCTAAGCTGTATTATGATCACAACCTCCTGCCGCCACTGCAGCGACTTAGGAGTGACGTGGAGCACTGGAAGACTCTCCCATTGTCCCTATTGGGTAGACCTGTGCTTTTTAAGATGATGTCCCTGCCCCGCTTCCTGTATATTTTGCACAACTCGCCCGCTCCTATCCCAGTGACCTATTTTGTGGCAATAGAGAGCGAACAGAGAGCCCTACTATGGGTAAAGGGAACACCACGAATATCATTCTCTAAACTGGTGCAGGGTTGGTACGATGGATGGATTGGGCTCCCAGATATTAAAAAATACTACTGGGCTGCGCAGTTGGCAGCCATTAACTAAGGCACGTACTGACCATATGATGATCCAGGATACCGAACGGACAGTTGGCTCCTACCAGGTGGATCCTATACCAGGGCACTCTACTCTAGACCCGCTAATCTACAACTGACGGGACCCACATTGCACTGTGTCCAGAAATGGCATGCGGCTCTGTTAGAAATGGGATTTTTAGTAGGCTAGGGCGTGGGCCAAAGTCAGGCAAAAACCACCACTCTAGTCAGGATAAGGGAGTTACACGTCTAAAATAACCCCTGCTCACCCCCTTGGTAGCTTGGCACGAGCAGCCAGGCTTATCTTAGAGGCAGTGTGTAAAGCATTTGCACATAACCAACAGTAATACAGTGTACGCACTACAAAAGGACACCACACCAGTTTAGAAAATATCCAATATTTTTATATAATTAAAACAAGACCAAAAGCGATAAAAAGCCACGACACTATACTTAAAAGTTCAAAGTTCAAAAATACGCTGATTAAAAAGAGTTCCTTGTGTGGATAGCTCCGTCCGGGCTACCATGGCGTCGTGAACACACAAATCCAAAAACATTTCTGGCTGACCGCGGGGTCGCAGGCCAGCTACGGTGTCGGGAAGACCCGCAAACAATACCTTTCCGAGATGCAGGGCGATGGGGCCCTTGAAGTCACTCGCGTTGCAGGTCGAGCTCCTTTCTGATGGGATCAGGAGCGCTGGCGCCAACAGGCTTCGGGTGCTGCGGGGCGAAGGGCAGCGGTGCGGCGTGCTGTGCCCCCAGGTCGCGGTGTGAGCAGCGGCTTGGTGGCGGCATCAGATGGCATCGTCGGTGAGACCAGGGTCGCGGTGCGAGATGGAGGCGGTGCTCATCACGGTGCTAGCAGGTCACGGTGCAAGCAGCGTCGGCATCGTTGCTGAAGCGCTGTCGTCGGTTGACGAGCGGGAGTCGATGGCACCGGCGTCGGTGGGCCAAGGCAGCGGTGTGGGATGAGGGTGGTGCGTCGTGTAACTTACGAGCAGTGCCCCCGAACCATGGTGCAAGCAGCAGCGTCGATCTCGGCGGGAAGTGGCGGCGTCAGGGAGGCCACGGCGTCGCCGTGTAGCGAGGCGGTGCAGAGTGCGGTGCCCACAGGTCGCGGTGCGAGCAGCGGCTCGGTGATGGAGTTAGCAGGCGTCGTCGGTGAGACCAGGGTTGCGGTGCGGCATTGCGGCGGTGCCCTCTGCGGTGCCAAAGCTTCGGCGTGAAGCAAGGCGGTGCGGAGTGCGGTGCCCACAGGTCGCGGTGCGAGCAGCGGCTTGGTGATGGCGTCAGCGTCGTCGTCGGTGAGACCAGGGTCGCGGTGCAGCATTGCGGCGGTGCCGTCTGCGGTGCCTTCAGGACATGGGGTCGGCAGGGTCGTCGTAGGCGTCGTCGAGGTGGTGTTCTTCGGGTTGCAGTACGAAACACACAGTCCCCAGTGCTGCGGGTCGAAGAACCTGGAGTCTTTGATGTTCCTGAGACTCCGAGAACAGGGGGCAAGCTCTACTTCAAGCCCTTGGAGAGTCTCACCAATGCGGTTGCAGAAAGTCCAGCCCAGGCCTTTCACTGCCCAAGACAGAAGCAGCCACTGCAGGTCGGCCCAGCAAAGCACGCAGCAAAGCAGTCGTTCCTTCTTGCAGCTTCTCCGGCTCTTCTTCTTGGCAGTCTTCTTGATCCAGATGAGTTCTAAAGTTCAGGGGTCTAGACCCCAGTATTTGTACACAAAAATCCTTTGATCTTCCAGGCAGAGGGTGTCTGTGCCCGGCCAGAACCAGTTCGGCCTTCTCTGGTGTGAATTCCTGGCAGGAGGTGGAGACGGCTTTGTCAGAGGCAGACCAGGCCCTTTGAGGTACGAGGAAATCTCCTCCCTCTTCCCCCCCTCGCAGCCCAGGTCTATTTAGCCTTTTCCTGACCTACATAGACTATCGGGAGCCACCCTGCTTCCTAGCCATCTGTCGTCCAAACCCAGACAGGCAATCCACATTCCAGCAGAGGCACACGGGATGACCGAGCAAAATAATACCCACTTTCTAAAAGTGGCCTTTATGAACTCAGAATGAAAAGGGCTCCCCCGCTAGAGGCTGCGTCTTTAGACGCTGAGTTCAGGCATACCAAACTTCACTCACTTATACCTTTTTCGGGCTACGTACGTGGGTGGCACAATCCGTGCTGCAGGCCCACGAGTAGCGGTTGACTCACAAGCCCCGTCACCCGCAGTGCCCTTTACTGGGGACTGACAAGTAAGTCAAACATCCAATCATAACACAATTTACCACAGGAGCACCAGCACTTTACCACTGATCAGCAGTGTGAAAAGTGCGCAGAAACGTTACACCAGCAAAAACAGAGTCAAAACCGGGAGGGCAGAAAGCAAAAACTCGGGGGAAAACACGCCAAAAGACGCCAAGTCTAACACAAGTCCCCTCCAGCTGAAAGTAGGGGGAACTACCCACACGCCTGGGGGTTCTCCTCACTAAGGCGGAAGAACCGGGACAGGCCATCTGCATTGGCGTGTTCTGTCCCAGGACGGTGTTCCATCGTGAAGTCCATTCCCTGTAGGGAGATGGACCACCTCAGCAGTTTTGGATTCTCCCCTCTCATCTGCATTAACCACCTGAGGGGCCTGTGGTCGGTCTGAACCCGGAAGTGAGTCCCAAACAAGTATGGTCTCAGCTTCTTCAGTGCCCAGACCACAGCGAAAGCTTCCCTTTCTATGGCACTCCACCTTTGCTCCCTGGGGAGTAGTCTCCTGCTAAGGAAGACTACCAGCTGATCTAGGCCCTCTTCGTTCAGTTGTGAGAGCACCGCTCCCACTCCATGCTCTGACGTGTTGGTCTGCACGACAAATTCTTTGGAGAAGTCGGGGGCCTTGAGCACGGGGGCCGTGCACTTGGCGGCCTTCAGGGTATCAAACGCCTTCTGGCAGGACTCAGTCCAGATCACCTTTTTCGGCTGCTTCTTGGAAGTCAGCTCAGTTAAGGGGGCCATGATGGTGCCATACCCCTTAACAAACCTCCTGTAGTGTCCGGTGAGTCCTAAGAAGGCCCTCACCTCTGTCTGGGTCTTGGGGGGCTCCAAGCCAGAATGGTGTCAATCTTGGGCTGTAGGGGCGCCACCTGGCCGCTCCCTACCTGGTGTCCCAAGTACACCACCGAACCCTGCCCGATCTGGCACTTACTGGCCTTAATCGTGAGGCCTGCTGTCTGCAGCGCCCTCAACACTTCCCTGAGGTATTGTAGGTGTTCGTCCCAACTGGAGCTGAACACTGCAATGTCATCCAGGTGTGCGGCGCTGAATTCCTCCAGCCCGGCCAACACCTGGTTGACCAACCTCTGAAAGGTGGCAGGGGCATTCTTCAATCCGAAGGGCATCACCCGGAACTGGTAATGCCCGTCCGGGGTTGAGAATGCTGATCTCTCTTTGGCTCCCTCGGTTAGAGCGATCTGCCACTACCCTGACATCAAATCGAACGTACTCAGGAATCTGGCTGCTCCCAACCGGTCGATGAGCTCGTCAGCTCGGGGGATGGGGTGTGCATCCGTCCGCGTGACGGCATTGAGCCCCCGATATTCCACACAGAACTGCAGTTCTGGGGCCGCACCGGGTGCCATTGCCTTCGGGACCAAGACCACGGGGCTGGCCCATGGGCTGCTGGACGGCTCAACCACCCCCACCGCCAACATCTTCGAGACCTCCTCTTTGATGCTGGCCTTGACCCGGTCAGCCAGCCGGTAAATCTTGTGTTTCACCGGGGGGCTGTCACCGGTATCCACGTCGTGGGTACACCAGTGAGTAACACCTGGGGTCAAGGAGAACAGTGGGGCAAACTGCCCCAACAACTGGCAACACTCGCTCTGTTGCTCAGCGGTCAGGGCCGGGGAGAGAGTCACACCATCTACCGACCCATCCCCCTCTTGGGCAGACAGGAGGTCCGGGAGAGGCTCACTCTCTGCTTCCTCCCCGTCGTCCGTCGCCAAGAGCATGCTCACTTTGGACCTCTCGAAGTGGGGTTTGAGGCGGTTCACGTGGAGGAGCATACAAATCCACCAGGTAGGTGACCTCCCTTTTGCGCTCCACCACCTCAAAGGCCCCGTCCACTTGTCCTGCAAGGCACAAGGTTCCACAGGGGCCATGACCCACACTTTCTGTCCAGGTTGAAATTCGACCAGAGTGGCATTCTGGTCATACCACTTCTTCATTTCTTCCTGGCTGGCCTCGAGGTTCGCCTGAGCGTGTTTCCTGAAGTGGGCAGTTTGGTTGCGGAAGGCCAGCATGTAGCTGAACACATCCTGGGGTGTCTTCCTGGGAGCGGCCTCCCAGCCTTCCTTCACCAAGCTTAGAGGTCCCCGCATGGGGTGACCGTACAAAAGCTCGAAGGGACTGAACCCAAGAGACTTCTGGGGTACCTCCCTATACGCAAAGAGAAGGCACGGTAAGAGGACGTCCCACTCACGCCTCATGGGTTCAGTGAGACCCTTGATCATGCCTTTCAAGGTCTGGTTGAACCTTTCCACCAGACCGTTACCTTGGGGGTGGTAAGGAGTGGTGAGCTTGTACATAACACCACACTCCTTCTACAGGGATGTCATATACTTCGAAATGAAATTAGTCCCCCTGTCGGAAACCACCTTTCTGGGGAACACCACGCGGGAAAAGATCCCCATTAACGCCCGGCCCACCACTGGCGCCGTCGTTGTCCTGAGAGGGATTGCCTCCGGGTACCGGGTGGCATGGTCCACCAAGACCAGGATGTACCTGTTGCCCATGGCTGTCTTGGGGTCCAGTGGCCCCACAATGTCCATCCCTACCCTTTCAAAGGGTGTCCCCACCACGGGGAACGGTTGGAGAGGAGCTTTGACCTTCCTCCCACTCTTGCCACTGGACTAGCAAGTTTGGCAAGACCGACAATGCACATCCGACTGCCTTCGCATTTGAGGCCAGAAGAAGTGGGTGACAAGCCGGTCAAAGGTCTTGTCCTGCCCCAAATGTCCTGCCATAGGCACGTCGTGAGCCAGACCCAGTAGGAAGGTCCGGAAGCGCTGGGGTACCACCAGCACACGGGCTGACCCAGGTTCCGCGACCTTAGGCTCGCTGTACAGGAGATCATTCTCCCAATATATCCAATGTGATCCGGACTGATCACCAGTCGCCTGGGCTGCAGCCTGCTGCTGCAGACCCTCCAGAGCAGGGCACTCTTTCTGCTCCCGGCAGAACTCCTCCCTGGTGGGACCCCCTTCTTGCTGCCAATGGGTCAGCTCAAAGATGTCCCCCAGTTCGGCTACCTGCTCCCCTGTAGGCACCGGGGCGTCCCCTTCGAGGTCCTCCTCCTCCCGGGCCGTGGGAACTTCAGGGGCTGGTTTCCCGCGCCCCTTGCCCTTTCTCTTGGCAGGGACCTGGGCCACTGTTTCAGGCTCCGGGTCCCTCTGATCACCCTCTTTGGTCGCCATCGACTGAGTGGACACGCAGGCCCACTCTGGCAACCCCAGCATTTCCAAGTGGGACCTGAGCTCAACATCCTTCCATAAGGACTGCTCCAGGTCGTTACCGAGCAGACAATCGACAGGCATGGAAGGGCTCACAACTACCCTTAAAGGACCTGAGACCCCCCACTCGAAGGGAACCTGCGCCACCAGACACTGGCGCTCTGAATTGTCGACTGCAATCACCTGGTGGAATGCCCCGGGGACTACCTGCGTCTCAGGGACCAGGTGACACCGAACTGAGGTCACACTGGCTCCCGTATCCCTGAGAGCCTCTACCCTTTTCCCGTTGATGGTCATCCAGGTGCTGTATTTCTTTGTGTTAGGGGGCACCTGGGCTCCTGGGACCATCTCACTGTCCCCTAGTGAGACGAGGGTCTTTTCTGCGGGGTCCCCACCCTCCTGTGGGGACTCCTCCTCCTCCCCAAGTGCTACGCTAGCCAATACTTTGGAAGGTCCACCGGTGGGTGGCTGTGTCCCCTTTGGGCACCTGGAGTCTCCCTTTATGTGCCCCACCTGGTCACATGCAAAACACTTGCGGGGGCCGGTCTTGGCAGGCTTTCCTGTCGAGACCCCTGGCTTCTTATCTCTGGGGGGATGGGAACCTTTACCCTGGGTGTTATTTTGGGGCCCTTTCGAGAACTCCTGTGTTTTACCCTTGTCCCCCCACTTTTCGGCTGGGGACCCTGCCCACCTTTGGCTGAGTCTCCCCAAACGCTTTCTTGTGGACCCTGGTACTCACCCAGCGGTCCGCCTCCATAGCAAGCTTCCTGGGGTCAGTCAGCTTACTATCTACTAGGTGCTGGCGCAGATCTGCAAAACATAGACTGGACAGGTGCTCCCACGCAATCAAATTGTAGAGCCCCTTAAAATCTGTCACATTACTGCCCTTCACCCAGCCATCCAACGATCGACAAAACCCATCCACACATTCCAGCCACGTGTTGGCATCAGATTTCTTCCAGGACCTAAACTGATCCCTGTACTTTTCAGGAGTGCTAAATCGGTGACCATGAAAGAAAATTTTTTGGCTAGAGGCTATCCTAACAGAATTGTACGGGACTCTTATAAAAGAGCCCGTTTCTATGACAGGCAGTATTTACTGCACAATACTAAAAGTAAAGACAACCCAAACTTAGTCTTCGTAATGAGACATTTGATGATTAATGAAAGAATTCGACAAGCAGTGTGTTCCAACTGGCATATATTGAATATTAAGAGGTCTCAAAATGAGGAGGCCATACCAAAACCTATGTTTGCATTTAGACGCAACAAAAACCTAAAAGACCACATAGTCAGATCGAGGATGACAAGTAAAACTAAATTTGTACAAAAAAGCATTGAGGGTACCAAGCCAGTGGTAGGCAACTATAAATGTTCAAGTTGCAAGTCATGCTCATCGGCTATTGAATCACCTTTGCTCCATTTCAATGGCCAATGTATATCTTTGACAACCATGACAAACTGTAAAACTTCAGATGTGGTGTACCTTTTGATATGTCCCTGCAAATTGGGATATGTGGGTGAGACAGGGAGAACCATAAGTACAAGGTTAACAGAGCATAGATCTGCTATCAGGAACCGCAGGACTGCGGCTCCGTTAGTAGAACACTACATAAACTATGACCACACACCAGATGATATACAATGGTATATTCTTGAAAAAATCTATCCCAAACCAGGTATTATATCAGAGGCAATCAGGAAACAGAGAGAGGTATATTGGATTTTCATTCTAGGAACAGCGGTCAAGGGCCTCAATCAAGAAATACCGTGGGACCAAGCCATTAAATATAATATCTAGATTTTCATTTGTATATTTATTTAAGGACAACATAATCAGTAATATTTCATTATTTTGTCTTGCAGGGTTCATATCACGCCATTAGCGCAATGGTTTAACTAGTGGATAAGCACAACTTAGTTGGATTCCCAAATATAACAACTGGGTTCTTATATATCATATTATCGTCCTTATATGTCATCTAGGATTTCTGTTTATAACAATAGTTTTATATACCTAAAGATT
The DNA here is from genome assembly GCA_963921515.1 of Calotriton arnoldi. Lineage (NCBI taxonomy): Eukaryota > Metazoa > Chordata > Amphibia > Caudata > Salamandridae > Calotriton > Calotriton arnoldi. Next base: position 801,973 of record CAWUFW010007414.1, on the reverse strand, counting down.
GGGAACTTTTTCTCAATCAACATTATATTCCAAAATGGCATCCGGTTTAGACTCCAATGATTGAATTACAAACAGGCAAAACGTGGATCTTGTACAAATCAGAACAACTGTTTAAGTACATAACACGATAGGAATTTTAAGTAAGTGTCAGTCTATATAAAGCACAAATTGTAATTTAAATCATGTGCATGATCATCATGATGTAATATACAGATTCGAGAGTAAGTGATATTGATAGATCATACAGTAGTACAGAGCCCACTCCAAGATGGCGGCCGTATTACGAGTGCTGTTTAACCGGAAGTGGTTAAAGTAATCAGGAAGCAGTTTAAGCATCAGGTCAGCAACCTTGAAGGTAGTATTTATGACGGTAACAGCGGTTACAGCGTATTAACTCAACCATCGAGCCATGTGCGTAGGATTACAACACTTTAGGTAAGTTAACGGTCAACACCCGCTAGGTCTTAAACTTTAGTAAGTAGATAGAGTTAGTTTAAGAGACTCTTTCTATTATAATTAGTGGAGCATATTCTTGCGTGTAAACACGAAGGGGTTATATATTTAAGGTAGGATTTACTCTACCCCAAATGAAGCCAGTTTAGGTTATTCGTTTATGAAACATATTCCAGGAGAGATATCTCTTCGTTTTAAATTAACCGATTACCATATTCTTGTCTGCGGACTATTTGAGAGCTCTTGTCAGCTAAGTTATATGTAGTTTTAAAATCTTTTAGACCCTAGAGTATTACATGTAGCTCTCTACGTTAATTCGACCATCATGTACTACATTAGGTTTGTTCGGGAATTTAAAAGGGACGGAGTCAGATAATCCTTTTAATCAGCCCAAAAGCATAACGTATAAATTTTCATCGAGTTAAGCCATTTTGGGACCCTCCATAGGTATGGCTTTTTGAAGTAGTCTGAGTAACTAGTGACTTCATATTTACATAGTTTTGTTAAGAGAAGATGCCTGCATTATATGATCTTTATACTCCTTTCAGATATTCAGTCAGGAGATTTTGCTGGACTGTCAGCTGTGATCAACGCTGGTCTCAGCATGAATTACTCATAAAGGTAACAGAGGACAATATGGGACATAGTATAAATGGACATACATAGTGCACACATGTTATATATTGGTAGTGCACTTGGAGTAATTTATAGATAACTAGACTTATCATATGTCTTAACAGGTGGTGATCTACAAATAAAATTTGGAGACATTAATATACCAAACATTGCGCTCCGTTCTCTGCAATCTATTTCCAAGCATTAACAAAGGCAACAACAGGTAGTTTGTTGGTTTTTATTTTCATAGAACATTAAATACAAGGAAGTAGGTTAGTAACTGTTATTTATCTGTTTACACAGAGAGCGTTAAGTCAGAGAGTGGAATCATTCTCAGCCATTCCTATATACAGATGTTCAACATTATATATATACAAGAGGTATGCCAATTACCATGTTGTTTTGCATTGGATCATCTAGTGAATCTTATAAGTTTCTTTGCATGAGTTCTTTCTTATATTTTGCATATGGTCCAAATGCCTTTGTAGCATAGAGAAAACAGGTTGAATTTAACATTTTGATTTTTCACTATCTCTTCAACTGTTTTTTCTTCTCACTTTCTATCAAGGGTTATTGAGAATGGGTTGATATTTATTGTGCATATGTTTTTTTAGTTATAATTCTATCTTTATACTCTCTCTTTTGGTGGAGGTTCTTTATCTAGATATACCGGATACTGTTGCAACAAGTGACACCCATGTTTTTAATTTTTAGTATATATTAGGGATCCTGTTAGTTTATCTTTGCATCATAATCAGCAGAACACTTTCATTGCTAAATCGTAATGCTGTCTATTTTTCATTTAGTTTAAACTGTGACGGAGTTCCTGAGGAAGGCATAGCCGAAACGCGTTGTGTGTTAAACAACCGCCAGTCTTTATTATTGTGTGTTAATAAGCCGCCAGTCTTCATTTCTCATGTTTTTCCATCAATTAACGTAAATATCTTGAATGTTTAGTCAAATTAATTGTTGACTTACATATTTGTATCAATTTATTTAATGAGAATATGACAACGTGATGCTAGAATGATGTGAATTGTTTAGAGATTGTTTACAGAATTTTATATGAGTTTTAGTTTTATACAAAATTACAAAGTACAAAAAAAGAAAGATATGAATTATAAAAGTATAATAAAGTAATTCAGTACAAATTTGGATATATAGTATTTCTTGTCTAAACAAGTGTCTGCTGAGAGTTACTTTTATCATTGCCTGTGTTCTTTTCCCTCAAATGTTTTTCCCTGGCTGGGCACATTAATCCTATCTCCAGGGGCCCCGTGTGTTTTTCCAATAAAAAAACTTTTCAGGAGTGAGACCATACCTAGTGAGGAGGGCTTCCTTCATATCAGCATAGGTGAGGTTAGGCCCCTTACCCAAAGCTGTCAAAGTATCCCTGGCTTCCTCTGGAAACAGAGACCACAATCCTGCTCCACAATTCCCCTCAGGGACCCCATTCATGTGTATCGCTACCTCATAACCCTGAAACCACCTCTGTATGTCATCCCACTTCTTGAACTCTCTGCCCACATTCTTAGGGATGTGTACGATTCAGTCTGTCTGCCTTGACGAGTTGCTGCCACCATCCGAGCCGGGCCTACTCCTCAGCTCCAGCTCTTTAAGACCTCGTTCATGCTCCAATAGCATTCTCTTCTCCTCCATGGCCAATCTAATCTTTTCTAGCTCCGTGGCGGCTCTCCTTGCTTCCCACCTGTCCTCCAGCTCCTCTGGGGACAGGCCACTGCTGCCTGGTCGGAAAGGTTCCCCCCCCTCACAAAAGCACATCCATCCTAGGACTAGGCTCCCCCGCCTCTCCACTAAGGTCACCAGATTGCCCACTTGCGTCTCTGGCTGCTACCCAGGCCCTCAGCGCCTTTTGTAGCTCGTCCTTTCTAGTGAGGCCTCTGATTTGGACTTTTAGGTTTTTACAAACGGATTTCAATTCCCGAACAGTGTAGAGCTCCAACCTATCCTCCTCAAAGGCAATGTCCATGGATGCAACGGATGATGCTATTGATTCCAAAAGGGGATGATGGACGGAACGTTTGAGCCAATCAAACACTCACCCCCAGTCAACTGATCTGGGTTTAATCCATCACCATTCTTTAGCTCACTCCACCACCCCAGTTCAGACATGGCCATATGCAAATCAGTCTGACCCTGTGCCTCATGGGAACAGTCCAGCCCGAACTGCCAAGCCATGTCTTCCCTGGACCGGAAACAAGCATCCCAGGACCGGTTTCCGGCATTTCAGCCGTCATCAGCCAGGCTTGCCCGAATCCAGTGGCAAAGTGAGCAAGGGACCCACGTCTGGGCATACCCCCGCCAACGCAGGGCGAACAAAGCGATACAAAAGGGGATGATGGACGGAACGTTTGAGCCAATCAAACACTCACCCCCAGTCAACTGATCTGGGTTTAATCCATCACCATTCTTTAGCTCACTCCACCACCCCAGTTCAGACACGGCCATATGCAAATCAGTCTGACCCTGTGCCTCATGGGAACAGTCCAGCACGAACTGCCAAGCCATGTCCTCCCTGGACCGGAAACAAGCATCCCAGGACCGGCCTCCGGCATTCCAGCCGTCATCAGCCAGGCCTGCCCGAATCCAGTGGCAAAGTGAGCAAGGGACCCACGTCTGGGCATACCCCCGCCAACTCAGGGCGAACAAAGCGATACAAAAGGGGATGATGGACGGAACGCTTGAGCCAATCAAACACTCACCCCCAGTCAAATGATCTGGGTTTAATCCATCACCATTCTTTAGCTCACTCCACCACCCCAGTTCAGACATGGCCATATGCAAATCAGTCTGACCCTGTGCCTCATGGGAACAGTCCAGCCCGAACTGCCAAGCCATGTCTTCCCTGGACCGGAAACAAGCATCCCAGGACCGGTTTCCGGCATTCCAGCCGTCATCAGCCAGGCTTGCCCGAATCCAGTGGCAAAGTGAGCAAGGGACCCACGTCTGGGCATACCCCCGCCAACTCAGGGCGAACAAAGCGATACAAAAGGGGATGATGGACGGAACGTTTGAGCCAATCAAACACTCACCCCCAGTCAACTGATCTGGGTTTAATCCATCACCATTCTTTAGCTCACTCCACCACCCCAGTTCAGACATGGCCATATGCAAATCAGTCTGACCCTGTGCTATTGATTCCGGCATGATGAAGCAGAAAGTTCACCTGGCAAGATCACAAAAATCGGCAAAAAAGAAAACGGGTTAGTATGTGGCACGTAATGGTCTGCGCTATGGTAGTAGTGCACACCAATCACTGTAAGTCAAGTGCAAACGCAAGTCCTATCCTCACCGCTGACAACCAATGTTAGAAATGGGATTTTTAGTAGGCTAGGGCGTGGGCCAAAGTCAGGCAAAAACCACCACTCTAGTCAGGATAAGGGAGTTACACGTCTAAAATAACCCCTGCTCACCCCCTTGGTAGCTTGGCACGAGCAGCCAAGCTTATCTTAGAGGCAGTGTGTAAAGCATTTGCACATAACCAACAGTAATACAGTGTACGCACTACAAAAGGACACCACACCAGTTTAGAAAAATATCCAATTTTTTAATATAATTAAAACAAGACCAAAAACGATAAAAAGCCACAATACTATACTTAAAAGTTCACAGTTCAAAAATACGCTGATTAAAAAGAGTTCCTTGTGTGGATAGCTCCGTCCGGGCTACCACGGCGTCGTGAACACACAAATCCAAAAACAGTTCTGGCTGACCGCGGGGTCGCAGGCCAGCTACGGTGTCGGGAAAACCCGCAAACAGTACCTTTCCGAGATGCAGGGCGATGGGGCCCTTGAAGTCACTGGCGTTGCAGGTCGAGCTACTTTCTGATGAGATCAGGAGCGCTGGTGCCAACAGGCGTTGGGTGCTGCGGGGCGAAGGGCAGCGGTGCGGCGTGCGGTGCCCCCAGGTCGCGGTGCTAGCAGCGGTTCGGTGGCGGCATCAGATGGCGTCGTCGGTGAGACCAGGGTCGCGGTGCGAGATGGAGGCCGTGCTCGTCAAGGTGCTAGCAGGTCACGGTGCAAGCAGCGGCGGCGGCGTTGCTGAAGCGCTGTCGTCGGTTGACGAGCGGGAGTCAATGGCACCGGCGTCGGTGGGCCAAGGCTGTGGTGTGGGATGAGGGCAGTGCGTCGTGTAACTTACGAGTGGTGCCCCCGAACCACGGTGCAAGCAGCGGTGCCGATCTCGGCGGGAAGTGGTGGCATCAGGAAGGCCACAGCGTCACCGTGTAGCGAGGCGGTGCAGAGTGCGGTGCCCACAGGTCGTGGTGCGAGCAGCGGCTCGGTGATGGCATCAGCAGGCGTCGTCGGTAAGACCAGGGTCGCGGTGTGGCATTGCGGCGGTGCCCTCTGCGGTGCCAAAGCTTCGGCGTGAAGCAAGGCGGTGCGGAGTGCGGTGCCCACAGGTCGTGGTGCGAGCAGCGGCTCGGTGATGGCGTCAGCGGCATCGTCGGTGAGACCAGGGTCTCGGTGCGGCGTTGCGGTGGTGCCCTCTGCGGTGCCTTCAGGACACGGGGTCGGCAGGGTCGTTGTAGGCGTCATCGAGGTGGTGTTGTTTGGGTTGCAGTACGAAACACACAGTCCCCAGTGCTGCGGGTCGAAGAACCTGGAGTCTTTGATGTTCCTGAGACTCCGTGAACAGGGGGCAAGCTCTACTTCAAGCCCTTGGAGAGTCTCACCAATGCGGTTGCAGAAAGTCCAGCCCAGGCCTTTCACAGCCCAAGACAGAAGCAGCCACTGCAGGTTGGCCCAGCAAAGCACGCAGCAAAGCAGTCGTTCCTTCTTGCAGCTTCTCCGGCTCTTCTTCTTGGCAGTCTTCTTGATCCAGATGAGTTCTAAAGTTCAGGGGTCTGGACCCCAGTATTTGTACACAAAAATCCTTTGATCTTCCAGGCAGAGGGTGTCTGTGCCCGGCCAGAACCAGTTCGGCCTTCTCTGGTGTGAATTCCTGGCAGGAGGTGGAGACGGCTTTGTCAGAGGCAGACCAGGCCCTTTGAGGTGCGAGGAAATCTCCTCCCTCTTCCCCCCCTCGCAGCCCAGGTCTATTTAGCCCTTTCCTGACCTACATAGACTATCGGGAGCCACCCTGCTTCCTAACCATCTGTCGTCCAAAACCCAGACAGGCAACCCACATTCCAGCAGAGGCACACGGGATGACCGAGCAAAATAATACCCACTTTCTAAAAGTGGCCTTTATGAACTCAGAATGAAAAGGGCACCCCTGCTAAAGGCTGCGTCTTTAGACGCTGAGTTCAGGCATACCAAACTTCACTCACTTATACCTTTTTCGGGCTACGTACGTGGGTGGCACAATCGGTGCTGCAGGCCCATGAGTAGCGGTTGACTCACAAGCCCCGGCACCCGCAGTGCCCTTTACTGGGGACTGACAAGTCAAACATCCAATCATAACACAATTTACCACAGGAGCACCAGCACTTTACTACTGATCAGCAGTGCGAAAAGCGCGCAGAAATGTTACACCAGCAAAAACAGAGTCAAAACCGGGAGGGCAGAAAGCAAAAACTCGGGGGAAACACGCCAAAAGACGCCAAGTCTAACAGGATCATAAAAGCCTAGGCTGAGCCAAGAAAATCACGCAGGCCACCCCCTTGTGGGACTCGTACCTGTTGGGAACCCTTCGGAACACAAAGGGCTTTGACAAGCGAGATGTGATTGGACTGTCTCGGGTGGGTGACATGTGGAGGGAGTGCAAGGTGATAGCATTCTCTGTGCTGCAACGAGAATATGAATTGGCAGCCATGGAAAGATTTAGATACCTCCAGGTGAGGCATGCCCTGTGTGCATGCATTCCATTAGGGGAGACAATACCTGAAGCAATGCCACTGTAAGATAGACTCCTCGATGGATACGTGCCTAAAAAATCAATATCCCTGACCTACCGGAAGTTAATCAATCATGCTTCCGACCCGCTCATGCGGCTCCGTGAGAAATGGGTTGACGATCTGTCAGAACTGGATGACGAGGACTGGATGGAGGCGCTCGCTTCCCCTAAGGAAGTTTCAATCTCATCACGGCTCAAACTGGTGCAATTAAAAATACTCCATAGAGTATACTATTCGGGGCCAGCTTTGGTCCGGATGGGCTATGGGGAGGACTCACGATGTAGGCGAAAATGTGGGAGAGAAGGCACGTTCCTACATATTCTGTGGGAGTGGGCCTATATCAGAAAATATTGGACAAGAGTTCTCAAATGTATGGAAGAAGTGCTGGGACTAGACCTGACCCTAGAGGCTAAGAGGTGCTTGTTGAATGTGTGGGGATCATCGGATTTGAGTAACAAAGAGAAAACATGGGCAATCCTGGGTCATATGGTGGCCAAGCACAATATTGCCAGTTTGTGGGGGGCAAGGGAGGCCCCAGTCCTAAATTCATGGAAGCAGGGTATGGATTGGTGCATGTTTCATGAAAAAACAGTGTATGTTTCAAGGGGATGTCTGAAAAAGTGGTTTAAAATATGGGGTAAATGGAATACCTATCGAGGATATATCTGTGCTCCCCCTCTTCTTCCTCCCCTTCCCCTCCTTGACGAACCTGTACCTAATGAACATTGCAAAAACTGAGGTTGCATTGCAGTACATAACATGTGTAATCACCCATAATTTTTGTGTACAAAAGTCTGTACTCTTTAAGCACCTAAAACTATGTATGTAAATCTCACTATGCCATTTCTAATAAAAAAGATTTATAAAAAAAAAACCTCTGAAAGGTGGCAGGTGCATTCTTCAACCAAAAGGGCATCACCCGGAATTGGTAGTGCCCCTCTGATGTTGAGAATGCTGACCTCTCCTTTGCCCCATCAGTTAAGGCAAACTGCTAGTACCCAGATGTTAAGTCAAACGTACTGAGGTACCGGGCAGCTCCCAACCGATCTATGAGCTCATCAGCTCTGGGAATGGGGTGCGCATCAGTCCTGGTGACCGAATTGAGCCCTCGGTAGTCCATACAGAGCCGGAGTTCTAGTGTGGCACTGGGTGCGGCAGCCTTTGGGACCAAGACCACTGGGATGGCCCAAGGGCTGTTTGAGGGCTCAATCACCCCTAGCACTAACATCTTAGAGACCTCCTCCTTGATGCAAGCCTTGACCCTGTCAGTCACTCGGTAAATTGTGTGCTTCACAGGAGGACTGTCCCTGGTGTCAACATCATGGACACACCACTGAGTGACACCAGGGGTCAGGGAGAACAGAATAGCAAACTGTCCCAACAGTTGGCGGCATTCTGTCTGCTGTTCAGGAGTCAGGGCGAGGGGGAGTGTTATACTGTCCACTGACCCATTGTGTTCCTTTGCAGACAGGAGGTCAGGAAGAGGCTCAGTCTCCCCCTCCATTCCAGCATCTGTTGCTAGGAGCATGCCCACTTCGGACCTCTCAAAGTGGGGCTTAAGGCGTTTCACATGCAGGACCCGCAAAGGGTTCCTAGGAGACTGCAAGTCCACCAAGTAGGTGACTTTACTCTTGTGCTCCACCACCTCAAATGGTCCAGTCCACTTATCCTGGAGCGCACAAGGCTTCACTGGGGCCATGACCCATACTTTCTGTCCAGGCTGAAACTCGATCAGAGTGGCATTCTGATCATACCAACGTTTCTTCTCCTCCTGGCTGGCTTCCAGATTTGCCTGAGAGAGTTGTCTGAAGCGCTTAGTCTGGTTCCTGAAGGCCAGCATGTAGCTATACACATCCTGGGGAGGTTTACTAGGAGCTTTCTCCCAGCCTTCTTTGACCAGACTTAGAGGTCCTCTTACAGGATGGCCATACAGGAGCTCAAAGGGACTGAACCCTAAGGACTTCTGCGGTACCTCTCTGTAAGCAAACAAAAGGCATGGTAAGAGGACATCCCACTTACGCCTCATGGGTTCACCAAGACACATAATCATGCCCTTCAGGGTCCGGTTGATTCTCTGAACCAGCCCATTACCCTGGGGTTGGTAAGGAGTGGTGAACTTGTAGGTAACACTGCACTCCTGCGACAGGGACTTCATATACTTAGATATGAAGTTGGTACCACGGTCGGACACCACCTCTCTGAGGAACCCCACACGGGAGAAAATCCCCATCAACGCAAGACCCACCATGGGGGCCGTCACAGTCTGGAGAGGGATGGCTTCCGGGTACCGGGTGGCATGGTCCACCAAGACTAGGATGAACCTGTTGCCCATGGCTGTCTTGGGATCCAGAGGCCCCACAATGTCAATACCCACCCTCTCAAAGGGGGTACTGACCACAGGGAAAGGTTGCAGAGGAGCCTTACACTTCCTCCCACTCTTACCACTTGCCTGGCAAGTCTGGCAAGACCTACAGTGAGTATCAGAACTCTTATGCATTTGGGCCAGTAAAAGTGGGTGACAAGCCTTTCAAAGGTCTTGTCTTGCCCCAAAAGTCCTGCCAAAGGCACATCATGAGCCAGACCCTGTAGGAAGGCTCTGAAGCGCTGGGGCACCACCAGCACATGGGCTGACCCAGGCTCAGCAACCTTAGGCTCGCTATACAGGAGACCATTCTCCAGTAAATTCAATGTGATACAGACTGATCACCTGCTGCCTGGTTTGCAGCCTGTTGCCACAAACCAACAAGAGAAGGACACATCTGCTGCTCCTGGCAGAATTACTCCCTGGAGGGGCCTCCTTCCTGCTGCCAATGGGTTAGCTCAGGCAGGTCCCCCAGTTCAGCCACTTGTTCCCCTGTAGGCTCCAGGGCATCCCCATCAAGGTTTGCCTCCTCCTGGACCGTGGGAACTTCGGGGGCCGGTTTCCCGCGCCCCCTGCCTCTTCTCTTTCTGGCAGGCACCTGGTCCACTCTTTCAGGCTCCAGGTCCTCTTGAATGCCCTTACCGGCTGCCATAGACTGAGTGGTCACACACGCCCACTCAGGCAGACCCAACATCTCTAAATGAGACCTCTGTTCCACCTTCTCCCAAGGGGAGCTCTCCAAATCATTGCCTAGCACACAGTCAATAGGCATGGCTGGCCTCACAGCTACTTTCAAGGTACCAGTGACCCCCCCCCACTCAAAGGGAATCTGTGCCACTTTGCAGAGGCACTCAGAGTTGTCAGCTGCAACTACTGGGTAGAATGTGTTGGGGACCACCTGCTCCTCAGACACCAGCCGACAACTGACAGCTGTCACCCTGGCTCTGGTGTCTCTCAGAGACTCCACACTATGGACATTGATGGTCACCCACTGCCTGTACTTCTAAGTGTAATCAGACAGATGAGCTCTTGGGACCATCTCACTGTCTGTTAAAGAGACCAGGGACATTTCTGCGGGACCCCACCCCTCTTGGGCACCCTGCTCCTCCCCAAGGCTACATTAGACATTTCTCGGGGCGGTGCACCAGTGGGTACAGAGGTAACCTTCTTGGGACACCTAGGATCCCCTTGGAAGTGGCCCACCTGACCACAACCAAAACATGCCTTGGAACCCCTATGAACAGGCTTACCTATCGGGGCCCATGGCTTCTTTTCAGTGGGAGGCTGGTAACCCGTACCTTGGTTCCCTTGGGGATTACTTTGTGGCCCTTTTTGGAACTCCTTCTGTTTACCCTTGTCCCCTCCCCTCTACTGCTGTGGACCCTTCCCACCTTTGGCGGAGTCTCCCACACCACCTTTTTGGACCTTGGTACTGACCCAGCGGTCCGCCTCCATAGCAAGCTTCTTGGGGTCAGTCAGCTTACTGTCAATCAAGTGCTGGCATAGCTCCGGAAAACAATTATCTGAAAAGTGCTCCCATGCAACCAAATCATAGAGCCCCTGCAAATCATTCACCTTGCTACCCTTCACCTAACCATCCAATGCTCTGCAAAAGTAGGACACATACTCCACCCAAGTACTTGACTCCAGATTCTTACAGTTTCTAAATTTTGGCCTGTACAGCTCTGGGGTCAACCCATACCTTGCTACTAAGGCTTCCTTCATGGGGGCATAGCACATCTGATCCTCAGTGGGCAAGTTTAGTAATGTTTCCCTTCCTTCACTAAGAAAGCGGCCCCACAACCCCGCTCCCCAATCTCTCTCAGGGACTCTGCGGGACCTCATCGCTACCTCATAGGCCTTGAACCACTGACCAATGTCCTCATGCTTTGTGAAATCCTAAATAAGCTCCTTGGGGATGTATACCTTCCCTTCTCCAGGCACTGATGGTGCGCTGCCACCATGGGGATTGGATTCTAAACTTTTTGCTTTCAAATCCAGCTCCCTCAAACCTCTCTCATGCTCTAAAAGCATCTTCTTCTCTTCCATGGCCAATTTCTTACTCTCCAACTCCAATTTTTTACTCTCCATGTCACACTCCTTTCCCAGCCTGAGCTTCGAGAGCTCCATCTCATGCACTCTGCTTCTCTCCATGTCCTCCAACTCCTCTGGAGACAGCCCTTTTGAAGAAACACTGCTGCCATCTCTGGAAGGTCCCCTCCCCCCTGGCAGATTCAACAGCCCCTTCTGCTGCCCATCCAAATTCTCTGCCTCTAATGGAGGCTCCTCATCCTGCCAACTGGCATTTCTGGATTCCAACCAGGCCCTCAGCGCCTTTTGGTATTCATCCTTTCTGGTGAGGCCTTTCACAGAGATTTTAATTTTCTTGCAGATGGCTTTAAGTTGAAGCACAGTGTAGGTTTCCACCCTATCTTCTTCAAATTCAATATCAATAGATGCAATGGATGCTGGCTTGGTCATGATGAAAAAAATGGCAGTTCTCAAGTTCTAGAAAATCCAAAAAGAAAAGTTCAGTAATAGTATGTGGTTGTGGAATGGTCTGCACTATGCTAGTAGTGTACACCAATCACTGTATGTAAGGCACAAATGCAAGTCCAGATCCTCACCGCTGACCACCAATGTTAGAAATGGGGGTCTCTAGTTGGCAGAGGTAGGTTCCTTTGTCCAAGTAGGGACCCTTCTTCCTAGTCAGGGTAAGGGGGATACACTTCTAAAATAACCCCTGCTCACCCCCTTGGTAGCTTGGCACGAGCAGACAGGCTTATCTCAGAGGCAGTATGTAAAGCTTTTGTGCATGCATACAGTAACACAGTGAAAACACTACAAATGGACACCACACCAGTTTAGAAAAATAACAAACTTTATCTAAACCAACAAGACCAAAAACCACAAAAATCCAACATACAATACTCTTAAAAATAGTTACTGTGCAAAATAACCTTTAAATTGCAGAAAAAAGTGAAAATACAGTTCCTCCGACTCAGTAGCTCCGTCCGGGGCTACGACGATACTGAATACGACAGCGTATAACAATTCCAGCCAACCGCATCGATACGGGTTAGCAAAAGCATCGACAGACTAGGAGACAGTACCTTTTGTTGTTGCGGCCGACACAATGGTACAAGCCGGTCCAGGGCAACCCTCGCGGTTGCGATGTGAGATGGAAGCGTTGCAGCGTGCGGTGTCCTCACGGCTCGGTGCAGGCAGCGGCTCGTAGACGGAGTCGGTGAGACCAAGGCTTGCATTGCAGGGTGAGGCGGTGCTCGATGCGGTGCTGGCAGGTCATGATGCGGCGACGGAGCCGGTCGGTGTTCGAGTCGGGCAGCGATGGAGTCGATGACGTCAGTGCAGCGTGAGATGGAAGCGTTGCAGCGTGCGGTGTCCTCACGGCTCAGTGCAAGCAGCGGCTCGTTGACGGAGTCGGTGAGACCAGAGTTGCATTGTGAAACGAGGTGGTGCTCTCTACGGTGCCTTCAGGACACGGAATCCTGCGATAGACGCAGTGACAGAGTCGGTTACCCTTTTCTTCTCCAGGCAACTTAAACCAGCGGTTCCAGAGACGGTGCCCAGAAGCTTGGTGAGGTCTTTGATGTTCCTGAGACCTCGTGAACAGGGGGCAAGCTCCACTTCAAGCCCTTGGAGATCTTCCTCAAGCAGGGGACACATCACACAGCAACGTCCTTTTCTCATTTCCTAGGCAGCAAGTAGCCACTGCAGGCCAACCCCAGACAGCAAACAGCACAGAGGCAGTATTCCTCCTCAGCTTCTCCAGCTCTTCTCCTTGGCAAAGGTTCCTTTTGATTCCCAGAAGTGATCTAAAGTTCTGGGGTCTAGGCCCCAATATTTATACTACAAAATCCTTTGTTCTCTGGTGGCAGAGAAGCCCTGTGCTTGGTCAAAACCGGTTCTGTCCTCTCTGGTGCAGCTTCCTGGCAGGAGGTGGAGACAGCATTGTCCTTGGCAGGTGAAAGGAAATCTCCTCCCCCTACTCTAAATGCAGCCTAGGTCTATTCAGCCCAGCCCTGACTCATCAGGCTTTCTGGAGCCACTGCTCCTCCCTAGCCCCTGTCATCCAAAAGCCAGACACGCAATACACAAACCTAGCAGAGGCACACTGGAAGGCTAAGCAAGAAAATACCTACTTTCTAAAAGTGGTATTTTCAAACACAGAATGTAAAAATCACCCTCACTAAAAGATGCATTTTAACATTCTGAGTTCAGGCATATCAAACTTTATTTTCCTACCTTGTTCCCAGGGGTAGTTATGTTTATAAGATGTTAGAAACAAACTCCCCATTCTATCCTATGGGAACAGGAAGCCTTGCAATAGTGAAAACAAAATTGGCAGTAATTCACTATCAGGGCATGCCACACACACCAGGGCATGTCCTACCTTTCACATACACTGCACCCTGCCCACAGGGGTACCTTGGGCCTACCTTAGGGGTGACTAACATGTAAGAAAAGGGAAGGTTAGGGCCTGGCAAGTGAGCACACTTGCCAAGTTGACATGGCAGTACTAGACTGCACACAGACTCTGCAATGGCAGGCCAGAGTTACATTTACAGGCTGCTTATGTGGGTGGCACAATCAGAGCTGCAGCCCACTAGCAGCATTTGATTTACAGGCCTTGGGCACACACCGTGCACTGGAGTAGGGACTGACTAGTAAATCAAATCAGCCAATCATGGAAACACCAATCCATAACAGCAATTTACAAAGGGAGCACTTGCACTTTGGCACTGAACAGCAGTGGCAAATTGCCCAAAGCATCTAGCCCAACAAAACGGAGACCAACACACAGCAAAAACACAGGAGGCAAAGGCAAAAATTGCAGAGTAGAGCCACGCCAATGGTGCCAGGTCTAGCAGGTATTATAGTCAATATCAGTATAGTCATCATTGTAAAAGTTTCTGTCTGTTTGTATGCATATAGCGCGGAAATCTTTGCTACAGTATTTTGACCATAAGAGCTCCTTCATAAACACAGGCAAGTAATCAAATGCAAATATATACTTTAGTTAATAATGATAGCTCGTATTTTTAAAGGGGTTAGTCATTAGTCAGATATCAATCAGGTCACAGAATTGATAATAGAAAAATAAAGTTAGTGCAAAGTGTAGCATAATTTGCACACAGACCATTACATAAAGGAAAGAATTCCTATTCTAAGAAATAAGGCGCAAATGTTGTCAATCAGAACTTATGAAGAGTTCAAAAATATAGCAAGAGTGAGATCAGCATAGAGCTAAATCAATAATTAATATTTGCAGAATCTCTTATAGAGAGAAATAAAGTACAAAGCAAATAAGCCTTTGCAAAACCAGTTAGTCAATGCATAAATCTTGGTGTTTTCAATAAAAGTCAAAATGTAACACATAGCCTACATCTAATCTGCCCTCTCTTCCTCCGCATCTGTTCTCTGCTCTGCTCCCTTCTATTCTGCATATAAGTCTTGGTCTGAAAAGTTTGCTTGCACCACTTCTGCTTGTACTCCTTGTGAAGGAATTACCCCTTCCTCTCGCCACTGTTGTTTGGCCCTGTAAATTAGGGGACTCATCCTTCCAATGACCTTTCTTGTAAGCAATAGGCACACTGATTTTGGGCTAATCCTGTACTACGTTGCTGCGCCGGATCTGATGAGGCTCGATCAGCCCCTGTTCCATTGTCCTCCTCCTCTCATATTTCCCATTCCTCTCTGTCTTCCCCTATCTGGAAAAGACTATATCCCATCCCACACATTGCGTGGATGGAGAGTGTCAAAGGATATGTCTAATGAGAGCAACCCTTTGCAACATGGTCTGTAAGATGCAATGCTAATTCTAGGTCTTCATATTAATTGCGTTTTTATAGTGCTTAGCATCTAGGTGCTATAATGCTCTTTGGGGTCAGAACTCTAGCCCAGAGTGTTGTAGAAACATATCCCTTTCACTGTTTATCCTAGTTTTATGTGTAGAATTATTCTCTAGGGTGTAGTAAAGTACTTTTCTTTTATAAAAGTAAAGCACTTACTGGACATTGATTTTATCAGCTGGTAGTACAGTGTGCACTGAATTCTGAATGTCTAACCCACCTCACCTCCTTGAGTAAGCCTTGGGCTGCTCTGTCTCGCGACCCTAAGAGAGTCAAGCGCTGGAGAGGAGCACTTGGTTATCCAGTTTTAAGTCCATTAGTACTGAGGCCCCAGGACACCAGTGGGGAAATCTCCTGTTGATGCAATTGGAGCGTAGTAACCCCAGAGTGCCCTGGTCCCCAGAACGCCAGGTCTAACAGTCTGTGAACTTAGGGAGGAACGTACCTGCACTGAAACAGAGGGCCCAATTGAATGGGCCAGTATTTGCACATTTCCCTGTTGAGGCACAATGTTTTGCGCATTCTGGGCAATGGGTGTGTTAGGCTGTTGACCAGCTGGACCTGGGGGTGGTTGGTAATAGTATTGTCATCTGGGCAGGAGCAGTAACAATTCACAGTTCATGTTTAAAACTCACTTATCATAAATATATTACTGAAACAAAGCATGATGTAGTAGTGCACTGTCATCTACAGATAGCATATTTTCCATTGAAATGACCACAAAACTTTCCCACTAACGTGTAGTCTTACTGATACACAGTGCACAAACAATGTTTGGAAATCGGGTTTCAGCAAAAATAGATAACATTTGCACATCACCAAGCAAACCGTTCAAATTTGTTTTCATCCTATAAAAACATTTTTTTCCTCACCATGGAATTACAAAAATGTGTCTTTCATAATTAGTGAAATATATTTGAAATTTTTGAACAGTTCACTTATTAGCTATTTCAGTGCTGTATTAGAGAAGAAGGGAAAAAAACTGACATTTTACAGCCTTTCATTTCACATGTTTTGCAAAGTGCGATTGTCACACAGTTCACTTTACAAAATCCTTTAACTTCAGTCACAGAAAGAAACATAAATATAGAAAGACAAACTGACTTTGACCTCTATCTCTAAAAATGGCTTTATCACTCATTTGGGAGCTCATTACGATGGCGGGCGGACATGAGTCCGCCCGCCAACGTTGCGGTGCTGGGACCGCCCGCCAGTAATGCGGAGGTTCCACCACACATATAAGGTTGCGCCCGCCAGTATGGCGGACGCATCCCATGCCTCTAACATTGCGGACGGTGCTCCAGGCTGCAGCACCGTTCGCAATGTGGAAACAGCATGCACTGCATTTCCCTTCACTGCGTTGCAGGCACCATGCGGTGCCTGCCACGCAGTGCATGGAAATGCAGGGGGGTACCATGGGTACCCCCTCAGTGCAGCAACACCTCCCCCCACAACAAGGGGGGCCCGCTACGGGCCCCCAAATCCCGTTCCGCCTGTCCTTTTGCGGTGGGATGACCGCAGCGAAAAGACAGGCGGAAAGGGATATCCTAATCCCTACGGCACTGCCGCAATGCTGCCCTATCTTTTGGTTCCGCAAGGCAGGCGGAAACGGACCACCTTGTGGAACTGTGGCGGACGGTCTTTGCGTCCGCCACGCTTCCCTGAGGTTTCCCCCGCCATCATAATCTGGCGGGGGGAAAACTGCTGTCAGATGGCGGAAGGACCGCCACCGCCGGCCCGGCGGTGGTGGTCCTCCCGTCATCCTAATCGGCCCCTTAGTTTGTTGATTAAGCATAACACCCACAGACCGGGCGACTAGTCCCTAAAAACAGCTTGTCCTGATTAAATCCTGCTCGACATTGCGAGTGGACTTTTTTCGAGCCCTGCTAATGTGGTGCATGTTTTTCCCATTTTTTAAAGCTTTCCCACATTGCCTGTCTCACCTTCTTTTTATTTCTCTTCTTTTTTTTCCTAAAAAAAACATTGTTGTAAATACTGTATTTTTGTTTTAATCTAAGGAGCCATCCAGCTGCCATCTCAAATCTTCATTCTCCTTTGTATATTTTATACCAAAAAATCTATTCCAAAGATTCACCCCAACTCTAAATTTCACCAACATTCTCCAAGCCAGGCTCCCTTCCATAGGGGTGGGGGAGTGGAGCAACTTATCCAAAAATGGACTTCCAAACAACAATAATAATGAGAAATGCATTTCCTTAGTTTACTCATTGTCCCCTAAAATAGAGACCCTCAATGAATGAGAAAACTAATAATCCCAATCTCCAATCTCCCAAAATGACAATATTCTCTTCAATTCAATCAGTTGCGCAAGCATGCATTTAAAACAAACGTCTGTGGGGGCATCCGTCTTTCCGCAATTGGACACATGTGTCATTCTGCAATAAACCTGTTCGGGACCTCTGCCTGGGAAATCCTGTTGCTGAGGGACACCGGTTTGAAATGTCAGATGGCAGCTGTGAGAAACTTGCCTCTCTCTATGGCAGGGGCCCCCACGATCAATCGGTCTCAGGTCGGTCACCTCAGCCACAGACTCAAGAGCTGCTGGATGTCCCATGTAGAGGTCCCACCAGAGTCGCCATTTGTGGAAAACGCACTTCTACGCTCTGGTTATCACCAATCTGTCCACCTACAATTAAAGTGCGAGGAGTCAGAGGCCAGTTCAAACAAAGAAATTTATTACAATAGCGGGTACAATATACAACTACACACTCAGATGGCGTGTGCAGACTGGACAAAGATCAACACTTAGCCTGCCATATTTATACAAAACTCAAAGCAGAGCTTACGTGACTTCATACAAAATTGCTTAATAGTGAAAATTCCCTGTGCCAGCACGTGGCCGGTTCAAGAGATGCATCTCACAAGACAAGAGTTGAGTATCAGTGATAAGACCTTATAGTTCTGTAGTTTATCAGCTACATGTCATAAACAGATAAGTAAATTAAGGTATAACAGTCATCTTCCAGCATGTCGGCTAGTTCCATAAGTGAAAATAAGTTATTTGATTACCTTTTCTTATGAAGTGGAAAATTTCGAGTTGCTTTGAGTTGAACAACATTTAGGTCAAATATACGAAATGAATGTGCTTTTAGTTCACTCTATAATCCATTTCTTAAAGGTAATTTTCTCAGAGTGGATCAGTCTAGTGATCTTTGCATTGTGACTGCTTTATCTTGGTTGTCACAACATGGAGTAGCTTCATTTAACAAGGAAATTGGAGTGCAGACTCATACGGATGTGTAGTATGTCTATGTGGCCAGCTTTGACAGCCAAATGAGCCACATGATTGTGGTTTTCAGGTGTTGCACTTGTGACATGTCAATACTTCAGGCATATGACTGGATCTAGATAGGTGAATGCACACCTTACATTGTACCTAAGATGCCTGAGTGTTTGACATTCGTTATTATCAATTCACTTTGGTGACACAAAGGTGAATTTAATGCATAGAGATTTGTAGTTGGCTCAATGAAGACAGTAGGAGATTGTGCTTGTAGTGTAACAGATATCTCAGCTAATAGTTCTGGGACACTGGTAGATGATGCAGCTGCAAAGTCTGCTTTCTGTTTTTTCAAGATGTTGCTGCACTCAATGGAGTTTGGAAGGTAGCTTTCTGTGCATACAATTGCCATTATGATAATGCTAGGCACTATCAAGTCCAATAACTATTCAAAGCCTGATATACATTTGTCAGAGCTTGCTCCTCCAATGCACCTTCAAGCCCCCTCATGTGCTACATCTCTAGGTATACCTTTTCAGCGTGACACTGAACTGTGACACCCTCCTTGTGCAGTTTAGGATGAACAGCTGGACCCTCAGTCTTTGCTCCCAGCTGGGGATGAGGGTACTGGGTTCAGGAAGGATGTAGTGTGCCAGTATATGGGTTTCTGTGGGACATACTTTTAGGTGTGCATTAGTGTTATGTTGCCATAACATGTGGCACATAGAGCAGTGGTGAGCTCACCATACATATTTCTGTACATACAGCTATGTGTCAATGCCCATTTCTATTCCTACCTTTATGTTGGTTCTATCCCGGTATTTCTACTTCACACTGTGGATACCCGATGCTGACATTCCCTCATTCCCCATGCTCAACATGCTACAGGACACTTTCACATTACTGCACTTTCGCTTTGTGGTCACTTCAATGTGTAGGGCAGAGAACTTCAAACTGGGGGTTGTGCCGCACTGGGGGGGCCTTAAGTGATATCAGGGGGGCGCCAGTCTATGGCCAAGAGTAGCATCATGCTATGTTTTAAGTGTTAAAAGCATGAGCGGCAGTAAGCCACCTTGTAATGGGCCGTCACTAACACATTTTGTCATTTATTTCCTGACTTGGAGTATGTGTAAAAAGTGTTAACACAGCTTAACTGCAAAGTTTAAATATGTTTAGACATATTTAAACATTGCCAATTTAGCAGAATAATTGTGAAAAAATTGAGGGGGGCCCGAGGATTTTTTTTTTTTTTACAGGGGGGGCGCAGCATTAGGAAGTTTGAAGACCATTGGTGTAGGAGTAGGTGTATCACTTACTGGTAGCGACGTCCACGACAGTTCTGATTTTGCAGGTCATCGAGTAGGTACAGAAACGGTATGACGTGCGATGGATTGCATAACAGCACAGGAAATGTGGAAGCGTGTTGTGGTGATTTTTGGCCTATATGCCCCCCCTTCCGCCAGTTCTAATGAGGTGGTTGGACCGAAACAAGCAGTGCGATGGAAAAATGCATCGTAATAGGGCGTGTGGTTCCAGGGCCAGACCACGCTCGGATCTGCTCCATTGGACCTTTCCGAAACCGTTGCAGTCAGAATTTCCTGTCGGAGTTGGAAGAACTGCGTCGTTCGGTAAGCCATGTATTGTAGTGCATCATAACACTGCGGTCGCAATGACCACTTCCGATGAGACATTGGGCGGACCGACTGACCGCGACAAACCCGCACAGGCTTTTCGACCGACATCGTTATAAGCCCCTACATTTTTATTTATACGTTTTCATCAAAATTATTAATTTTTTATATGAAATTGTTATATATGTTTAAAACTATTCAGAATGGAATTCTTTAAAAAAAATTGTTATAATGTTAAATATAAAAATGATTGATAAAAATAAACTATTCATAAAATTCGTTTTTTTGCAAAATTTAAAATAATTTTAATTATTTTTATTTACTTTTTTTTATAAATACTAGGGGGCCGATTCACAGAACTAATCTGAGATAAAATCCTAAACTTACTACTTTTGGTATTCACAGAAGGCATTTAGTAGTAGTAAAGTTAGGACTCCTAACTTTACTACTATTAGACTGAGATAAAATCCTAAACTTACTACTTTTGGTATTCACAGAAGGCATTTAGTAGTAGTAAAGTTAGGACTCCTAACTTTACTACAACTAAATGTCTTTTGTGAATACCGAAAGTCATAAAGTTAGGATTTTGTCTCAGTTTAGTAGTAGTAAAGTTAGGAGTCCTAACTTTACTACTACTAAATGCCTTCTGTGAATACCAAAAGTAGTAAGTTTAGGACTTTATCTCAGATTAGTTCTTTTATCGGCCCCTAGAGGCTTAAATTGGTGTGTTATAATATAACATTTTAGAAAAATATATAATTTTTTTAAGTACAATAATGTGGAATATTAATTGTGTATTTTTTAATATAATATTGTAGGTAAAATGTTTATTTTGAATTGTAATAATTTAATTTACATTTTTATGTTTTTATGCCATCCCCAAGTTTGTTTAGATTGGAGCAGGAATAGTAAATGTCACTCCTTTACTGTCGAACACCTTCCGAAATTGGTTTAGATTGGAGTGGGGATAGTAAAAGTTACCCTTTACTGTACAACACCTTCCCTAAATTGGTTTATATTGGAGTGCGAACAGTAAATGTCACCCTTTTAGTGTCCAACACCTTCCTGAAGTTGGTTTTGGTCGGAGTGGAAATAGTAAATGTCATTCCTTTACTGTCGAACACCTTCCCCAAACTGCTTTAGATTGGAGTGGGAATAGTAAATGTCACCCCATTAGTATCCAACACCTTCCCTGGGTTGGTTTCGATTGGAATGGAAATAGTAAATGTCACCCCTTTAGTGTCCAACACCCTCCCTGAGTTGGTCTAGTTTTTAGTGGGAATAGTAATTGTCAAAACTTTAGTGTCCAACACCTTCCCTGAGTTGGTTTAGATTGAAGTGAGAATAGTTCATCTCACCCCTTTAGTGTCCAACACCTTCCACACATTGGTTTGGATTGGAGTGTGAAAAGTAAATGTCACCCCTTTAGTGTCCAAGATCTTCTCTGAGTTGATTTAGATTGAAGTGGGAATAGTAAATTTAAACCCTTTAGTGTCCAATACCTTCTCTGAGTTGGTTCAGATTGAAGTGGGAATAGTAAAGGTCACCCCTTTAGTGTCCAACACCTTCTCTGAGTTAGTTTAGATTGGAATGGGAATAGAAAATGTCACCCCTATAGTGTTGAGCACCTTCTTTGAGTTGTTTTAGATTGGAGTGAGAATAAAAAATGCCACTCCTTTAGTGTTTAACACCTTCCCTGACTTGGTTTAGATTGGAGTGGGAATAGGAAATGTCACCCCTTTAGTATCCAACACCTTCTCTGAGTTGGTTTAGGTTGGAGTGGGAATAGTAAATGTAACTCTTTTATTGCTCAACACCTTCCCCAACCCGGTTTAGATTGGAGCAGGAATAGTAAATGTTACCCCTTTAGTATCCAACACCTTTCCAGACTTGGTTTAGATTGGAGTGGGAATAGAAATTGTCACCCTTTAGTGTGCAATACCTTCCCCAAATTAGTTTAGATTGGAGTGGGAATAGTAAGTGTAACTCTTTTATTGCTCAACACCTTCCCCAACCCGGTTTAGATTGGAGCAGGAATAGTAAGTGTTACCCCTTTAGTGTTCAGTACCTTCCCCGAGTTGATTTAGATTAGAGTGTGAATAGAAAATGTCACCACTTTAGTTTTTAACATTTTCCCCAAATTTAGAATAATAAATAGATGTCACACATATTTAAAAACTATTTTTGGACAGTTTTAATGTATTGTATAAATCAAATTTTATTAAATATATTTGTAAAATAAAATAACAGCAATTTTAAAATGATATAAAGTAATCTATTTTTTTAATTGTAAGAAACAGAAAAAAATGATTTTATACATATTTGCATAATCTAACTTTTTACATGGTATTTTACATTCAATATCATTTTTGAACATTTATTTAACTTGTTACATTAATTTTTAAACATATTTATTATTAGTATATATTAAATTATTGTATAAAATTTATATTTTACAATTTTGGACCATTTGTTACAACATTGTTTGATATATTTAACATTGAATTCATTAGTAATGCTGACAATAATTTTGTAGTTAATATTGTGGTAATCGATATTTTTAACACAGTACATGTTTATTGATAGGTAACGTTATTTGTGTTTCCGATATTTTTGTTATTGATGTATAGGTAAAAAACAATATTTTTATTAACTATATTTGTGTGTTCGATATTAGTGATTTTTATAGTTATGTATATGGGTTCGGTATTATTGTTCTTGATATTAAATTTCTGATATTTGTGTTTCTAAATATTTGTTGGATCGATATTCTGTCACTGATCCGAGTGTGGCTGTCTAGGAGAAATACACAAAGCCCAATTGTCAGCTACCCTCAGTCATGTGACCCAGAGACAGGCTACAAGCAGGAAAAAGCCAACTTTCTTAAAGTAAAATATATCAAGAGGGTAGGCCCAAGTGATAGCAGCTAGATAGGGCCTACATTTAAAGTATTACACAACAAATTACCTAGCTGACGCTTGCACTGCTGCTTTCTACTTAAACAGACTAGAACCAATACCACATTTTATTGGTCCCGGTTATTTATTCAACCATTATTCTGTAACTCTCATTTTATCTTATGTCATATGTATCAGAAATAGGGAAAACACTTTTTGTTTCAAAAGATATACAGTAAACATAAAAGGTAACAACACAATAGACACACCAAATGAATCCGTAAACAATACATCACAATGTTACAATACATCTCAGTGTTCAGCCAGTCAATCATTTCATAACTACAACAACATTATTCATTATTTATACCTATTCAAGCAGTCTTTTTTATGGTTGCTGTCCAATGGGGACAAACTTTCTTGCAGCTAATTGCATGCCAATTGGGTATAAGCCAATTCCGCCATGTTTTAAGCAGAGAGCAAAAACAAAACTCTTCAACGCTGGTTATGAGTGGTAAAGTGCACAGTCCTAAGTCACACAAATATGAATTCAGCAAGAGTGAAGGGTAAAGGCAAAAGTTTTGGGGGTGACCTTGCAGAGGGGTCAGGTCCAACAAACTGTGACCTTTTAAGACACCGGCATGACTACTACACAACTGCTTACACAATCACCTGCATGACCCTTTGCTTAACAATCTCACCCCATACTACATGTCAGATTGCATAAGAGAATACATGACAATGTGTTACACAATTAAATAACTGCTTTCATGATAAATTGGATGGCAGACTACATACAACCCATGTGAAAACTACATAATTAACAATATGAACAATATGAGAATCCTAACTCAACAAATCTGACTAGGGGCTTCTTTTCTGGTTTATTAGAGCAGGAGGAACTCTGTAAAATGACAACCTCCCATACTGCAATTCCCTCTTTCACATGCCCCATTTAAAGGTTGGGGGATCACTGATGCATCATGGAGGGATCCTTCTCAGCTGGCTCCCTTGATGGTAACCCTGGCCTGGCAGTCTGTCCACCACAAGGCAGCCCCTCTTAAGGGTGTGGCAGCCATCACTGATTTACCCTGCTGGTGTCCACAAAACGAAGCATGGCTGACTTGGATAAGGAAACTGTTGAATGGGCCAACAAGCAGGGAGAAAACTTAAAATGGGGCTCACTCAACAGTCCTTTAATGCAGTGATGAGAGGAACAACAGTGAGGCTCTTTTCACAGCACATAGTTCCACACAGGGCAGGCAGGGATTGCTCAACAGAATGTTTGGTATTCTGCCAGGGGGGTGGAGTATAGGGTCTCTGCCCCCCATGTGGACCGGGGTGAGGAAGACTGTCAGTCATGCCATGGTCTAAATGATGCCCTCTCTCTCTAATGTTGTATGTACCCCAAGGAGTAGTATACTACATGTCCGGAAAGACCTTCAGCACCTCATCTGGGCTGGAACATACAGTAGAAATACTCATACAATGCAGTACTTATGAATGCAGAAAGATTGCAGGTGTGGCAGATGATTTTATACCTGCATTCTGATGCATATAACATCTAAGCTGATCTAGGTCAGGCCCCATCAAAGTGATCTATGAGAAATCACTGATTAGACCACCGATTACAAACAAATATCTAGTTCATGGCATCGAGGAAGGTGCTCTAAGCACTCGGCCAACATACTTTCATTTTCTGTATAAGATCAGCAACAATTAAAAAGGTGGCTAGGCCTTGCATTTCACCCTCAGGGTAGTATAGGGCTTTATTGACACTGGGAAGGCAAATTTACTATACTAACTCTAACCCTAGAATATTTGAGGAAGTGTAACTGCCCCAAAGTACTCCAAAGGCGTATTTACTTTTGTAACTCCAGTAATGAAATAGGTTGGGGAAGTAAAAAAAAAAAAGTATTTAAAAAGAAAAGGTTGGAAAGTGGTAATTCTGCAATGCCAGGAAAGTGCTGCCCTGAGGGTACTGCTCAAGGCAAAAACTAGGAATACTAAGTAGAGAGACATGAAACTATTTCAACATCATGGCAAATGCTACATTTCTGGAATTGGGGTTAATGGACAACAGATTAAGATAGCTGCAGCAATTTCGCAACCCTCCTGCATTTGGGTCCATAGGTGAGCCTATGAATTGGAAGATGGCATGGTTATGGGTAAGAAGCGGTGCTGAGTTTGGTATTGTATGGCTACAGGAGATGTGCTAGTGTCTCGAAAGTGACGCGACTCTGGGACAGCTCCAAAGGTAGCTAGTGAATGGTACTAGCACCAAAGTGAGTTCTAGGACTTTTTCTAGGCGTGACTCTTCAACTCTTCAGGGATGCTACAGTAAATAAGGTTTAGGAATGTGAAAAATAATCACTGGCACAGGGGCTAGATAGTGCTCGCCCTGCAGGCTCACTCTTGTACTTCCCGTGTCCATGAAGAAGTGCAGAAGGGCCTGGGCTGTCTTACTTCTTATTTAGAGTTAGGCGGATTCAACTGGCCTCTAAATATGGCAGGCAGGACCGTTGCCACATTTTAGCGATCTTCTGCTCTGTCAGATTTTAAACATTCTTATTCTGTACTAAATAGCTGGGCACAGATGCTTTAGGTTGGGTATGGTGAGGTTTTTGTCGGATTTTACTTGGGATTTTTACATACACATGCAGACAAAAACACACACACTCTTGTCTCTGTTTTAAAGGTCTTAAAAATGGTAATTTTACAAACTATTGTGCCCATATTTATCAATATTTCACGTAACGCAATGCAGCAAGTCACCTTGCTTCGCTGCATGAAAGGGAGAGGGCAGGAATGTGCCATATTTAATATTATGTGGTGCATTCATGCTCTCTGCCTGCGCTGGGGCACAAACTGCTGCCTAGTGCTAGCGCAGGCATCTTTCACCAATCATGCAAGGGCGCCTGTGCTGTAGGTAAGATTGTTTTGTGCAGGAAGGGGCACTTTTACCAATCGGCAAAGGTATTTTTCTGTTTGTAAGCATGCTGATATTTCTCCTCGTTGCACCTCTGGTGGGGAGGCGTACAACTCTGACGCATTCCCAGGTCTACCAGTGTTGGTAAATCTGGGAATGTGTCAGAATGCATGGGTGGATGCATGGGAACACCCATGCTCCACCCATGGCACGCCACCCCCGCAGAGTAACGCAAGGCAGTGATTTGTGCTGCCTTGTGTTACTCAAGATTTATCAAGTCACGCAGGGCCACGCAAGGTGGCCTTGCATGGCTTGATAAATCTCATTTAGGTTAAGCATC
Source organism: Calotriton arnoldi (assembly GCA_963921515.1). Taxonomy (NCBI): domain Eukaryota; kingdom Metazoa; phylum Chordata; class Amphibia; order Caudata; family Salamandridae; genus Calotriton; species Calotriton arnoldi. The sequence continues at coordinate 775,772 of CAWUFW010007414.1, read as the reverse complement.
ACCCTTGCGTCCCTTTGCGTGGCACAAGGGTGACACATAACCTTGATAAATATGAGTGAGCTTTAAGTACCCCTCACAATCTCAACTCCCCTCTCTTCCTTCTGCTCCTGAAGCTACCCTCCTGCCGTGCTTCTCATATAATGTAGTTCAACCAGTTGATTTTTGGGAAATAGGAAGCTCACACCCCTCCCAACCTTACTGACCAAGCTACGTCCTTGCCTGGGAAATTGATCTCATACTGATTCCATTTGACCCACTGTAAGGAACAAGGACCTAAAACCAACACATTTGTAATGCATGCAAAACCATTTTAAACTCTGCACAACTGCTTAAAATGATTTACTAAAATAATTTTCTATAGTTGAAAACCTGTCGCCATGGATAACAGAAAAATAACCCCATGCTACAAAACAGGTCACTACAAACCTCGGAGTTAATGCTATCTGACTCACTCTTGGTAGTAGTGATGACCCGACCAAGCACTTGCAATATTAGACACCTATGTCCTTCTAGTAATGCATTAGGAAAATAGAACTCCTGACAAAATGCCCACAATGTTAACATTTTAATGCAAGTGGGAATATACTGTTGCATCCTCCGCAGCCCAGGAGCATGCAAATCAATATGCCATTGTTAGACCAGGCATTTTCAGCGGGTTTACCCCCAGACTTTTTGCTCTTTGTCCACCTGTTTTTGACCCTGTTTTTGTTGGTTTTAGGACCCTAGGCACTTTACCACTGCTGATCAGTGCTAAAGTGCATATGCTCTCTGTGCAAATTGTTATTATGGATTGGTGTTACCATGATTGGCTTGTTTGACTTACTACTAAGTCCCTAGTACAGTGCACTGTGTGAGTCCAGGGCCTGTAAGTCAAATGCTGCTAGTGGCGCAGGGTCAAGACTGATTTGCATATGGCTGGGTCCAAACTGGAATGGCATGGTGAGCAAAAAACGATGGATTTAGGCTCAGATCTCTGTACTGGGGTGAATGTATGACATTGTTCTGCATTCTGTCCATCAATTGTTCTTTTGCATTTGTCACCCCGAGTGGGACGGGTATGCCCAGACGTGGGTCCCGTGCTCTCCATGCCACTGGAGTCAAGCTATCCTGGCTGATGAGGGCTGAAAGCCCGAAACCGGTCCTAGGATGCTTGTTTCCAGACCAGGGAGGACCTGGCCTGGCAGTTCGGGCTGGACTGTTCCCATTGGGCGCAGGGTCAAGACTGATTTGCATATGGCTGGGTCCAAACTGGAATGGCATGGTGAGCAAAAAAACGATGGATTTAGGCTCAGATCTCTGTACTGGGGTGAATGTATGACATTGTTCTGCATTCTGTCCATCAATTGTTCTTTTTGCATTTGTCACCCCGAGTGGGCCTACAGCACTGGATGTGCCACCCACACAAGCAGCCTTGCAAACATTTCTCAGACCTGCCACTGCAGTGTCTGTGTGCAGTCTACTACTACCATGTCGACCTAGCAAGTGCACCCACTTGCCAGGCCCTAACCTTCCCTTTTATTACATGTGAGTCACCCCTAAGGTAGGCCCTAGGTACCCCTGTGGGCAGGATGCAGTGTATGTGAAAGGTAGGACATGTACTGATGTGTGTGACATGTCCTGATAGTGAAATACAGTGTATTTCGTTTTTCACTATGGAAAGGCTATCTAGCCTATAGGATAGAATGGGAGTTTATTTATAACATCTTATAAATATAACTTCCCATTGGGACAAGATAGGAAGACAACGTTTAGTATGCCTGAACTCAGAATGTAAAGATGCATCTTTTAGTAAGAATGATTTTTACATTTTGTGTTTGAAATTAGCCCTTTTAGAAAGTGGATATGTTTTTGCTTAGCCATCCTGTGTGCCTCTGCTGGTTTGTGGATTGACTGTCTTGGCTTTGGAGTGATAGGGGCTGGGGATGTGCATTCACTGTAGATAGCCACTGGGGGAGTTGAGGTGTGTCATGCCTTTCCTGGATGAGTCAGGGCTGGGCTGAATAGACCTGGGCTGCATTCAGAGTAGGGGGAGGAGATTTCCTTTCACCTGAATGGGCCTGGTCTGCCATACACAATGCTGTCTCCACCACCTGCTGGGAAGCTGGACCAGAGAGGACAGAACTGATTTTGACTGAGCACAGAGCCTCTCTGCCACAAGAGAACAAAGAGAAATGGAATATAAATATTGGGGCCCAAACCTCAGAACTTTAGAATATTTCTGGACTCAAAAGGAACCTCTGCCAAGGAGAAGAGCTGGGAAAGCTGAAGGAGAAGTACTGCCCCTTTGCTGTGTGCTGTCTTGGGTTGGCCTGAAATGGCTGTTTCCGCCAAGGAGAGGATAAAGACTTTGCTGTGTGCTGTGTCTCCTGCTTGAAGAAGATATCCAAGGGTTTGAAGTAGAGCTTGCCTCCTGTTCTGAAGTCGCAGGGATAAAAAGACTTCACCACCAGCTTCCCTGAACTTCCTTGCTGGGAGTTCTGACCTGCCAAGAGGAGCCTGTTGCTGTATTTGGCCTCTGGAGGTTGTTCCTGCTGTTGGGAGCTGAAAAAGAGACACAACAAAGAGAAGCGGGATGCATCCGCACCCGTTTTTGATGCATCGCCACTGTGCCACTGAAGAAACCGACGCAACACCACCTGCCCGAGGCTAGAGAAATCGCCGCACGCCGAGATCACGCACCGATTCTGATGGAGGCCCTGCTGTGTAGCTGCAAGAACCAACGCATTGTGGGACCGCGGCTGGAGAGATCAACGCAGTGCCATCGCAGTTGCTGCATCCCTGAATCCCACACATCACACCGGGGCGCCAAGTCTTCAACAACTCCTGGGTCGGAGTAAGAAACCGACGCATCACCTCCCTGCACAGTAAGAAACCAACGCATCACCTCCCCTTCAGTAATGAACCGAAGCATCACCTCCCCTGCGTGGCAGTAAGGAACAGACGCATCACCTCCCCTGGATAAAGGAACCAATGCATCACCTTCCCTGGGCTTAAGGAACCGACGCATCACCTTCCGTGTGGCTGTTTTTGTTGATGATTTTGACGCATCCAAGGTACTTTGTGTAGAAAGTGTTGCATCTATAGTTTGCTATGGACAGAACTGTTTTTACCTTCTAAAATTTACATTTTGATTACTGTATTTTATGCCGCATGAATCTCCTACCCCTAAACGACTTAACTGCAAACTGGTCTCGGAATTTGAATAATGGAAGAATATGTCATTTTTGTAACCTGAGCACTCAGACTTTAGATCATGTTTTGTTTGCTTGTCCGGTATTGATCTCGAGTCGTTATCGTTGGCTCCGGCCGATGTTTCTGCAAAACAATGTACAAAATGTAGCATCAGCCCGAGACTATCTTTTTTGTCCAAAAAATGAAGCCGTATGTGTAAAACTTTTTAATTACTTTAAAGAATTTATGTATATATTTTAAATTTGTCATATATATACATACTTATTTTAATTGGGTAATTAACTTCCTCGCTTAAGAAAATCTTACGAAGTACTAGTATCTTGCTCTCTTAAATTGTATTTTGCACATTACTAGCTGCTATTTATTGCTATTTTGCACATTAGGGATATGTTGAGTATATGTCCCACTCTAACCTTTTGGTTATTCCTCAAAATTAATTGAAGTGGAATTTTGCATGCATTTTGCACATAACTTAGCTGCTACTGAATGGCTTTTTGCATAGATCGGGCTACGCTTAGTTACTCTGTTACCATGCTGCTATTCCCTAAATTGTACTTGAATGTACATTTGCATATTTAGGAGATGCTTTGTTTCCTTTCTCGCCTGGTAATTCATTTTAATCGTTTTTTATTCGAAATAGAATTTTGGGTTTTATATAACATAAGAACGGGTAGCTTTCTGATGTTTATGCACTTTTCAGGATATTGTCTGTTATCTCATCCTTTATGTTGCAAACTCTAAACACCATTCATAGTCGAATTGTTTGTGTTGCTGCGGTAAATTCTATGATGGCATGTGGAGTGAGCCTTGTTATGTTTTGTTATCTATAATACTATGCACGTGATTTATGTGGACCTCCTAGGAGTTCCAAATCTTGAATAAAATATTGAATTGAATTACTGTATTGTGGATTTTTGTCGTTTTGGTCTTGTTTGGCTTGGATAAAGATTACTTATTTTTCTAAACTGGTGTGGTGTCCATTTGTAGTGTTTTCACTGTATTACTGTATGTGTGCACAAATGCTTTACTCACTGCCTCTGAGATAAGCCTGTCTGCTTGTGCCAAGCTACCAAGGGGGTGAGCAGGGGTTATTTTAGAAGTGTATCCCCTTACCCTGACTAGGAAGAAGGGTCCCTAATTTTACAAAGGTGCAAGCCATTGCCAACTAGAGACCCCCATTTCTAACAACCACACACAGAGCTCTGGATTGTACATCTTTATTAATCAGCATACAAGCTCAATCTGATCTCTGATTACGTCATAACCATTAATAACCACACCTTAACACCTCCCAACCAGTTACGTACTTCCTTTACTGAGTCTGCCCAGCACCGCAAGCGTCCTAGCGCACATAGTCTCACAACACTACATCTCACACTTTGTTAAATAAAAAGTCCAAACAACAGTTAGATTATATTGTTTCAATGAGTCATTGAGGCACCTGCACTAGTCAACCAGATCGAGCGACAGGGAGTGACTGAGATGCACTCTGTTCAGGCACCGATGGTTCAGGTTCTGATGCTTGACCTGGACTGTTAAGCGGGACAGGTTCATCGGTAGGTGTAGGAGCTGACTATCGCAGAGGTAGGTGTTTGAAATGTGAAGAATCCCATGTGAATGACTGTCCGGGACGATGTGCAGTCGCCATCCTTTGCTTGTGATGGAGTGAGGTTTGCAGATTACATCCTCATGAAATTAAGCAACCCCATAATAATGTATTGACCGCATGAACTAACCAACCCTGAATGCATACATTCACACATGGGGCAAAAGCATTTTATATAATATACTAAACCATGATGGCTTGAGCACGTATTAACTGTTTGCGCTTTGAAAAACCGTACTGCTGCATGTTTATGCTATGTTGTACATTGCACATTTTGCATGTTGTGCACAAATAACGAAAAGGTTGCTTTAAATTAATAGCTTTTGCTAGGAATTAATTAAGACAGGGTATTAGTATGGTTGGAGGTAACCATTATGGGTTTTATTTCATGAATTAATATTCTTTTGTGTTTATTTACTTTAGTACGAGATTGGGCCTGCATGAAAATGGCCTCTTGTCCGAACCAGCATGTGGTTGTCTTGCTCTTTACGGAAGACGCATGCGCTGAAATGTTTTGCCTGCTTACGAACTGCAGAGTGCAGCAGCTGATGTAATCCGTGTGAAGGCCATGTTGACCTGTGTCCTATTGTTTATGTGCCAAGACGCGACAGCGACTGTGGGAACTGCCATCGCTACGTGCAATTTGAATGTGAAGCGGATGTCACAATATGAGAATGTTGCAAAATGTATAACTATTGATATTAGTAGTATACGAATGTATTTATCCTTAATACTTCTTTGCTAGAACCAGTATGGGATGGATTTGCGGGGAGAACTGGATGAGGAGACCCTAACATGATTCGTGACAACCAATTACAGGTCGAGTTCCTACTGACACTGCAACATTGTAAGATAGTGAGCTAGGCATCAGGGTATAATTGATATCCCAATTAGGGGTGTGGCAGAACATCGAGGGAGAGAGTATCGAGAGCAGAGCATCGAGATAGAGAACGCAGAGAACATCTAGAACATCGAGAGGGAAGCGCACCAAGACAGAGAGAGCGGATCTGCACAGAGTCAGAGAGCACTTTAGGTACGAGAACGTTGCGGGAGTGCTTGGGAGGAGACTGCGTCCGAGGAGGACTAGATCAAAGGTAGATAGACTTGGGAGATTATCTTTTGTCTGTTAGTTTATTGTAAGACTTAGCTGCATTCTGTCCTGTTAACTTTGTCCTCTGAGCCTATCTCTGGGGACCCCTTGCCACAACCTCGGCCAAGGAAGTGGTTTTCCTGATTCTTTGGTGGGTATCACCCTCCTTAAATGCTTTAATTTTGCAATATATTTCTGCAAAGTATTATGCTGTACCTTCTCTTCCCCATTCCCTACGCACGCTTTGATGTCAATGCAAATGACTCATTTTGATTACATTGCTTGATAATTTGTTCTCTTATATGTGATCTTGTGTGTGCACTGATAATCTGAATTATGAGCATTTAAAATTTAAATAAAATAAAATTATTAACCGAATAAACGACTCTGTGGTTAATTAGTTAAAGTATTAAACTGATTAGTTAATCATAGTCACCATCAACTAATGGTCCATCGACCAAAAGAGGACAGTTGAAAATAAGAATAGCTAGGAATATATATTGTTATCAATGTGAAGTATAATATAGTACATAAACTGACAAATTAACCCCCCCTAAATCCAGCGCCTGTCTTCAGGGATCATTTATGGGTAATGTGTGATGGGCCCCGTTTTTTGGTAAGTGGTTTATGTGTGAAGAAATATTTCTAGTCCCTGGATCGTGAATTAGGGGTTGCGCTGGATCAGTTTTACTGGTAGCAGAATGATGGTCATTATTGATTATTTTGGTGATTTATTGATTATTGATTATTGATTATATGTTTAACATTCTATGTAAAGTGAGTTAGTGTTGTGTTTCATGTAGTTTTTGGAACACAGGTATAGAAGGGTATCTGGGAAGCCGGCAGTAAAAGTTAGCCTGATATAAGGCAGAAGAAAAGTGTGAGAAGTGAAATCACACGGGAATAGGTGCATTGTATGTTTAATTAGTGATAACATTCATGTGTTATCTTAAGGACAATTTAGTATGTATGTAGAAAAGGAGTGAGATAGCGAAGGGTCCACCTGTGAAACTTTGGCCTTATCCCCACAAGAGTAGTGAGACCTCCTTTCCCACAAAAGGTCCTCTTGTGAAATTTTGGCCTTATCCTTAAAGAAGTAACAGGTCCTCCCCTAGCTTGGATGAAGGGAAGGATAGCGGAATTGTTATACTTGCCCGTTTTGAAAGAAATATTCTTTTAAGTGAAAAACTATCCTTTATTTAGTAAACGCACAATGTGGTATTGTTTTATGTTGTGACTAATAAGTTATTGTAAAGAAAAAAGAACTTAGAAAAGTGCCGATAATTTTTGTAAAGGGAGGGTCAGCAGTAAGAGGAGAGGCTGACGTCACAAAAAGCCGCGCTGACATTGGTCAGACTGCAGATGCAAGGTAAGCTCGGATTGGCGGGTTGGTGTGAGCCGCGCTGGTATGGGACAGGATAGCAGAGACGTAGAAAGCTCCGATTAGAAGAATTAGAGTGTGTTGCGCTGACATTGGTCAGGTGCCTAGGAAAGCAAAGGAATCTGATTGGTGAATTATAGCGGATTGTGTTGACAAAGATTTGGATTTGAGTGAAATTGTTGATAATTAGCAAAAATGTATTTCGTAAAACCAAGACAAGAGAAATTGACTTTGTCTGGCAAAATTAAAAGATTCTTTAAAAAAGACAAACCCGTAATAACGAGAGAAGGAGTTCCTATCCCTCCACCAAAGACACCAGCGTCTTATATGATGTTGAAATATGGTTATCACACATGCATTTGGGTAGAATATATGAAGAATGATGGTGTGTTAGCTTTTCCAGAGCATGATTCTTTTAATTTGGCAGTTTTGCGCAATTTGAGAGACAAGATGATGGCATTAGATCCAAGACCCAGACCAACACATTTTGAAGCATTAGTAGAATGGGAGGATGAAATGTATGAAAGGGAAATACATAGAGGTGGCAGAAGTAATAGATTTATGTTTGGAAGATTTCATGATGAAAGACATGAGGACAGAATGAAGAGATTGAGAAATGGAGAGATAACTGAAGGATCGTATCCGGTTTTAATGGTAGGAGAGACTGCAGGAAGCAAATGCAAGGAGAAAAGGAAACATTTAGAGCCATTTGGTTATGGATATAATCCGAATGAATCTGATGACGAACTACTGGATGATATATTAGTTAAACGTTACCTCCTTATCAGGAAAGTCCGACGATGGTGACACCAAATGCACCGTCAATGGAAACCCCAATGACACCTCAAACTACACTAGTTCCAACCGTAAGTGATGTAGTGCAGGAAGAAGAAGTAGAATTGGCAATAAAAACCAAAGAGTTAGTTGAGAAATTAAATCAGATGAATATGAAGATAGATGCAATAACTGTGCCAGTAACTATAGGACCAGCAATACCCGTATTTGAAAATAGACTTATCCATGAACCTTCCTTGACTATCCCACTAAATTCTGCAGTAACATCAGTTAGCAATAGAATTAACACTGAAAGCGTTCAAAGTGAACAGCCCACTACCGCTACTAGGTTAACACCTCTGACTAATTTAACAGTAAATGAAACACCTAAAGGAGTAATGCAGTTACAGCCAAAAAGAATAGAGCTGGAGGAAATCCACAGAAGTGAAGTTTCAATAGGTCCAACAACCGAAGAGTTAGATGATTGGGTGAAAGGGTTACAAAGGAGAAAAACACAGCCACAACCTATTGATGTGTGTAAGTTGAGAGTAGATCTGGAAGAAATGATCCTTGGGACCATAAGTCCAGATAGGCTAAAGACTTATCAGGATGATGAACTGATGTATCTGTGTAAGAGTATTACTTGGAAAGCGAGAAATCTACATGAGAGGTTAGTAGAAGCTGCAGATGAATTAGGAGTAGATATGGGAAGATCAAAAGTGTTGCAGAAGACATATAGAGTGGATTTTACTGAAAAGGATATAGAAAATATGAATACATCTGGTAGACGATTGCAGATAAAAGAGTTAATGGTTGTGTTGAGAAAATGGGGAGACGTGGAGAGATGGAAGGGTAGATGGATGAGGAAGAAAGAAGAAACAGCTGCAAAATAAATATATTTACGTCCCGTAAAAGAAGCAGAAAATGTAACTCTTGAATGTCCCATGAGAGAAGTTCCAGGAGGAGATTATATGCATGTTCCGTGGTCTAGACAGGATATATTGTCTTTTACAAATGAGTTTCCCAGGTTGAGAGAAAAGCCAGTGGAATGGTACAAACAAGTTGAAAGGTTTGTGAAAGTTTCGAAAGTGTTGCTGAAAGATCTAGATGGATTATTTGAAAGTGTTGTCCCTGCAGATCTATGGACTGAATGTAAGATTACAGTAGATTGGCCAAAAGAGGAATATCCCAGAGATCCTAAAACAGGAGCACCTTCTGATGAGGTGATGAAAAACTAAAATCAGGTGATTACTTTTTTGAAAAGTAAAATTTCCCCTAAGGAAACTGATTGGGTAAAAATAGATAGAACCACCCAAGTGCCGAAAGAGTCTGTGCATGCGTATTATGAGAGATTGTTACGGGTTTTTAAGCAGTATAGTGGTTTTGAGAATATTGGAGACAAGGATATGGGTCATTTTGTGTATAGAGTTGTGTACGGATTGAGACCTGAGATTAGTCAGATGATACAGCAACACATGTTGTGTTGGCAGGCCAAAACAATTGATGAGATCCTAAGGTATGCGAAATATTGCAGCAATCACATTGAGTCTCGCCATCGCAAATTAAAAGAGAAAATGATGTGGGGGCAAGTAAAGGTAGCAGAGCAGCAGGAAGCCCAGTTGAATTCTCAGCCCACAATCCAAATGGGAGGAGTTAGTCAGAATGCTCAAAGACCCAGTGGAGGTAGAGGTAGGGGACAAATGAGCAGGGAAGAGGCGAAAAAGAAATTTCCTTGTCATGCGTGCAGAAAGTATGGACACTGGAAGAATGAGTGTAGATCAGTGCAGAGGACTAATGGAGGAAATCAAATTTTAACCCCACAGGTGCAGAATGAGGTAGGTGTGCAACAGCCACCGCAGTAGCAGGTAGTTACTACCCAGTATCAGGTCCCGCAACCACCTTTGCCACACAATGTAAATGCTCAAAGATACAGTGCGGATACAGGGTTCCACGGAGGAGACCAGGTTGGTAAAAATACTAACACAAATGTGATTCCCCCAATTTTGGATGCAATGTGATGGAAGTGATGTTGAGTCGAATCAATGACGCTGCCTGAGGGGGGAGGAAGAGTGCGTGCTTGGCGCCACTCTAGAGGTAGATCAGTCAGGTCCATTTGTTGACGGAAAAGTGGAAGGTAATGATATCACCTTTCTTGTGGACACTGCTGCTACCCGTTCTACTGTGAGAGCAGCAGAAATTCCAAACCTACCCCTCTCGGGATAAATTATCCAAGTAGTAGGAGTCTCAAATAAACAGATTAATACTCCAGTTACTAAACCAATTGAAGTGCATATTGGTCCATTTAAAGACATGCATCGGTTCGTAGTGTGTGACTCAAGTCCGGTAAATTTGTTAGGGAGAGGTTTGTTGTGCAAGATGAACAGCACTATTTACTGTACACCGGATGGTATTGCATTCCAGACACCTGATGAGGATGTCGCTTTTAAAATGGTGCTAGCAAAGCAAGGAACAGAAGTGAACGAGTTATTCTCGCTTCTTACAGATAAAAGTGTGCCTGAAGAATTGATGACGGTAGTGAATTCAGATGTGTGGGATTTCACAGGACAAGAGATTGGGTTAATGAAAAAAGTAGACCCGATTAAAATTACAGAGAAAGACGGGGTTAGCTATCCAAATACACCACAGTATAAAATGAACCAGAAGTAATAGCAGGAATAGCTCCTGTAATTGATCAAATGATTGAACACGGAATTTTAAAAGAAATAATGAGCAGTCCTTGTAATTCACCTATTATGGGATTGAAAAAGCCAAACGGAACCTATAGAATAGTGCAAGATTTGAGAAAGGTGAATAAAATTGTTGTGCCTTGTTGCGCAGTTGTGCCAAACCCAGCAGTGATTCTCTATCAAATCCCACATGATGCGGAATGGTATACAGTGATTGATTTGTGTCATGCATTCTTTTCGATTCCCATACATCCGGATAGCCAGTATTTATTTGCTTTCCGGTTTGGAGATCGTGTTTTGGCATGGTGCCGAGTTCCTCAAGGGTATACTGAGAGTCCTTCAATTTTTAACCAGATTTTGAAAAAGTGTCTAGAAGATTTGAAAATGTCTGGAGGGTCAGTTCTAGTTCAGTATATTGATGACCTACTGGTGGCATCAAAAACTCAAGAAGCCTATATTGCAGACACAATTGCTTTACTGAACCATTTGGCAGGAGGTGGACATAAAGTATCCCCTGCAAAATTACAATTCTGTCAGCGAGAAGTTCAATACTTAGGTCACAAGATTGAGAAAGGAGTCAGAAAGGTAACATCAGAGCATATTCGTGTGATCAAAGACATGAAACCACCCACAACACAAAGAGAAGTGCGAATGTTCTTGGGAGTGGTTGGATATTGTAGACAGTGGATCAGTGGTTTTTCACTAATGGCAAAACCTCTACAGAGGCTGACAAGGAATGATGTGAAAGACCCTATTAAATTGGATGAAGAGAGCATGGAAGCTTTTGTTAAATTGAAAGACAGTCTGTGTCAGGCACCTGCATTGGAGATGCCTGATTATTCAAAAGATTTTGCATTATATTGCAGCGAAAGAGATGGGTGTGCCCTTGCAGTTTTAACTCAGAGACATGGAGTGGCGAGACGACCTGTGGCATATTTTTCTGCTACTTTAGATTCAGTAGCTGCCGCGTTACCTGGATGTTTGAAAGCAGTAGCTGCTACATGTGTGAGTCTGGAACAGAGTGAAGGGATCATAATGGTTCATCCTGTGAGAGTGTATGTGCCACATTCAGTTGAGATCCTTTTAACAAGAACACGGACTCAGCACCTCACCTATAGTCGGCTGACTAGGTATGAGAGAGTGATTCTGGGTGCAGAAAATGTGACAATAGTGAGATGTATAACTGTGAATCCTTCCACTTTATTGCCAGATGCTTGGGATGAAGAAGTGAGGGATGAAGCGGAACATGATTGTTTGAATGTGACTGAATTTTGCACCAAGCCCCGTCCTGATATTAAGGATGTTCCTCTTAAAGAATCTGATTGTGTGATGTTTGTTGATGGTTCATGTTTACGAACTGAAACAGGTGTGTTGAGTTCTGCCTATGCCGTCTGTACTGTAGCGGAAATCCTGGAAACATCCTGTCTAAAAGGGGTAAAATCTGCACAAGTCGATGAATTGGTGGCTCTAATTCAAGCCTGTAAATTGGGAAAAAGTCAGAAGGTGACTATAATTACCGATAGCCAATATGGCTTTGGCATTGTGCACGACTTTGGAGAACTATGGATGCAGAGGAGATTTCTGACCTCTTCAGGGTCCCCCATCAGGAATAGTCAGTTTGTAAAAGAATTGCTTGAAGCATAACAATTGCTAAAACGAATTGCAGTGGTCAAATGTGCCGCACATAAGTCAGGAGATGATTATGTGACTCAAGGCAACAGATTTGTTGACCAAGTAGCACAATAATGTGCAAAGACTCGGACTTCCATAAATCAGGGAAAAACAAAAGAAAATACGGTTTGCCAACTTATGTTTACTAACACCATTGAAACATGGGATGAAGTGAGACAATTGCAGGAAGAGGAACGTGAAGAGGAGAAACAGGAATGGGAAAAAGCAGGATGTGGAAGACGAGCAGATGATGATGTATGGGTGTACATTGATGGGAGACCAGTCATGCCAGATAGTTTACTTTCTCATATGGCAAGGATGTATCATGGGATGGCACACATCGGCCGAGATGCTATGGTCAGATGATTCAAACAAACGTGATTTAATACCAAGTTCAGGACTATTGAAGAGAGTCTCTGCCAAAGATGCCTGACGTGTCAACACCAAAACCCAGGATGAAAAACAATAGTTAGTCTGGGAACAATTGGGAGAGCAGGAGGTCCTTTTACCAGATTACAACTCGATTTTATCGAGTTGCCTCCATGTAATAAGCTCAAGTATGTGTTAGTGATTGTGTGTTTGTTTTCCCGTTGGGTGGAAGCCTATCCCACAAGGAGGAATGATAGGTTGACAGTATCAAAACTTCTGTTGAGGGAAGACATTCCTACATATGGTTTTCCAGTCACTATGGAAACAGATAGAGGCACACACTTTACTAGTGAAACAATCAAACTGATTTGTGAGGCATTGAGCATTCAACCAAAGCTCCATTGTGCCTATCGTCCAGAGGCTTCTGGAATAGTAGAGCAGATAAATGGCACAATCAAGAACAGGTTGGGCAAGGTGTGTAAATCCACAGCACTGAATTGGCCAGACGCTTTACCCCTAGTTTTGATGAGTCTCAGAAGCATTCCTGACAAAAAGACAGGATTGAGTCCACATGAGATCCTGATGAGAAGAGCAATGAGACAAGCATTTATACCTGCCAACAAATTGATAAATATATCTGATGATCTCGTCCTTGACAATTGCAAAGGATTGGCTGATGTGGTACGTTCTGTGTTTCATCAGGTTGGAGCAGACGCGACCACCACCCAGCAGACTCAAGCCCATGACCTGAGCCCTGGTGAGTGGGTTCACGTGAAAAGGCATAGAAGAAAAACTTGCCTAGAGCCCCGCTGGGAAGGACCATATCAGGTCATATTGGTGACAACTACAGCAGTAAAGTGTGCTGGTTTACCCAATTGGATCCATGCCATTCTCAGCAAGTCCCAAGTCCACTTGAAAACCGAGTAGAGCGGCATCTGGAGATCTCAAGTCCGAGCTCGGAATCAGAAGCCGAAGTACAAGAGATTGGTGAGGCTAAAGCAATAAACTCTGAAACTGGTGAGCATAAACAAAAAGACTCTGAAGAACAGTTTGATGATGAATTGCTTAGCACAAGTCAAGTAAGGTGGGCACCAGTTACTGGGACTGAGGAAACTGCTGCTGAACAGGAAGAAAGACAATTCTTAGATGAAGAGGGAAAGTATAGACAGGAGATAGGTGAAAGAAATATAGAAGAAGAAAAAGAAAAAGAAGAAGAAAGCAAACTCAAAGTAGGTGCAAAGAAACGAAGGTATGAATTGAACAAAGAAGAGGAAGAAGTTCAACCAAAGAGGGCAAAGAAAGACGACTATTGGCCAAGCGGAGTTAAAAGACTGAATTACAGGGTGGTGAAAGGAAGACCCGAGAATAGGCCAGAACGAATAAATGAAGTTTCAAGTCAGATACAACAGGGAGAGTCGGATGACGAATCAGTGCTGCGACCAAGGAGAGTGAGAAAGCCAAACAAGAAGTTCAAGTCACCTGACTGGATCTACATAGTGTTGGAAGAGATTGAAGAAGAAGATTTAAACAAAGAAAGAAACAGCAAGAGGGAAAAAGTGATCTAAATCCACCTTAAGAGACTGTAAGCAAACAAAGGTGCCACATTGTTGACTGAAGAAACTGACAACGAGCAAGAGGGAAAAAGTGATCTAAATCCACCTTAAGAGACTGTAAGCAAACAAAGGTGCCACATTGTTGACTGAAGAAATTTCTGAAGATCCGGAAGACGTCCTGAAAAAATTGGATTAGTTAAAATAAAAGAAGGGGTAAAGAAGAAAGCTTTTGAAGTGTGGGATCACACTACATTTTAAAAAAAAAATTGAAATATTTTAAATAGATTTTTTTAGAAAAACCATTAGAACTTTAATTAAGATTAGTATTACTATGGCAGATATGCAAGTAACAAGACCCAGATGTAGTTTTATGCGTGGGTGTTATAAAGCTTGTTTTTGTCTATTTTGTTTACTGATAGTGTTTTGGGTGCTATTAACAATAGTAATACCTTTACATTTGATAAAAGAAGATACACCTCGTCCTAACATTTCAACAAGTCCAAAGGTAGACACTGACATTAGGCAAACTCCTATTACTCACCTGAATCAAATAGATGCTAGTAGTTTACATTATGATAGATCAGTTACTAATTTTTCCCTGAATGTTTTCACTAAGTTACTCTACGAGTATGTGGAAACAATGGATGTGAGTGACTGTTATGTGTGTATACAGTTACCATTGTCTGTTTCAGAAGGTATAACCTACCATCACCTTCCTTTGACCTATGGTGTAACCTGTAGTGTTTTATCAAGTTTGTTGTATAGAACAGGTAAACTGGAATACTATTATTCCAATGTAGATACAATCTTTTCTAGAGTCCCTGTAATACCTCAGTTAAATAAGATAGCACCTGCACATGTCATGGGAGATTTTTTCCTGACAACAAAGCCATTAGATATAGAATACGCTAATAAAAATAATTTAACATGTAGATTGAAGAAGGAAGAGAAGATATTTTTGGAGATGGTGGAAGAGAGAAGGGCTAAGTTTCAGAGAAAAGCTGTTGAAGAAAAATTACAGACACCACCTTGGGTTTTTAGAAGAAGGCAACTATGACAAAGGCGAGACTTATGCTGCAATGGCCCTGAATTGGTCTCAAAAGGGAAAATGATGCTTACGTAGGGAAAGGACTAACTACAACAATTACTTCATTGGTTCCAGTGAATGTGAAGATACCTATAAAATTATTGGTGGCTGGGGATTAAAGGGAGGAACTGACCCTGTCCTGCCAGGTATATATTATGTATGTGGGAGGAAAGCCTATTATCGGCTACCAGATCACTGGTATGGAACTTGTTATCTTGGGATTGTCTTTCCAAGAGTCTACCATGTAAACAAAAGTACAAATGGAATCCATGAAGTAAAACAAGGACTTACACGTGTAAAAAGAGAACGTTTTTCAGAAATTGTAGGCGACATATTTGGAGCATTGATACCTGGAGTTGGAGTTACACTGAATGCATATAAAATTCGACAATTGTCCACTGTGGTTGATCATTTATCAACGGATACTGCTGGAGGATTCCTGATGATTGACACTGAAATGATTGCTATGAGCTCTATGGTTATGCAAAATCGACTTGCCCTTGATATATTACTGGCAAAAGAGGTTGGAGTCTGCGGAATGCTGAATGTTCAACATTGTTGCACTTACATTCCAGATAAGAGTAAGAATCTGAAAGGATACATTCAGAATATCACAGAGTTGCATAAGGAAGTAACACAACTAGAGGTTGACGGTGTCTGGGAGAGACTAAGTAAAAGTTTCTCTGCTATAAGCCATTGGTTTTCTTCTATAGGTAGTTCCTTAGTAGGAAAAATAATAGTACCAATAGTTTCTGTAGCTGTTATGATATTCACAATGAGAATGGCTTATGTTTGTGTGAAGAAAAGAGCGAATAGAAGAAAGAAAAGAAATTAAGTAAGGAACGGAAAGAAAGGACAAGAGAGATAGATGAGATAGACTTGGAGGATTTTAAAGAAAAATTGTACGTAAAATGTAAGGAGCAAGGGCCAGAAGACAAAATAACAGCTATATAACTTGGTAAACCGTATGTTTAGGGATTTTATGATGGTAAACCATCAAAGGGGGATTGATGGAGTGAGGTTTGCAGATTACATCCTCATGAAATTAAGCAACCCCATAATAATGTATTGACCGCATGAACTAACCAACCCTGAATGCATACATTCACACATGGGGCAAACGCATTTTATATAATATACTAAACCATGATGGCATGAGCACGTATTAACTGTTTGCGCTTTGAAAAATTGTACTAATGCATGTTTATGCTATGTTGTACATTGCACATTTTGCATGTTATGCACAAATAATCGAAAAGGTTGCTTTAAATTAATAGCTTTTGCTAGGAATTAATTAAAACAGGGTATTAGTATGGTGGGAGGTAACCATTATGGGTTTTATTTCATGAATTAATATTCTTTTGTGTTTATTTACTTTAGTACGAGATTGGGCCTGCATGAAAATGGCCTCTTGTCCGAACCAGCATGTGGTTGTCTTGCTCTGTACGGAAGACGCATGCGCTGAAATGTTTTGCCTGCTTACGAACTGCAGAGTGCACCAGCTGATGTAATCCGTGTGAAGGCCATGTTGACCTGTGTCCTATTGTTTATGTGCCAAGACGCGACAGCGACTGTGGGAACTGCCATCGCTACGTGCAATTTGGATGTGAAGCGGATGTCACAATATGAGAATGTTGCAAAATGTATAACTATTGATATTAGTACTATACAAATGTATTTATCCTTAATACTTCTTTGCTAGAACCGGTATGGGATGGATTTGCGGGGAGAACTGGATGAGGAGACGCTAACATGATTCGTGACAACCAATCACAGGTCGAGTTCCTACTGACACTGCAACATTGTAAGATAGTGAGCTAGGCATCAGGGTATAATTGATATCCCAATTAGGAGTGTGGCAGAACATCGAGGGAGAGAGTATCGAGAGCAGAGCATCGAGATAGAGAACATAGAGAACATCTAGAACATCAAGAGGGAAGCGCACCAAGACAGAGAGAGCGGATCTGCACAGAGTCAGAGAGCACTTTAGGTACGAGAACATTGCGGAAGTGCTTGGGAGGAGACTGCGACCGAGGAGGACTAGATCAAAGGTAGATAGACTTGGGAGATTATCTTTTGTCTGTTAGTTTATTGTAAGACTTAGCTGCATTCTGTCCTTTTAACTTTGTCCTCTGAGCCTATCTCTGGGGACCCCTTGCCACAACCTCGGCCAAGAAAGTGGTTTTCCTGATTCTTTGGTGGGTATCAACCTCCTTAAATGCTTTAATTTTGCAATATATTTCTGCAAAGTATTATGCTGTACCTTCTCTTCCCCATTCCCTACGCACGCTTTGATGTCGATGCAAATGACTCATTTTGATTACATTGCTTGATAATTTGTTCTCTTATATGTGATCTTGTGTGTGCACTGATAATCTGAATTATGAGCATTTAAAATTTCAATAAGATAAAATTATTAACCGAATAAACGACTCTGTGGATAATTAGTTAAAGTATTAAACTGATTAGTTAATCATAGTCACCATCAACTCGTCAACTAATGGTCCATCGACCAAAAGAGGACAGTTGAAAATAAGAATAGCTAGGAATATATATTGTTATCAATGTGAAGTATAATATAGTACATAAACTGACAAATAAACCCCCCTAAATCCAGCGCCCTTCTTCAGGGATCATTTATGGGTAATGTGTGATAGGCCCCGTTGTTTGGTAAGTGGTTTATGTGTGAAGAAATATTTCTGGTCCCTGGATTGTGAATTAGGGGTTGCGCTGGATCACTCGTCACAACCCTTAGAGGATCAACAGCAAATGGAGTGTCTGTTTTCCGCTTTTGCTTCTGCCTAACCAGGACTAAGTTATCTTCATTAAAGACTGTCTCTTGGGCTCTCCGATGCCGATCGGTGTATGTCTTCATCTTGTACTTTCGAGAAGTGTCGGTGACACGAACCTTTTCAACACTCAAGGATCGCTCTGCTCTCCATAGTGGCAGTTTGGTTCCGATGGTTCTCCCACACAGCAAGGTGGAGGGTCTTTCACCCATTGTGGAGTGAGGAGTTAAACGATAAGCATGGAGGGCTTGACAGATGGCATGCTTCAATTCATTCCTCTCAAGGGATGCTCATTGAATAACCCTTTTGAGGGTTCCCATGAATTGTTCCATGACTCCATTTGCTTAGGGCCACAGAGGTGTACTCTGTTGATGCTTGATACTCATTCTGACTAGGAACTCTCTAAAACACTTTACTGTCGAACAGTGGACCGTTGTCATATTTGAGAAAGGTGAGGACACCCCACGCTGGAAAGATGTTGTCCAGCTGCTCAATTACCTTCTCATGGGTTGTTGATGACAAATCCTCTATCAAAGGGAAACGTGAATATTCATCAATGACTACCATGAGATTATGGCCATTCCCAGGGGGCCCAATGAAACCAACTCCAATCCTTTCCCAAGCCTTCGTAGGAAGATCAGACATGGTCAGTGGATGTTGAGTCAGTTTGGGGGGAAAGGCAGTTGCAAAGATGGCACTCTTAAAGTTCCCTCTCAACCCGCTCGTCTAAGCGGGGGAACCACACTCAGGGGCCGATTCCGATTCGGGCCGGAAATCTCTCCGACCGAGCCGGACCCGGAGAGATTTCCGACCGAATCGGACCCGTGCAGTCCGACCGAACGAGTCCGATGCATTCGTATGCCACCGGACACGAGTCGGTCGGACTCCCATTGAACTCAATGGGAGCCGGTCGTACAACGCGTACGCGGGCTCCCATTGACTCAATGGGTGCGAGTCGGACAAGGGCGCCCCCTACAGCGGGTACGCGGCGAAGCGAGTTCGCGGCGTACACGCACAGGTAGGGGGACCCATGGGTCCCCCTGTGTGCGCCTCGCACGGGTACGCGTACAGGGGGTCCGACACGGACCCCCAAAGTACGGCTCCGACAGCGAGTTCGAGTCGGACGGCGCGAGTCGGTCGGAGCGGTCGAGGTGCGCATCGTACTTACCCGGCCGGAAAACGTCTCCATTGCGCGGTGCGAATCGGGTCCGAGCGAGTCGGTCGGAGCGGTACGATCCGGGTACGAGTCGGTCGGAGCGGTCGGGTCGCCCGGGACGAAGTCGGTCGGCGAATACGCATCGTACTCGCTCGCCCGGACGCGCGTACGACTCGGTCGGAAAATAGGGCTCCGGATCGGATCCGGTAAAACCGAATCCGATTCGGAGCACTACCGGCCGAGATCGGAATCGGCCCCTCAGTCTCTGAGGGCTCCTTTTGTAACTACAATACCACAATGTGCTTCATGGGCAAGTTCAATGGCCTGTTGTCCCAGATAAGACAATTCTTGAGCCTCTCAATATAACACCTTCTTTGGTCATAGACAGTTCATCCTGTACATTTTAGAATTTTGGAAATTCGACATAGTCAACAAGAGATCGAACACTCCATTTCCAGAATTGCGTCAGAATGATTTCTTTGAGAATATGCATGTTCTTTTCAGCGTTTGTAGCCTCAATAATATGTTCGAAAGACAAGGCCGCTGGCATACAAGACTTTAAAATGAAGTTGATGTACTCTTCAGCTGTCTTGGATGTCGAGCTGTGATGATTCAGTGGTACTCATGAAAAATAATCAACAGGGCTCTGGTCGTTACCCGGCTTCTGTACAATTGTATAATCATACTCTTGCAGTCTCAGACCCCCCACCTCTCAATGCAATGGTGCATCTTGGCTTTCGGATTTCTGAAAATGGCATGTAGCGCTTGGTGGTCTGCAATAATACTGAAATGTTTTCCATACTGAAACACATGAAAATGTTCACAG
The DNA here is from genome assembly GCA_963921515.1 of Calotriton arnoldi. Classification (NCBI taxonomy): domain Eukaryota; kingdom Metazoa; phylum Chordata; class Amphibia; order Caudata; family Salamandridae; genus Calotriton; species Calotriton arnoldi. The sequence goes on along the minus strand of CAWUFW010007414.1, from coordinate 755,591 downwards.
GCCCACACTACGACCAGGCTCTCCTTCTCCGGCTGAGAATAGGCATGTTCGGTGTCAGACAGGCTCCAACCGGCATAGTCCACAATGTGTCTTTAAGCATTTGGATGGCCATTATGTTGAGCAAGGATTGCCCCCAGCCCTACCGGGCTCGCATCCACTGTGATCTCAGTGTGTAGTTTGGGGTCAAAGTAGGCCTTCTCGGTTGCATTCTCAATTGCATGTTTTATTCCTTTGAAACTTTGATCACATTCGACAGACCATTGAAACTAGAAATGTTTTGTCAACCCTCTTAATGGAGCACTTACAGTAGTAACATCACAAATGTAGCTTCAGCAATGTCTGGCCATACCTAGAAAGGATCGCAGCATGGTGACATCTTGCGGGGGGCAGGTAGCTGACAGTGCTTTTACTTTGTTTGGGTAAGGTGTACCTATCAGAAAATATGTGTCCAAAGAATTTGAGTTAGGCTTGTGAAACTCACACTTTGCTGCGTTCAGAGTAAGACCTGCATCAGCAAATAATTGGCACACTTGTGTAAGAGCCTTGTCGTGCTCCTTTTGTGTCTCTCCACATACCAATATGTCATCACTGTAATTAAAAGCATTTGTGACAGGTTGAATCATTCAACCCATCCTGAAATAGTTCTGCAGCTGATGACACTCCAAAACTCAACCTTTTGTATCTGAACAAAACAACATTAGTCAAAAAAGTAGTGATGTACCTGCAATTCTCTTCCAACTCGAGTTTATGATATTCCTGGTTCAGGTCAAGATGGGAGAAAGCTTTGGCACCGTTCAGTTGCATGATCATGTCTGCTATGTGTGGACCAGGATGTCTTTCTCTCTCAATTGCTTTATTGGCCTGGCACATATCAACACAGATGTGCACTGCACCATCCCTGTCATTTTTTGGCACCATCAATATGGGCGACACCCGTGGCATAGGACCGGTGAAGCGCTCAATGATGTCATGCTTCAACAGCATTTCTAGTTCTTTCTCAACATCTTCTTGCAAGTGGAAAGCGAACCTGCGGTGCCGCTGGGCAGCAGGATGAATGTCCTCATTGATGTGACGTCGCACTTTCATTGTCTTGAGACTGCCCAAGCCGTGAAATAGTGACTGGAACTGACTCACAAATTCAGATTGAGTGTGGAGGTTGTAATTGATTGATATCAGCCCTATGTCAGCAGCACTGGCAAAGCTGAGTAGGCAAGCACTGGAAGCAGCTCCTTGAAGAACATAAATTGGTGCTTGCACGGATACTGCTTTATGTCTCAAAGTCGCTGTGAATGACCCTTGAATCTACAACGGTTTAGAAGCTGCCCATATGTATACTTTTGTGTTTGACGGGTGGAGATATGGCACAAGAGATAAGCTGTTAAACTTCTCAACTGGCATAATGTTAATCGATGCATCACTGTCTATAATGAAAGTTGTGGGGCAACCGTTGAACTTTATCGCAATCTTGGGGCAATATTCAAATAAATTTCGTGGTTTCGGTTGGTGGTTTGCTTTTGTCATTGGTACTTCCTTGCAAGTAGCCAGCCCTACATGTGCCCATCGTTTGTCGGCCGAAGTCATGAGCACACATCCATTTTCCTCACTGGACCTCGATGATGACAGTGACGAGCCTCTGGAGGCTGAACCTGACAATTATCAACTTTATTTGGTTTCTACTTGTCGTAACTGATGCTGCCTTTACTTTTTGAGGGTGAGGTAAGAAGTGTTCTGGAACTTTCTGCCGTCCATTTTTTCTTCTCGCTGTGATGTTGTTAGTTTCTCTTTCGCTCAGCAAACCATTATGAAGTGGTTCTCCTTACCATAGTCTTTACAAGTCTGGCCTATGGTGGGACATTGGTCTTCATGTGGATATGAAAACTCACATCTGAAGCACAACTTTTTTTTCTTTATAGATGGCGACTTGCATCTGTCTACCCGATGCTTGTCCTTACTCTTCATGGCCAACGCTGATTCATTTTTTGCTGTTCCAGTTTCCATGTCAGCTGCTTGCCGATCCACTCTTTCTTTGACCCTGGCGGCCATTAGTACTTTCTCTAAGCTGAGCACCTCTCTCCACATGCATCTTCTGAAGCAGCCTGAAAGACAGCCATCGATAACTCAAAGACATATGGCTTCTTCATCATTAAATTCACTAAATTTGCAGTGCTTGATAAACACATCAAGTCTTTGAAGAAACGTGCATCGTTTCACCAGCTTGCTGCTGTGCCTGATTGAAAATGTACCTTTTATAGTCAACGTTTAGCATCAGATTGTAGTTGACTTTCAATGCTTTCTTGACTTGACGGTATGATATTGCGTCAGCTTGTGTTATTTTCTTCAGCACTTCTTTTACTTTGTCACCGGCAAGGTTCATTGGGTACTTAACGATTTTCTTATCATCTATGTTAGAAATGGGGTTTCTGGTTGCGTAGGGTATGCACCTAAGCCAGGCAGCACCCACCACTCCAGTCAGGGTAAGTTACACACCAAAGATAACCTGTGCTCACCCCCTTGGTAGCTTGGCCAGGTTGGAGCAGCCAGGCTTATCCCAGAGGCAATGTGTAAAGCATTTGTGCACACACACACACATACACTTTAACACAGTGAAAATACTACAAAAGTACTCCAAAACAGTTTAGAGAAATAGCCAATATTTATCTGAATCAAACAAGACCAAAACAACAAAAATTCCAACATACACAAATCAAGATGTCACTTTTTAGAGATTAATTCATGTGTAACTGTTAGAAATCAAAAATAGCTCCAACAAGGGCTATTTGGTTGCGGTCGATGTTGACGACTCTATAAAGTATAAAGCCAGTCCAACCTCGATGGATCGAGGGATGGTTACAGAGTCGGGCAGACACCAGTACAGTACCTTAGAGGAGTTGTGAAAAACAAAGACGATGCAAAACACAAGGGAGGTGAAGTGTCGCAAAGGATGGTGGGGCGTCAGTTCCTTACTTGACAGGGGAAGTGATGCATCAATTCCTTACTGCCGGGCAGTGGAGGTAGTGGGTCAGAGCCTTACTGCTGCAGGGGAAGTGATGCTCTGTTTGTGGGTGCAGTATCTTGCTTCCTTGCTGTGGAGCAGCGTCGATGAGGTGCCACAAGGCTTCGGTTTCGCGGCGTAGATGTTGAACCTGGCCACAGGCGACGGAGTTGGAGCAGTGCGTCACATACTTCGATGGTCCGGTACTTGAGCCTGTTGTAGTGGCTGAGCTTCGAAGGTGCTGCAGCGGAGCCTGTCGTGCAAGTCATGGTCGGTGCGTTGAGCAGGACCACAGCTCCAGTGCAGGTAGTGGCACAGCATCGGAGTTGCAGCCAGGCATCGGATCCGTAGTCGATCGGCGTCCATGCCTTGGTTTCTTGTTAGCAGTACCCCAAACTCACTTCCAAGGGCCCAGGAACTGAAATTGGTACCAAATGGCAAATAGGACTCATCAGCAGAGGGGCCCAGGGGTTGCAGGTGAAGTCTTTGATGGCCCTGATACTTCTTAACACCAGGCAAGCTCAACTCAAGCCCTTGGAGAGTCTTGGAAGCAGGATGTAGAAAGCCAGTCCTTTCACTACTAGGACTCCCAGGACAGAAGCAGCAAGCAGCAGGCCAACACAGCAAAGCAAACAGCAAAGTGGCATTCCCTCCTGACAGCTATCCAGCTCTCCTTCTTGGCAGAATGTCCTCAACCCAGAAGTGTTCTGAATATACAGTGTCACAGGTCCAGTACTTATATCCATTTCAGCCTTTGAAGTAGGCACACTTCAAAGAAGTCTTTGTAGTGCACAAAACCCAGTTTTCCCTGCCCTGGCTCCAGACACACTACAGGGGGTGGAGACTTCTTTGTGTGAGGACAGGCACAACCCTATTCAGGTGTCAGGGTCAACTCCTCCCATCACTTTAGCTCAGAAAGGCCCATCAGCCTGGTGATGGGCCATCAGGATATGCAGGGCACACCTCAGCTCCCTTTGTGTGACTGTCCAGAGTGAATACACAAACAACCCAACTGTCACCCTGACCCAGATGGGTATTCCGAGACAAGCAGAGGCACAGAATGGTTAAAGTAAGAAAATGCCAACTTTCTAAAAGTGGCATTTTCAGACTTGCAATTTAAAAACCAACTTCACTAAAAGATGTGTTTTTAAATTGTGAGTCCAAAGACACCAAACGCCAATTTGCTATCAGCTCCCAATTGGCAGATACACTTGTAAGATGTTACAAGGCAGTTCCAATGCTAACCTATGGGAGAGATAGGCCTTGCTGCAGTAAAAACACGAAATCAGCAGTATTTCACTACCAGGACAGGTAAAACACAACAGTACATGTCCTACCTTTTAAATACACTGCACCCTCCCCATGGGACTACCTTGGGCCTACCTTAGGGGTACCTTACATGTAATAAAAGGAAAGGGTTTGGGCCTGGGAAGTGGGTGTCGAAATGGCAGTTTAAAAATGTATACACAGAGACTGCAATGGCAGGTCTGAGACATGTTTGCAGGGCTACTCATGTGGGTAGTACAATCAGTGCTGCAGGCCCACAAGTAGCATTTGATTTACAGGCCCTGGGTGCACACAGTGCACTGTACTAGGATCTTACTAGTAAATCAAATATGCCAATCACGGAGGTACCAAATATCAGTACATTTTAGACAGGGAGCACTTGCACTTTAGCACTGGTCAGCAGTGGTGAAGTGCCCAGAGTCCTAACTGCAGCCAAAACCGAAATGCAGTGCACAGTCTCAAAACAGAGGATCAGAGGCCAAAAGACAAGGGGAAACCACCCCAAAAGATGCCAGGCCTAACAATCTGCCTCTTCTAGGGTATCTATGAAGTCATTGAATGTCTTGAGCCATGCAGTCTATCTGGCGCCAATATTCTGCTTCTTGGCAGTGTCGAAAGGCGTGGTGGTTTCAGGAATGCGGCTGCACCATACTTTGTGCTTTTTTTAGCAGTCATTGAAAAATATCACTATTCTGAAGGCCTTTTCAGTGCCCTAGATGCCACTTGCCTCTTTGCAGGCATTGGCGGCTCAACTAGGCTTGGTCAACATGCCCGAATTGACGTCGTTTGGCACTTCCTTCGTACGTGCTGGTAAGTACGCTTGTACTTTCATACCTGGTTGTCACTGACTTTGGTGTCTGCTTTGTATCGATGATAGCTCTATGATGCGCTGTATCTCTTCTTTTGACTTTACCAATGGTACCAGTGGGCTTTCAAAAATACTCCTTTGCAGGGTCTTCAACCTCTTTGAGATGCGTATGTGGGCTGGAGCAGGGCTCCGATTCCACATACGCCAACTTCGAACTGCTTCTCATCAAAAAAGGTACACGTGGCACACAAGAGGAGTTTGCTGTAGCTCTGCACACATCCAGGGGGAGGAGTCTTATTTCTTCAGGGCACAGATCCCGCACTCGTTGCCAGTTGTAGCAGCCTCCACAGCCCAGGAGCATGCAAATCCATACGCCACAGACGGACTTCTGTATTGTTCATATTTATTCATCAGTACACAATCTCCTCTTTGATTACGTCAAAACCATTAATAACCACACCTTAACACCTCCCAGTTACGTACTTCCTTTACTAAGTCTGCCCACAACCACAAGGGTCCTAGCACACATAGGGTCTTATTATGAGTATGGCGGTCCTCAGGACCGCCGTACTCGTGGTGGTGGTCCGACCACTGCCATACTGCGGGTCCGCCCACAGAATTCTGAGTGTGGAGGTTGGACCGCCACAAGACTGCCGGCTCTGCTGGGATCAAGGATCCTCGTGGGCCAGCAGTCTGCAACCAGCTTGAATATGCTGGTGGTGCTGCTGCCGGCACCGCCAAGCATATATGAGTTGCCTTTTCACTGCCCTTTTCATGGCGGTGAGCCCACCATGATAAAAAGGGTGGCAGAGAGGCAACTAAGGGGACCCTAACAGGGCCCCCTGCCAGACCTAGGCCTGAGAGTGCATGCAGGGGGCACATGCTGTGCCCCATGTAATTGCACCCCCGTTCCTGCAGGGTGTGACACTGTGCAGGAATGTGCTGCAGGCGCTGTCATGGTGGCAGGCTGCACGTTAGGCTCTCCTATGAGCCTAACAGCCCACCCCCGTGAGACCGTTGCAGCACGGCCTGCCCACCATGGATTACACTACTAATCCGGCGGGTGGGTGCACTACGAGCTTGGTGGTCCTCCTGTCGGCACAGCGGTGCCTTGCTGATAGAAGGACCGCCAAACTCACAATAAGGCCCATAGCCGGTGTGGACCGCGACCGCTTGGACACGCCATTGCGGTCCACACCGAGGCTTCCACATTCATGCGCCCTGCACTCCTTACGGCTCATCGCACCGCAGTAATCAGCAGGCAATCAATTCCGGTTGCCCCACTACCTTATACCTGTCTCCCATTTGGACACGCCATCGCTGTCCAATTCTAGGCAATTCTATTGCGAGGCCTAGTACCACCCGGCATTTCTTACGGCTCATCGCACCACTGTAATCAGCGGTCGATTTCTGTTGCCCTACTTCCAAGCGACTCCAATTCAATACCTGGCTCCCGCTTGGACACGCCGTAGCGGTCCATTTCTAGGCACCTATACTTTGAGGCCTAGTACCTCCCACTCTGGCAACCCATTCCAGTTGCCCTACTCGTATTGGCATTCACTCAGGCATGTAATGTAATGTCCTGATGATGATCCCACAATTGCTTTCATGGGATAGAAACGTCGTCAACTCTTTGTACACCGTAAACGCAATTTGACTTGGCATTGTTCATGAGTAACGCTGTCTCCTCACATCTATGCTTGTTTTATTTAATGTATGACGTACAAGCATTTAACTCTGCCTGAGCCTTTGTTTTGTTTTGTTTTGTTTTATGTACACCATGTTGGATGCAGGATTGTGTCCCCACTTGATTTGTTGCTAATATTTGAAATATCAAATTGATCCTGTCCGGCTGCACAGCACAAATATAGTACTGATTCCTAGTCTATATTCATTTTCCCTGCTCCTATTGTCCTTGTCCAGGATCACTGTGTTTATAACTTTCATGAACGGGCACACTTCATGACACACAAGGGCGTAGGGAAGCCCCCGCTTTACCAGCTTCAGTGAGGGTCAGAACAGGGCACAAGTCGGGGGAACACGCGGGTAGACTGCATTTACCCACTATTTTCTCAGGGTAGATGCCGTCCATTCTGCCAAGAAGCTGGGCCCCACTGAAATTTGCTGAACTTGTCATGGTGTAATTTTCAGACACCGGGACATGTTTAGCAGTGCCTGTACGTTGTCTGCCTTCCATTACCAGCAGGAATGTGCAGGCAGGGAGGGGGCTTTTTTATTTTCACTGCCAGCTGGGCCACAGATAAAGGCTGAAGCTAAGGGGCCATCAGGCCTCCTTTTGTTCCCATATTAACCTGGCTGGGCACTATCCAGAGACTCACAGCTAGATTAAAATGCAATGGAAGGGAAACAAAGGCACACAGCTTGTTATCACTTCACAGTTACTTAAGAGAGGCATGTTTTTGACTTTATTCCGTCCCTGTATACAAGAGAAATGCGTGTATTATAAGAATGTCCGATGTGTTGGTCTGTCCCAGTATTTACACAATTAACAATTTAAATACCACTATTATATTTCTTTTATAGTGCTACTCATCCTACTGCAGGATGTCAGAGTGCTTTACGTAACATACATATTATCCAATGACAATAAATCATGTAAAGCAGATCTCACCAGCAAAAGTGTTAACCTCTAGAGTTATCTTATTTTATTCCCTGAGATTTAATGGGCACACAAAGATCTCGGCAGCATGTGCTTTAAACCTCTAATATATTTTAAATGGCAGATTTTGCAACCAATTATGTAGAACAGGTCTACTGCAGCATTTCTCCTTGTTGTCAATTTCTTTGTAGCAGAGTTTAAAATAAAATGTATTAGTTGGGGCCCCAATTTTGCGTTGAGGTTGCGCCATTTTTTTGGCACAACCCGACGCAAAATCTAATTTGCTAAATCTCGTAATGCGCTTCAATGTACTCATGACACACCTGCTAAACATGTGTGATGTCTTATTATCTGATATTACTTCTTGTGATATAATTTCCTGTGATGCCACTTCTGATGTCATGCACCGAGACATCATGCACTATGATATCAAATCTAAACAGAAATTCTTTGAAGCTCCTCGAGACAAACAGACTCTCTACCGAAATAAGTCAACGGTACTGGCAAATCAAATGATGTTAACTACTTATAGCATCCAGCAGTATCTTAAAAAACATTTCAGGTGGATATGATAGAATGGTGTTGACCCACTTTAGATTGGGGATCTTTCACAGGCTAACCAGTTTCCCTACCATGAATGATTGGTCTAGACCCATGAGACCCATGGGGAGAGGAGTTGGCCTAACGGCTAGGGCGGTCGACCTCGAATCTGGGGAACTGGGTTCGAGTCTTGGCTATGACGCTTAACATCCTGTGATTCTGGGCAAATCACTTAATCTCCCCGTGCCTAACAAAAATGAATGTGTCCTCATGTAACGCAACTGGTGCTATGTAAAGCGCTCTGATACCCGATACTTTCAGGTCAAGTTCGCGCTATATAAAACTCCGTAAAATGAGTATGTGCCCATGTGAATATACGTCTCAGCAATCAACAATGCATGTTCTTTTATTTTGTAAATTTTATTCTGTACAAAGGAAGAGGTGGATTTTACCAATCTTAAGTTCACTTGGTCTCAGACAATGTCAGCCTGCGTTTTTAGTACTGCAATTTTTAGAGAATGAACTTTTTACAAAGTCATTAGCTTTATTTTTAAAGAATGTAAATAATTGCAGGAAAATCATTTTTATATGAATTTTTCATATGTTATCCCCCTCGAATTGAAGGAAGTAGGGCTTTTAACTTTTGTCATTGACGGCATTTTTTATATTTTTTAATAATGATTTCAAAGCTGTATTGATTATAATGTGATATCATGTGTTTTTATGATTTTTTTTGCAAAAATGAATAAAGCTTTATTGAATTGAATTGATATCACGTGCCATGATGTCACTTGCACACTGCCAAACTTTGTTGGTCCCCCCACTTCTTTTTTTAGGACTTGTGCCCTGGGTCAGAATAACTTGTTTTTATTGCCCATTATTGTCTTTTATCTGTGACATGCAGGTCACAAGATAAACGCCAAAGCAAATAAATATTAAAGGAAAAAAAATACATAGCAAAGCTGTGGGGTCAGTCAAAGGGGTGGCAAAGGGGAACCGAAAGAAAAGAAATGATGGCAATTACATAAATATGTAAGAGGCTAATGGAGTGATAGAACAGCAAAGAGAAAGAAAAATAAGACTGCAAAGAAGGAAAAATGGTCCAAAAGAAATGACACACAGCTGATAGAAGGCACAAATGCAGAATGGAGGGAAGAGAAAAATAAAAATAAAAAGGGAGAAGAAAGAGTGAAAGGAAGATAAAAATAGAGGGAAAGAAAGTGATGGAAAAAAGAAAGATAGAAGGAAAGAAAGAATGTAACAAAATTATAAAAGAAAAATAGAAGGAGGGAAAGAAAGAAGGAAAGCAGGACTCAAAAATGAAATATTCAAGAAGAAATCTGAAAAAGAGGAATGAAAGACAGGGAAAGAGAAGACAAGGAAAGGTAGAAAAGAAGAGTAGAGAAAAGAAAATTAAAGAAGGAAAGGCATAATGAAACGAAGGAGGGAAGGAAGGGCAGGAAGATGGTAAGTAAGGAATGAAAAGAATGAATAAGAAAAGAGGCGAAAGGAGCAAAGAAGGGGCGAAGCAAAGGAAATGAAATAAAGAAGGGCAAGAAGGCGAGATGGAAGGAAAGAATAATGGACAGCAGGAATGCAAGATGGAAAGGACTTAAAAAGAGTGGAAAGAAGGAAAGAAAGAATACTATAAAGTAGAAAAGAAAGAGTGGTAGAAAGAAGGAAATAAAGGTAAAAAGACAGAAAGAATGATTAAAAGACAGGGAGAAATAGACAAGGAAAATATTAATGAAGAATAAAAGGAAAAAAAAAGGATAGCGTAATTGTGAGGTGGCAGGGGAGAAGAAAGGAAGACTGGTAAAAATGCAGCTGTTCTTTTAAAACTGTGCTACAAAAAAGCATCATGTTTCACTAATTTCTGCATGGGAGAGAGCGGAACAAAGGCCTGCAATAGAAATGGTCGGGGTCTCTCACTTTGCTCTCATGTTTACGGTCTAGTGGTTCAAAGTGGGAGGCATTTTATTTTTCTGGCTACTCCCTTGATGGCAGAGTTCCCCCCTCCCTCTGACTCGGAATTTGGATCCTCTGAATGGTAGCACTTTCTGGGCAGTCTCATCTCACTGATCACTGAAAATGGCCCAAAAGTGTGCACAAGAAAAACTCCACTATCACGATTGACAATCGCCAAGGGAAGCTAAGCTTTTGTTGCTTTCTTCTTTATGGATACACTAAGGGGCAGATTTACAAGATACTGACGCACCTGTAGAGCTGCGTCAGTTTCGCTGCACTAGCCTGTGATACCCTTGCGCCACCATGAATGTGCCGTATTTACAATACGACGTACCATGGCGCAAGGATTGACAGATGCGTCAGAAATTCTGACGCATCTGTTGGCCCAAAAGTCACGCATTGCTGGAGTCGTGTTGCAAGCACGACGCAACTCCAGCAATGCATGTTGAGGCCTATACTTACTGTACTGCGTCACTCCTTACGCCTGCTTCAAACAGGCGTAAGGTTTTGACGCAGTGGCGTCCTAGAAGTGGCGCAGTGAAATCTTGTAGATTTCACTGCGTCACTTTTACGAGGCTTTCCTGCGTGGGAACGCCCACCCTGCATGCATTATACCTGACGCAGGTATAATGTGACGCAGGGCTTTACAACGTGACGCATCTCCCTAGATGCATCATGTTGTAAATTTGACGCATTATTTACGCCGCCGCTGCTGCATCACAAAAGTGACGCAATGGCGGCGCAAAAGTGTTGCAAGGGGCTTGTAAATCTGCCCCTAACTCTGTAAAGGGAGGTGGCCCGTCCACTTTCCGGACACACCATTTTCAGCATAACTTCACTGCTCACCATGTCAAAAATGCCAATAAACTAAGCAAATTGTATTACCTAATTTCTGCTAATTCAAGCCTGTCTGAATTTTACCAACATCTAAATATACTTAAACTTTCACACCAAAAACACAGCAGCAATATCTCCTGCCGAGGAGCCCAAAAAAGAGACAGAGAAGTAGAGATATGTAAAGAGCTGTTCTGATAATTTGACAAAGATGAGGTGAGGTTCTTGAGTAATTGCCCACTTTAGCCATGCATTACGTACTATGTTTAGGATGTTTACTGCAATATCTTTCAACACACGAGCCCCAAACCACCTTGCTATAAAATATAAGCAAAAAGAGTATGAGGAAAATATCTCACGTCTCTTCAAGTACATGAAACTGTTCACTGCCTCCGACAGAAAGGCTTTGCTACCACCTAATGGATAACTGAAATGTTACAACAGAATCTGATTTCTGAGACTTAAGCGTATCCAATAAAATATGGAGTTATTTTTCCCATAAAAGTGTTTAAAGTTCAATGAAGGGGCACGACAATGACTGCACTGGGATTTAAGCAAAATTACAGTTGTTTAAAGAATTCTGTCACAGATCTTCTCAGATCCTTTTTCCTTTTAGCATTCATTGCTCCACTCGCTGCATAGATATGCACATTTCTATCAGTGTGTATGCAGCCATTAATGAAAGTTTACTTCAATTCCTCGGGTCGTCTTACAAAATATATCCTTTCGGAAACAGTGCATTCTTCAAAATGAGTACATATTTATTTGAATTCAAATATAATAAATTATATTATACGAATTTAGCAGGTGGCTGGGGTACGGTTAGAGAGGGAGAATGTGCACGGCATGGGGCTTGCAGTGTAAGACACGCACTTCGGTCTCAATGCGCACACCCCCAGACCTTCAAGTGCGCGCATCCCATGCATGCAGTGCCAGAGAGGTTGGCCCATCACGTGAGAGCCTGATGCCCAGCTGAGAGTGCTACAAAAGAAACAAGCTCCGATCTATTAACTATGTCCCACTACTCACATGAGAGCTCATGTTGAAAAGCAGAGGTGTGAGGTCAACTGTGATACCCGGATATCATCTGCTTCCAGGTTAAACATCCGTGCATCTGCAAGGCTCCATGCTGCAAAATGTATTTCAACTCTTATGACCCATAGCGTTTATCCTTAATGTTAGAACTTGCATCATTGGCGTGGTTCTCCCCTAACGTTTTGCCCTCCTTCTTCCTGTTTTGCTGACCTTTTTGTTGCTTTTCGGACTCTGTGTACTTTACCACTACTAACCAGTGCTAAAGTGCTTTTGCTCTCCTCTCTCCTTAAAACATGGTAATTTTGGCTTGCAAGCAATTGTCATATTCAATTCCCTTATGGGTCCCCATGAAAGTGGTACTACATGTACCCAGGGCCTGTAAACTAAATGCTAATGGTGGGCCTGCAGCACTGATTGTGCCACCCACCTAAGTAGTCTTTTTAAACATGTCCCAGGCCTGCCACAGCAGCCTATGTGTGCGGTTTTAAACTGCCATTTCCACCTGGCAAAACAAATCTTTTGCCAGTATCAAATCTTCCTTTTTAATACATATTTCACCCCTAGGCTAGCTCCTGGACAGTCCAGAAGGCAGGGTGCATTGTATTTAAAAAGTTTGACATGAACCTTTTAGTTTTACATGTCCTGGTAGTGAAAAACTCTTAAATTCACTTTTCACTACTGCAAGGCCTGCCTTTCCCATAGGATAACATTGGAATTACCTTTTTACATTTAATTAGTGATAATTTCCAAATAAGAGCAGGTCACTAGGTCATGTTTGGTGTCTTTGAAATTGTAAAGAAAACTCTTCCCTCATGGTAAAGTTGGAATTTAAATTACAATTCTGAAAATTCCACTTTTAGAAAGTTCCTGCCACAGCCATTTATTGCCTGCAGTCTGCTACTGGGTCACATGACTCAGTGTAGTTGGCAGTTAGGCTTTGTGTATTTCTCCTACACAGCCACACACAATAGAGATCATAGGTGGGGGCCATCACTGGCAGAATAGAAGGGCGGAGCTGGGCACATTCCTACTTACACTTGAATAGGCTGTGTCCTGCTTCCACACAAAGAACTGCATACCCAGGGGCTTCCATGAAGCATTTGAGCATCGCCCCCTTCCCCCAATGGAGACGCCAGTGGCATAGTTAAAAAAGTTAAGTCCCATCCAAGGACATGCAACACCCATTGCTACCCTGTGCTGGTTTAGGTGGTACTGGTGCAGCCTGCGGGGGCGGGGTGTTAACAATGGCCAATATGGGTGATTGGCATGCCATGACAATGCTCAGCAGTGTGGGGTCCAGTGTGCATGTCAGGTTGGACAGATCTTTGGCTATGGCCAACCCGACATGCGCACTTCAGACTCCTTGAACCAATGCTCTGTTTAGGAGGCTGGGGGAACACAGTGCAGCCCACTGGTCTCTTTGGGAGTGCTGGGGTCACATGCTCAAACCAATCCAGGTTTTGCTCTCATGAAACTTTAAGTATAAGAGCAAAGCTTGGATGGGTTTGGGCAGACTAGTCTGTCCCCGCGGGCTGTACTTTCAAGGCAGTGCAGGGGCGGAATGATTTAATAAATGACCAATCATTCTGTGGCTTTTGTTTAAAACCACAGAGTAATTAATGGTCATGTCTTTAATGCTGGCATAACAGCACTGCTCTTCCCCTCAAGTACAGCACCAGTGATGGCATTGTGCACGAGGGGGGCAGAGATGCAGTCGTTTTCTTGCGTCTTAGGCTACACTCTGAGCACGTAGCAGCCCGGCCCGAGGCTTGGTGCACTTTGGGCACTGGTACCTGTGCACAGCACCCAAAACAGTGGAGCACATGTTTCTAATCTCCCAGCGGCCTTAAAGCTTCTTGTTTTAAGACAGCCTCTGCTCCTCGGCTCTGAGGGCGGTGATAGCGAGCGATGAAACTCCTAGGTTGCTAAGTGCATTGGTTCGTTTCATGGGCTTACCACGTAATTAACCTTTTTTTTTTACAATAAAAACAGCTTTCCTCTCCTGCCATGTGCACGGGTAACACAGCGGGACATATATTTCTAGGTGGTCTAAGTTCTCGACAGACATCACATGAAAAACGTTGCCCAAATTGCACACAATAAATACGTACATGTCTTTACAGACTCTGTAATTTGATGAAAGGGAGAGTTTGTGGTTAATCTTTTAATCCTGTTACCTTGATGAGGGGAGGATGTGTGTTCTTTTGCCAGTGAGCGAAATGCACTGTTTGCATGCACACCTGCTGTACGTTATTGTGTACAGTTTTGACCCAATCACAAAAATAATGCAACCATGTACATCCCTTCCTGCTTTCTGTATTGTGGTCTAATCTGGATCCCTCATATCACACTGTTCTATGTACCATACCGCATGCTTATGATGCTAGTATTGGGAAAAATACAACCTCAGCTCAACATCCTGTGATTCTGCGCAGCTCACCTAACCTCTCTGTGCCTAAACAGAAATAAACTGTGTAATGTAGTCTGATTTTGTTGGAAAGCACCCCAATGCCCTTAGGTCAGATCCACACTATTGAAAAAAAACTGCAAAAAAAGGGTTCGCTGTAAAGCTGTCGATTTATCTTGAAAGATATAGCAAACAGCGGAAACATACTTTTAAAAAAAGAAAACCAAACAAGCTGTGTGAAATTATTTCGGTTATCTTGTACCTTCACCATGCGCCACTGTCTTGTATAGCACCTAGGTGAGAAATGAACAAAAAGTTGAAAACATTTGCCCCCTCAGATTTGTACTAACACAGGTCACGAGTTGTTGCTTTAGATAGCACATATTGTTCCAGCCCTCACTCCATACACTGACTTCTGACATCTTGTACAGCAGATAGGTTTCAGGAGTGGGGCAAACCAGTGTCAATCAGCTGTCTTGGGGAGGGGCTGCATGAGCTGTGCATGGGATGTGGCAAGATGGCGATAGATGAGCAGCCACGGGGGCATCATTGAGTCACATGGCTATAAGGTGTACTCGTGATGTATACGACTGTCAACACATGCCAATTGCATTGTATTGTGTTGCTTGGTATGCACCATTTGTATAGCACCTCATACCCATGACAAAACTCAAGCGAGAACATCTCTGAATTGCAGCTTACTCTGCTTAAACTTTTCCTAGGAGACTCGTCACACTTTAATAGAAATTGCTAAATTGCTCGCCACATTTAAAAAAAAAACTTTTTATTGGTTATATGTGAAGAGCAAGTCTATTGCCAGGGCAACATATAAAATCAAATCTGTACAATACCGTTACAGTATCACCAAGCAAAAGAATAACAGAAATAGTAGAACCAGCGGTTCAATAGTTCAGCACATACACCATCCCGAAGTACAAGTATTGCAGCAACCAAACCCCATTCCCCAACCCGCAGACTCGATCCCAGTGCACCCCACAGCAAGTGCTTCAAGTAAAACATCATTAGTCCACAAACATGGATACATCCAGGCCCCTAGATGCACAAGACAGAAGGGGTATCTGTCGTGTCCCCGCTGTCCCCCACAGACGTACGCAGGACACAGGTAAACGTTTGGCTTTCTTTATTCTCTCTCTCCGCTCCCTTGCCCACACACGTGTGTCCTCTTCCCCTGCTCCTCGGTACTGCCCCCTTGTCCCCACACCCTGACCGGATGTGGTGTCCGGTTTCCCTTGTCCCTACTGTCCACTCTGGGTCCTAGTGCCCGTCTCCAGGTCACTACATCTCCCCCTTTTGTCATAAAGAAATGACGAGCAGTTGAAACACAGAGGCGTGTCGATAGAGGTAAGAACAGATAAGATAGAGATGAATGCGTCTCCCATTGTTACATTTCTTCTATTAGTCTTTTCGGCCGTCTGCTTACTCTTTTTGGGCAAACCTCCATCTGTTGCTCTTCTGATGGCTCCTCCCCATTATGTGTTCCCTTTCTCTCGTGTTCCGACCATTCTCTTTCTGCTGTGTCCTTTTCTTGGTCTTCTTCATTCTTCTCCTTCAGTCCTTTGAAGTGTGAGCTGTTCCGTGTTATCCTTCGGTGTTCTGACTCCGCTGTGATCATTGGGCCTTTCACTTGAGTTACTGTTAGCGGGTCTGTTGAGAACGTACTGTCAGACTTCCTTTGTTGTCGTTGACGCACTACCACAGTGTCCCCTTCTTTCAGGTGCGACGAGACGGCGTGTCGCCTAGCATCTGCGTATCTTTTCATTTTTTCTTTGGCCTCCTTGTCTCTTGCCTCAATGCTGCTGTGTTCTGGTGTCATAGTTGCTTCTACTTGTGGCAGTCTTGTTCTGCTTGTCCTTCCCAGTACTAGCTCTGCAGGGCATTTTCCGGTGGAGTTATGGGGCGTGTTTCTATAGTCACGTAGCACCTGGCATAGAGCCTGGCCAATTGATATCTGCGCCAACTTCGCCCTTTGAACCGCCTTTTGATGTTCCCCATGAACCTCTCCACCATTCCATTCGCTCGCGGCCACAATGGAGTTACCTTCCTGTGGTTTATTCCCAGGTAGGCCATGAATTTTCGAATTCTTCTCCTGAGAATGGGGGCCCGTTGTCTGTTTTCAGTGTTTCTGGTGAGCCCCAGGCCGCAAAGATGTCATCTAGTATCGGTAAGGTTGCTGTCGCTGACGTCGATGATACCTGTCGCACGATGGGGAATCGCGAGTATTCATCAATGACCACAAGCAGATAGCTGCCTGTGTCTAGTGGCCCAAAGAAATCAGCCGCTAGTGTTGTCCACACCGCTCTTGGGAGTTCTGACATTTGTAATGGTTCATGTTTTGATGGTGGTCCTGTCATTTGGCAGAGGTGGCATGTCGCGATTGTGTCTTCCACCATGCGGTCTAAACCAGGGAACCATACTTTCTCCCTTAGTAGTTTCTTTGTCGCTACTATTCCTCGGTGTGACTCATGAGCCAGATCGACCAGTTGTCACCTCAGTGAGCGTGGTATCACTATTCTTGTTCCTCGCATCATTATTCCTGTTGCTGTTTCTGACAGTTCTTCGTTTATCTTCTTTAGGGCAAGCATTTCTTCTTTGCGTACTCCTTCTCCCCAGGTGCAATTATTATTGATGTGTTTCCATCTTTGCTTTCTCATTGTCTCCATGGCCATTTGCAACGTGGCATCCTCCTTGGTCTCGTTTTTAGCTCCACTACTGTTATCGGTGCCGGTGTGTTTTGTTTTAGCACAAAGTTGAGGTACTCTTCTGCCATCGATTTCTTCTCTTGTGCCTGCGGCAATGGGTGTCTCGACATGTAGTCTGCCGGATTGTGCTCTTTCCCGGGCTTGTGCACAATCTTGAAATCGTAGTCCATCAGCCGTATGCCCCAGCGCTCAATCCTGGGTGGCATTTTGGCCGACGGGCTGCCATAGATTGTTACCAGCGCTTGGTGGTCAGTTATGATGGTGAATGGCTTCCCGTAGATGAACATGTGATAATGTTCACACGCCCATACCACCGCTAGGCTTTCCTTTTCCGGTTGCGAGTATGCCCTCTCAATCTCCGTCAAGCTTTTGCTTGCGTACGCGACAATTTTCCTTGGTGAATCTCTCCCTGGCAGATGCTGCGCTAGTATCGCTCCTAGTCCTACTGGGCTGGCATCCACAGTCAGCTCAGTGCAGAGCATGGGGTCAAAATAAGCAAGATGTTCCACAGTCATCACCGCATGTCTGATTTCCTCGAATGCCCTGTCGCACTCCGGTGACCACATGAACTTCTGTCCTTGTTTGGTCAGTTCTCTTAGTGGTGTGCTTACTGTGGCGAAATCCTGTATGTATCTGGCGCAGTAGCTGGCAAGTCCTAGAAATGATCTTACTTCTGCGACGTCCGTCGGAGGATTCGCGTTTTTCAGTGTCTCTACTTTGCTGGGATCTGGCCTCGTTCCTTGTTTGGAGAAAATGTGTCCGAAAAACACCAATTCCTTTCTTCCCAGCTCGCATTTGTCTCCATTCAACGTTAGTCCTGCTTGTTCCAGTTGTGTGCACACTTGACGCAGCGCAGTGTCATGTTCTTGGTCTGTTTTTCCAAACACTAAGATGTCATCACTATAGTTTAGGCTGTTCTGTACCGGCCTTATCACCTGCCTTATTGTCTCTTGGAATATTTCCGCAGCCGATGAGATTCGAAGCTCAGTCTCTTGTATCTAAACAGGCCCAAGTGCGTGGAGAATGTTGTGATGTACCTGGACTGGTGGTCTAGTTCTAGTTGGTGGTACCCTTTGCACAGGTCCAGCTTCGAAAATTGGCAGGCTCCAGTGAGACAGCTGATCATGTCGTTTAGGTGTGGTCCCGGGTGACGCTCTCTCGCGATTGCTGTGTTTGGGATCCTCATGTCTACGCAGATGTGGATCTTTGAAGTGTTCTTCTTTGGGACTGCCACTATCGGAGACACCCAGGGCGTCGGCCCTTCAGCAGGCTCAATTATGTCTTGCGCGAGGAGACTGTTGATTTCTTCTTCAACTTGTGGCTGCAGGTGGATGGGTACTCGTCTGTGATGTTGGGCCACCGGCGTGATTGCTTCATTTATATGTAGCGTTATCTGCTTTCCTTTCAACTTTCCGAGACCTTTCAGTATTGCTGGGTATTCTTGTAGAATGTTCTCCTTTTCCGACATGTGATACGTCATAGCTAGCAACCCCATCACTTGCGCTGTTACATTGCTTAGCAGGCATGGTGCTGGGATGTCACCTTTTTAGCACGTGTATTTCTTCTTTGTATGACCTGCCTTTGTATGTTAGAGTCTCTGTAAATTTTCCTATGTTTTCTACCGGTCTTTTGGAGCCCCACGTGAACACGTCTACGGTTGACGGTGACAGCGATGGCTTCACTTTCATTTTCCTGTATTCTGACATGCACATGATGTTGCATGTTGCTCCGCTGTCTAGCACGAACTTAGCTTGGTGGCTCCCGACACCGATGTCTACGGTGGCGGTTTTCTTTATTTGCTGCTTCTCCACCAGCTGAATGTGCTCCGACCTTGTGTCTTCTTTGGGCTCATCTGACATTAGATATAGTCTCGCCTCATTCACTGGTGTTGCCGTCTCTTCGGACTCGTCAGAGGAGCTACGATTGGCCGTTTCCATGTGTCGTGCGTATCTGTTGCTGGTCATCCGTGGTCTTATTGCTCTGCCTCTCTCGCTTCTGCCGTGTCTGCTCATGCACATGCTTGCAAAGTGATTGTCCCTGTTGCACTTTCTGCACCTCTGGCCCATTGCTGGGCAGGCACCAACATGCGGGAATTCAATGCCACATCGATAGCATATTTGTTCGCCCTTCTTTTGTTGTACTGGTGCCTGGTATTCTTTTTTCTTGAACGTCCCAGCGACGCGATGCGCCAGCGCCACTCTCTTTTCTTTTCCCATCTCCATTTGTTTGGCATGAGCTGTGGCCCGTGCTTCCGTGCGAGCCATCGTCAATATCTTCTCTAGCGTCGTTGGTTCCTTCTAAACGCGTGCTCGGAAATCCACTGATTGACAACCTTCAATAATGCGCAATCTTATCGCTTGCTCGTTGTCAAACTGGACAAACGCTCAGTATGTTACTAGTTTTCTCAGTCTCGTTGCAAAATCGTCCAAGCTTTCTTCATCTTGCTGGCATGCAGTGTTGAACGTATACCTCTCGAAGTCAACGTTTCGTTGAGGGTCGAACTTCTCGGTGAGGCACTTTATTACTCCTGTGTAGTCCGTTGTTTTATCACTGGGGAAGGTGATGAGCAGATCTTCTACTTCATCCCCTGCGAGATTTAGAAACAGGTCTAGTTGTTTGGTTGCCACGACGTCCGTGGCGCGCATGTAGCGCTCAAATTGCCTGATCCATCTCTCCCATCTGATGCCTGCTTGCGGTTCCGACAGGCTAAATGGCAACGGTCTGCGGAATATTGCTTTTGCGCTCTGTTTCTCCGTGTCGCTCATTTTCTTGCTTTTGTACTTGTCTTGCTTCTTTCCTTTATTTAGTCCTTTGTGGTCACTGTATTTCTTGTATTTTCAATGCTTGTTTTATTTTCCTTTATTTTCCATGCATTTCAATGGCTGCCTGACTTCAAAATGGCCGCTGAGCTTTCCTGTGCTCTGATTGGCTTATTTTGCCTGGTTTCAAAATGGCCGCCGCAGTCTCGCGAGGTTTCAGCCTCTCGGGCCTTTGCCTGACCTTCTAAGATGGCCGCCGCTTGTTCCTGGCTCCTGATTGGTCCGGCCCGCCTGTCCTTAAGATGGCCGCCAACTCTCGCGATAGTTCGTTTGAACTTCGCGCGTCAGTAGCGTTAAACTCGCTTTACAGTCACTTTTGCTTACCGCTCTTGTCCTGCAGTCGGGGTGGGCTCCCGCAACGGTGTTTTCTTGGCCACTCGGACCGGGGTGGGCTCCTGGCTCCGGTTACGATATCGCTCTTGGCCACTCGGACCAGGGTGGGCTCCTGGCTCCGGTTTGTCTTCCTCTCAGCTCCTGACGCCACGGCGATTTTCGTCAGCGGACCAGGGTGGGCTCCTGGCTCCGTCGCTCCGGCTGCTCTTGGCGACGCCACGGGGATTTCTCTTCGGCCAGCAGACCAGGGTGGGCTCCTGGCTCCGTCGTCGACCTCGACCTTCTTCCTTGGGATAACGATGATCCCACTCTCGTCGCCAGTTGTCGTGTCCCCGCTGTCCCCCACAGACGTACGCAGGACACAGGTAAACGTTTGGCTTTCTTTATTCTCTCTCTCCGCTCCCTTGCCCACACACGTGTGTCCTCTTCCCCTGCTCCTCGGTACTGCCCCCTTGTCCCCACACCCTGACCGGATGTGGTGTCCGGTTTCCCTTGTCCCTACTGTCCACTCTGGGTCCTAGTGCCCGTCTCCAGGTCACTACATCATCCCCCCAACTCAATCCAGCCCTGATGCAGCCCTAACCCCTCTACCATTCTCCGACTGCCGCTCCTGTGTGAGAGCACATGCTAAACCCTGTGGTCGCGTGCCCCCTTCACTGCTCCCATCCATCCCTGTGTGCATTTCCTCCAGCAGTGCGGCCCAAGTGTCTCAATCCTCCTGCAGTTTTTCATCCCCTTGATTAGGTTTCATGTGCGCCTCCCTCGCCAGTGCCTACTCAACTATGTCCTTATACCATAAATCAAGGGAGGGGGCCCTCGTGCTCAACCGACCCCTGGCCACCCATCTCTTAGTCTATACTAAAGCAAACTGTAGAAACTTCCAGTGCATTTTACCCCCTTTAGGTTGTTTAACAATATTGAGCAGACACACCTGAGGTGATTCCTCAATCAGCAGTGCAGTTACCGTCTGTAAATGTGTAAACACTGCTACCCAATAGGCATGCACTCTTGGGCATGCCCAAGCCATATGTAGAAAAGAAGCTCTTCCCCTCGGCCCACATCTGGGACAGTCCGCACTCCTGTTACCATACATCCTACTAAGCTTAACTGGTGTCAAGTACGTGCAATGCACATAACTGAAATGCACCAACTTAAATCTAGCATTGCAGGAAACCCGCTTCACCAATTCACAGGTCGCACTCCACTCCGAATCAGTCAGGGGTAAAGCTAACTCCTCCCCTCGCGCTCGATGGGCCGCAGGCTCAGTCCTGACCCTGTCTGCCTTGAGGGCCCTGTACAGATGCATCACCATATGTCTCGCCAACCCAGCTGCCAACATCAGGTGTAGGGTTTCCGTCTGTCAGGGCGTGTACGGAAAGTCTGTCCAGATTTCCCACGCCGAGCTTACTAGTTTGGTGATCGCAAGAGCTGACCTCCGCCCACATCAAAGGCATCCTGCGCCTCCGCAAAAGTGAGGAACTTCTCTCCTGTGTAGAGATCACCTAGTGTCTCACACCCCCCCTCACTTCATTTCAGCACTGACATATCTTCACTGATACAGTGAAAGGGCAACAACATCCAGATAACAAGAGCTCTAGCAAAGGGCTGCCATTTCAATATCCTGGACACCATTCTCTCCCACACTTCCGCCACCTCCCTGATCAAGTAGGACGCGTCGGGTGGCACACGTGAACTGTGCATAAGCAGTGTTAATAATGAATGCATGCCATAAGTGCCTCACAATAGTCTCCTCTTCCAACTGTCCTCCTCAGCCACCCAATGTGACACATGCTGCAATTTAGAGGCGTAATAAAAACGTTCCAGATCCGGGAGACCCATACCACCCTACAGCAGGTCCTGCTTAAGCAGTGGCAGTGTCACCGACTCCTCTTCCCAGCTAAATATCTCTCCGGGGTCTCCCGCAACGCATCCAACAGTAACAGAAGCAACTTACGCCTGTTAATACGCAGTTCCACCATCACTCCAAAATCCTCCAGATGTGTCAGCAAAAGCAGCACTGTTTCAGAGGGGCGTCGCAAGTAAAACAAAACATTAGTTGCATACAGAGAAAGAAGATGCGTGGAAACCCCGAGCACTATACCTAAGCCCCCAATTCATTTCTAAGCCGCGACGCAAGAGGCTCCAGCGCCATTGCAAAAAGGAGTGGAGAAAGGGGCAGCCCACTACGTTCCACTCCTCACCTCCTACTCATCAGAAACCGTTCCACCACTCCACACCCTGGCCTGAGAAGCTGTTTACAATAGTTGCACCCACTTATGAAAGTGGGGTCCAAAACCCATCCTCCAAAGAACCTGTAACAGATAAGACCACTCCAGTGTATCAAACGCATTAGTGATATCCACCGACGCCAAGGCCAGTTCTTCCTCACTCGTGCACGCCAAGTGCATCACATGGGCAAGTCGTCTCAAATTGAGAACAGTGCTGTAACCATGCATAAAGTAACACTGATCCTCGTGGAATAGGGAACCCACCAAGCTGCTCAACCAATTCCTCCCTCTGCAGAGGGGGGAACACAGGCAATTACACTCAGTCCCGATATCGGTCCACCACTGCAGAATCAGCCTGCACTCCACCACCATACAATTTATGCAAGTGCTCCCTCAGAGTGTCATAAAAGACACGTTGGGAGGTGGCCAAGGGCCCATCCCACCGCCGAAGCACCACAATAGGGGGTTCTATCCACTTCACGCTTGAGCAACCATGACAGCGACTTACCAGGCTTATCGCTTTCTCGATGCAGCCACTGCCTATATTCCTGACATGTGAAACTGTCAAGCCTGCCCCACGTGTCCCTAAAATGTCTCCGAAGGGCACAACTGACTCCTCTGCCTCCGGGACATCCAGCTCCCCCCGCTGGGCCTTAGTCAAGCTGTGCTCTATGCCCCCAAGTTCACTCTGCTGTTGTCATCGGAGTCCACACACCCTGCCAAGGCACTCCCCCTAATCACTGCTTTCATTGCCTCCCATTCGATACCTCTACTATTCGTGGAACCACAGTTACCCGCTAGATACTCTATGATCATTTACCGATCATATGTCTGAACAGTGCATCCAGTAGGGCATCCATATGCAGTTGCCAGGATCTCCGTCCCTCCTGGAACCTCACTCCCTCCCACTCCATCAGGAGAGTGGAGTGATCAGATAAATACCTGCCTAAGTAAGTGGCCGTCGGAATGTCAGCCTGTATATCAGCTGTTCCCAGGACCTGATACAATCGGCTATAGGTGCCATGGGTGGCGAAGTAACAGTAATACTCCATGTTGTCGGGGTACAATTCCCTCCAAATGTCCTCACAATTTAATTACGCATGACCGCCGCAAGCTTGGGGGGGGGGGGTGTCTGTCCATATCCGCGTCAAGAATACAATTAAAATTCCCAACCGACAGCAGTTGTTCAGCCATATTATCCATCACCAGTGTCTGCAGGCATGGAGAGAACTTCCTATCATCCAAGTTAGGGGCATAAACATTCAAAAAAGTAATATCCAAACAATGCAACTGCCAGTGCACCAGAACACACCACCCAGTCGGGTCTGCTTTTGAGTAAATCAGTCTAATTAGGACCCTAGGAGCCATCTAGACACCCACCCCCGGCATAGGAGGAATATGTGGAGGATATCAATTGACCCTGCCGTTTTTTGTTTAACTTACCTACCTCTTCCTCTGTAAGGTGCGTTTCCTGGAGGCAAGCTATACTCACTCCAGTGGGCCGCAAGTAAGAGAGCACCCTATGCCTTTTCACATAACATCCAGGCCTCTGAAATTCCATGTGACTATCTCATAGTGTCTAAAAGTTTCAGTGCTCCGTCCATCATCTCCTTGTGTTTGCTTTGTTCGCCCTAAGTTGGCAGGGTATGCCCAGACGTGGGTCCCTTGCTCACTTTGCCACTGGATTCAAGCTAGCCTGGCTGATGAGGGCTATTAGCCCGAAACCGGTCAGAGGATGCTTGTTTCTGGTTCAGGGAAGACCTGCCTTGGCAGTTCGAGCTGGGCTGTTCCCATGAGGCACAGGGTCAAACTGATTTGCTTATAGGTGGGTCTGAACTGAGGTGGCAAAGTGAGCTAACGAACGATGATGGATTCAACCCAGATCTGTGACTGGGGGTGAGTGTCTGAAAAGTTTCAGTGCTCCGTCCATCATCTCCTTGTGTTTGCTTTGTTCGCCCTAAGTTGGCAGTGTATGCCCAGACGTGGGTCCCTTCCTCACTTTGCCACTGGATTCAAGCTAGCCTG
Organism: Calotriton arnoldi; assembly: GCA_963921515.1. NCBI lineage: Eukaryota > Metazoa > Chordata > Amphibia > Caudata > Salamandridae > Calotriton > Calotriton arnoldi. The sequence continues at coordinate 730,975 of CAWUFW010007414.1, read as the reverse complement.
GCTGATGAGGGCTGTTAGCCCGAAACCGGTCCCAGAATGCTTGTTTCCGGTTCAGGGAAGACCTGCCTTGGCAGTTCGGGCTGGACTGTTCCCATGAGGCACAGGGTCAAGACTGATTTGCATATAGGTGGGTCTGAACTTAGGTGGCAAAGTGAGCTAAAGAACCATGATGGATTCAACCCAGATCTGTGACTGGGGGTGAGTGTCTGAAAAGTTTCAGTGCTCCGTCCATCATCTCCTTGTGTTTGCTTTGTTCGCCCTAAGTTGGCAGGGTATGCCCAGACGTGGGTCCCTTGCTCACTTTGCCACTGGATTCAAGCTAGCCTGGCTGATGAGGGCTGTTAGCCCGAAACTGGTCCCAGGATGCTTGTTTCCGGTTCAGGGAAGACATGCCTTGGCAGTTCGGGCTGAACTGTTCCCATGAGGCACAGGGTCAAGACTGATTTGCATATAGGTGGGTCTGAACTGAGGTGGCAAAGTGAGCTAAAGAACGATGATGGATTCAACCCAGATCTGTGACTGGGGGTGAGTGTCTGAAAAGTTTCAGTGCTCCGTCCATCATCTCCTTGTGTTTGCTTTGTTCGCCCTAAGTTGGCAGGGTATGCCCAGACGTGGGTCCCTTGCTCACTTTGCCACTGGATTCAAGCTAGCCTGGCTGATGAGGGCTGTTAGCCCGAAACCGGTCCCAGGATGCTTGTTTCCGGTTCAGGGAAGACCTGCCTTGGCAGTTCGGGCTGGACTGTTCCCATGAGGCACAGGGTCAAGACTGATTTGCATATAGGTGGATCTGAACTGAGGTGGCAAAGTGAGCTAAAGAACGATGATGGATTCAACCCAGATCTGTGACTGGGGGTGAGTGTCTGAAAAGTTTCAGTGCTCCGTCCATCATCTCCTTGTGTTTGCTTTGTTCATCCTAAGTTGGCAGGGTATGCCCAGATGTGGGTCCCATGCTCACTTTGCCACTGGATTCAAGCTAGCATGGCTGATGAGGGCTGTTAGCCCGAAACCGGTCCCAGGATGCTTGTTTCCGGTTCAGGGAAGACATGCCTTGGCAGTTCGGGCTGGACTGTTCCCATGAGGCACAGGGTCAAGACTGATTTGCATATAGGTGGGTCTGAACTGAGGTGGCAAAGTGAGCTAAAGAACGATGATGGATTCAACCCAGATCTGTGACTGGGGGTGAGTGTCTGAAAAGTTTCAGTGCTCCGTCCATCATCTCCTTGTGTTTGCTTTGTTCGCCCTAAGTTGGCAGGGTATGCCCAGACGTGGCTTCCTTGCTCACTTTGCCACTGGATTCAAGCTAGCTTGGCTGATGAGGGCTGTTAGCCGAAACCGGTCCCCAGGATGCTTGTTTCCGGTTCAGGGAAGACCTGCCTTGGCAGTTCGGGCTGGACTGTTCCCATGAGGCACAGGGTCAAGACTGATTTGCATATAGGTGGGTCTGAACTGAGGTGGCAAAGTGAGCTAAAGAACGATGATGGATTCAACCCAGATATGTGACTGGGGGTGAGTTTCTGAAAAGTTTCAGTGCTCCGTCCATCATCTCCTTGTGTTTATCTTATAGGTCTGCACCGCACAGATTAGAAGCACCTGGCTGATCTCAAACCCTCGAGACTGTCGTCCCCACAGGGCTGACACCGCACCTTTCCTGCAGTGTGACAATGTGTGTACCATATGAAATTGTCTTTTTTTTTTTTGACAGGAGGAGAAGCAAGATGGCGTCGCTTAGGAGGCTATAGTGGCACGCAGACCACGAGAGAGCAAAAAATATATTATGCATGCTGACCTGAGAAGGAGATGACCCTCGATGTGGAATTGAGACCCCCTGGAGTCTTGGGGAGTTACTTACAGCTGATGTGCACAGCAGTCGGGCTGGCGATTCGGAGACGCCTCGTTAAAGTAACGCCAGAACATTCACTCTGCAACACCTGCCTTACCGCTATTGTCGCTCCGTTGCCAGCGCCTGACGGTATGGGTCCAAAACTGGTCGGTGGAGCCTCCAAGGTGAGGACCGCTTGTTCCACATTCAAGGGCAGGTGGAGAAACCAGCGCTGAGACCACGGGAGAGCCAACACCCCGACTGGGACGCCGAGCGCAACACTCTGAGCAGCGCGAACAGCCCTCGGAAAGGAAAGGAAGAGGCGGGGCTGCCGGGAAACAGAGTCTGGCCAGCTCAACAGTGGTGGAGCTCCTACGAGGCCCCGCAGCGAAAGCGGAACTGAATGCCAGGGATGCAGCCTTGCTCAACGCTGGCCCTGAACAGGGGCTAGGAGTAGCACGGGGGATAGATCGCACCCCCGCAACACTGGGAGGAAGCCAAACACCCAACTTCACACTGAAAGAAGGTAGGCCAACAGCGATGAACTATCCCCCTCTCCCCCTGACTGTTAATGGGGGGGCAAAGCAGCAAGGAGCCAGCAGCTCCTGGTAGCCTGGTGTTATGTTCAATGGGAGAAAACAAAGAAGGAGAGACAGGAGCATGTTCCCTGGGGGGGTGGACCTGATCCAATATCAACTATAGGCACTGCTTCCTCAATGCCTATAGATCGACCTTAGATAATCTGATGGCTTTCACCGAGCAAGGGACGCCTCAGCGAGTCACCCCACCTTTTGGGTGAGTAATAGGACACCCCTTTAGCTAATCAGCTGCCCTGCCCCGTTGGTTGGAACACAATTTTGAATCCTCTTCCGCTTTTTTAGGCTGTCAACACTCCCACTTGTCCTGAAGAAGACCCGCCATGACATTCCAATAACGCACTGTCAGGGTCGAAACGTCGACGAATATACATGGTTCAGATCAACCCAATCTCTGGGTGTCAAATCAATAAGCAAACCTGCTGTTTACCAGAGTTATTGCCCACCCTCGTTCTGACCGCATTCTAATTCTTTGTGTAAATAAATTGTACATAATATCACCTTGTATATATGCACTGCACCACTATCACTGAGCACTTAATGTCACCGTACCACATGTCACCTTTGTCAGTATTTTTTGTATTGACAGCCTTCTGATTACTTGTAAATATTGACTTAAGCTGAAATTTATATAAAAGAAGAGTCTTTTGCAAGCATATACTAGTCGGTGTTTTGCTTGAATCTGTGTTCCAACGTCATTTGATATGTGTTCCAACGTGATTTGATATGCGTTTTATGATTTAACCAATGTAAATGCTATACTTGTCATACTTATTTAATATGTATCAAGCAACTCTTCCTGGTTCTCCCTAATTTTATTTTTTCAAAGCAATTGGGTTCTCCCCGACAGAACCATTGTAGCCTACTATATACATACCCAGGTTCTGAGGGACACAGGGTCGCCCCATTGTTGCTATATTATAGATCGACCTCTGCAAGAGTCCAGACAAGTCAACACATTGCATCACTCAGGATTAATTCTGGTAGAAGGATATCAGGGGGAGGAAGAAACTGATAAGGGTGACCTTGAAAAAGAGCCAAGTGATTACTTCTTTTCTGTATCAGATGGGGCCGAGTGGTCGGACGATGGCTCTGGCATTTCCTCAGACCTCAGCAATAATGACAGTGATCTTGAAGAGGATAATGGGGCCCGGGTCCAGACTGTTCATAAGAGAGGGAGAAAACCAGGAGACAGGGATCTCACTTGGGATTATACTCCTACTAATCAATTTGTTGACTCCCCGCCCAGTGGGCCATCTGATCTAGATACAGCTGCACCAAACTCCCCAACATTGGAGGCCATCTACCAGGCGATATCAATGCACTGGGACGAGACACGTCAAGACAGTCGCAAAGCTCAGTCCGCTCTGCAAAAAGTGCAGGGGGTGGTCAGGAAACTGACCAAAACATGCAGCTCTATCAGGGAGCGGATGACGGATCTTGAGACAAAAATTGTTTCCGCAGAGACCTTATCTCGTAGCTACACAGGCGCTAACCAAGTCTCATGAATCCCAAATAATAGACATACAATGGAAACTGGAAGAGAACGAAAACCATCAGAGATGCAATAGCTTACGCGTGCTTGGGGTTCCTGAGGGGGCTGAGGGGTCGGATGTTTGATCATACGTAGTGGAACTACTAAGGGATGCTCTCCTGGAGCTAACTGACTGGAACTGGGCACAAGAGGTGCAGCGGGCTCACAGTGTCCCATTTGTGCAGAAACATCCACTAAGAGAAGGTGCAATGCCACGAGCCATATTAGTGTACTTTGGAAACTTTTTGCTGCGACAAGCAATTTTTGAAAGAGCTAGGCCTGAAGCAAAGAAGACCAGGGGAGGAGTATTGTTTTTTGCCCGGCTGGACTTTTGCCATACTACGATTGAAAGTTGTTGGCGGCTAAGGTAGTTGATTAAACCCTTTCAGGACAAGAACACGCAAGCCTTCCTGAATAATCCAGCTAGGCTAAAAGTGATTTGGGGGGGACAAACACGTTTCTTTGTTTCCGAAATTAAAGCTAAGGAATATTTGGAAAGCCTTACAGCTTAGAGATGGTTAGGTTCGGCTGAATTCGAAGATGTTATTAAGGAAGGGAGATGAGGATTATTGAAGCTAAGTAGAAACTAACAACTAAAGCGATGGGGATAATAGTGGCTTGAGTTAGTGTGTTTTCTCAGTATTATATAAAAAAAAAAATAATAATAATATATAGAAATAAATTTCGATACACATTTAAAAAAAAAATGTAGTAGAAGGTAGATTCTAATAACTATCACTCTCAGGGAAGTATGTATATTGGTGTTGTATACAATGGTGTAGTATTATAGAGCTCTTGGTCATGCGCGCCGCATCCATCGCACACAGACTACAGCCTGAGTGCTTCTCTGGGGGGGTGGTGGGAAGGGGTGGCAGGATGGGTGGAGGGGGGGTCGGGCAAGGGGCGAGAGGGTGGGTGTAGGGGTGGAAACTCAAGAAAAAACATACCCCGAGATAAAATAGAGTCTTATGCAGAAGAGTCACTTTCTGTGTGGATAAAACCCTATAGTGGTACATCAAACTGGTACAAAGTCAGGTTCAGATGGGCAGAGTAAATATTTGCTCAATGAATGTGGGCGGGTTGAATGACAGAGGGAAAAGGCTAAGACTGGCTGAGTCGTGAGGATGAGTGCCTTTGACATTGTGTGCTTGCAAGAGACACATATACCATGGGGTAAAAGGGGCCTGATGGGCATAGGGGGCTATAATATGCTGGTTTGCACGTCGCAGAGCTCAAGAATTCGGGGGTGTGGCAATCTTCGCAAAGACGGCCTTAGGACAGGCCAAACGTAAGGCTTCAGACGCACTGGGAAGGTGGGCATTGGTGGAGCTAGAGGTTGGCCTTACAGTATGTGTGGTATACGGATCAAATCAAGACAATCCAAAGATCTTCGAGGACCTTGAGGTGGAACTGGCGGCTTGGCCCTGTCCACTAGTTACGTGTGGAGATTTTAATATATCCATACAGACCCACCATGGGCATCTAAATCAAGGGACTTATCAAGGGAGGAAGCCTAGAGTGTATAGGGCACTGACATCCCTAATGAGCAGCCATGGCTTGGCCGATATATGGAGCATTAAGAATCCCAATAACCCGGGCTACACGTACTATTCTTGCCCCCACAGGAAGTATGTTAGGCTTGACTACTTCCTAGCCACGAAGGATCTTCTCAATAAAGCTGGTATTAGGAAACTCCCAAAGGTGATCTCTGATCACAATCCGTTGATTCTGGAAGTTGAAGCTATAAGGTTCAAAAGAACTCGCAATAAGTGGACGTTTGATAGGAAGCTCCTTGCAAACAGTGCCTATATTGAACATATCAAGAAATGGTCCCAAGAGTTCTTCAATATCAACAGATACAGCGCTAGTAGTGGTATAGTGTGGGATACTTTTAAGGCAGGCCTTAGGTGTGAAACGGTTAGTTTTGTTGCTAGGGCAAGGAAACAGCGTCAGGCAAAGAACGAGCAACTGTTGCACAACTTGGCCAAAGCTGAAGAAGAACATGTGTTATTAATAGCGCAGGGATGGGAGGTGGTACAAACTCAGCACCAAGTCATTGCCCTTAAGGCGGAAATAAACAGTTGGCTTACCCAGAAATCGGCGGAAGAGTTCCAGACACAGCAACACGATTCTTATGAGTATGGAGAACTAGTAGGGAAGAGGCTAGCTCTACGTACCCGACAGAAAACAGTCCGAAACTCAATATCTTCAATAAAGAAGGGTGGCCAAACTTACACTGATACAACTGATATATTGGGGGTATTTCAGGACTATTATCAACTTCTGTATAAGGAAGACACAGGAACATCGCAAGATATATCCCAAATAGTAACAGACGCAGACCTTGGGGCGGTTTTGGATAGTATGGCTAAGGATGAGCTAGAAGAGGACCTTGTACTTGAGGAGGTTCTGGTAACACTGCAAGATCTATCATCAGGGAAGGCTTCTGGCCCCGATAAGATCCCCCTTGAACTATACAAGGCAATGCAAACACTGATAGCCCCCTTACAACTCGATCTATTCAGGGGCGTGCAACATGGTGGTTGCCCACTAGAGTCTTGGAAAGAGACTGATATTATTATCTTTCCAAAGAAAGACAAACCAGTCGACAATCCTGCTTCATAGAGGCCGGTATCCCTAATAAACTCTGATACTAAAATATATTCAAAGATTTTGGCTAATCGGCTAGGGAGGGTCATAGGGCATCTGGTTTCCCCATGGCAGCATGGCTTCATTCCTGGGAAAGGGACAACTGACCATGTTAGGAGGGCCATATCACTATTTGATATCATGGCTGTGTCTGGGGGGCAGATGGCCATGATCCTCCTCGATGCCGAGAAGGCGTTTGACCGGGTGGCCTGGTGGCCTGGAGGTTTTTGTGGGGGATACTGGAGTTAAAAGGCTTTGGTCCTCGAATTATAAAGGCCAGTAAAGCCATGTACTCTGACCCAAGAACCTGCCTGCAATTGATGAGGAGAGAATCAGGGAACATATTGAGATCAAGGGGCACCAGACAGGGATGTCCCTGCCCCCCTATATTAATTGCCTTGTATATAAACCACTTGGTGGAGAAGTTTTTTATGGAGCCAGGAGATTAAGCCGGTTGTAAGCAAGGGTTATGAGACTAAGGTGTTAGTGTACGCCGATGATATTGCTATTTTAATTACAAATCCGACAGAGGCAATCAGGGAAGCTACACTCATAGCTGAAGGGTTTGGGCAAGCATCAGGGTACTCCCTGAATGAAGGGAAAACATTAGTTATCTGTACAGAGAACATAACCTTTAATGATTCTCGACGTGTGGAATCTGCAGTTTATCTTGGGGTTCGTATTAGCCCGAAGGTTGATATAATAGGTCAAATTAACTTTGACCCCTTTAAGGAAATGACCCTTTTAGGGTCACTCGGGTCACTCTAGACCTCCGCTAGCCTACCACTCAATGAAGAGTCAATAACACAGTAGAGAATGCAAGCAAACTAGTTTATTCACAAGATACACTGCAGTGGAGTCCAATCTGACCAGCCTCTACTGATGGTTGACGAGGGACTGACTCTTACAAGCATAAAGATACATTAAGTAGGTTGCAGAGCCCACGAAGACCCGCCTATCATAGAAAAACACTGGTAGCTGTTGCAATACAATGGGGATACAGAGCATAAGTTTCGATTCCACAGCCTGGCACAAGCTATCTACTGCTCAAGGTCATCTAGCTTATCCTCCCCACCAGACAGGTGGGAGAAGGCCTCGATGTAGCAGTAGAAGAGTGCACTAATGAGCAAACCTTAACATTGGAGAAACGAAACTTACCAAGGACCATTTCTCGTAACTGAGCAAGTAGCAGTTTCAATTATACTGTAAAATGGCGTCTTAGAACACAAAATGGCGGTACACAAGTCAACCGAACAAATATAGTGCCGGCATCCACTGACTGCATTTTCACACAGTATGCCTAATAATGTATTAGCTATATCAATGCTAACACTATTAGGAGTAAAATACAAATAATATAGTAGTTTTTCGATTCAATTCTAACACCCTTGATAATGTCCATATCTACAGATTTAAAGCGAATAAATGGGCTGCACCTATCTATTATTGGAAGACGGAATTTTTTTAAAATGACTATGTTGCCTAAAATTTTATATCTGTTTCGATCAATTCCGTTGGCAACAGATGAACTGATTTTGAAGACCTTGGAGTCGATTTTTTTTAACTTCATTTGGCAATATGGAAAGTTGAGAAGGTCACTTAAATACTTGACTCTTCCACAAGGAAGAAAGGGGCTTTCGATCACGAATATTACATTCTACTATTGGGCGGCTCTTCTGCATCAGATGCCTATCTTATTTACAGTAGATATAGATAAGGAGGCGGAAAACGAAGTTAGAATACCAACTATATATGAGCTCACTATAGGGAAGGAGGCCGCTGGGCTGCTGCTGCGGCAGGTGGAACAGAGTACAAGGAGGTTCGCTTCAAGGTGGTGTATAGTGCTTGGAAGATCTGGAACAGAGAGCGAAAAATCATGGCGATACCGAAGCTCTGCCGATATACCCCCTTGTAGCGATCCTCCCTTTTTCCACCATCCTTTTATGATGCTATGGGAAAGCAGTGGGAACAGCTAGGGTTGGTCACTGTTGGAGACTTTTATGAGGGAGACCAAGTTTCTCCCTTTTCCATACTGCAGCAGGGATTCAGGATTTCCAACAAGTATTATTCTAAATATGTACAAATTCGGGACTTCCTCACCTCACGTAGACCAGCTATAAATTTGGAAAGAATACCAATGCTAGAAGCAACCACTAGGAAGGCCAGAAGAATAAGGAATATATATAGCTTGCTGTTAGATAAAATACCGGATGATTTAGAGAAAAATGAGACAGGCTGGGCCAGGAAGTTGAATAACCCTGATGTTGATATTTATAGGACACTGTCATTAACTGCTAAGGTACTTTTATCAACAAGCTTGAAGGCACAACTTTATAAAACTGGATTTAATTTATATTTTACCCCCGCTAAGTTATTCGACTGGGGCAAAAGAACCGATAATAACTGCCCTAGGTGTGGGGTCGGTCCAGCCACACTAACCCACATGTTTTATGAGTGTGATAAATTATCTCCTTTGAAGAATGGGGTGGCCAGCTTTTGGGAAAGATTGTTTGGTTTTAGGATTAATCTGACCCCTACCTTGTTGCTTATGGGATATGATAGCTCCCTAGATCTAGATACTGCACAAAAATATTGTGTATTTGTAGGTACAGCAGTATTCAGGATAATATTAGCCGCCAGATGGAAAGATCCGGAGCCACCTACTTTCCAGATGTGGGTAGCACTGCTCCTAGGGATATACAACCAAGAGACTGCACTGTATACATGTAGGGGCAGACAGGCCAGGATCCTTGGAGGCAAAATTTGGTCGCCTATTTCAAAGTGGAGCAAAGAAGCCAGAGGCCCTAATAGCGAGAGGAGTGTGCTAGGCAATAGGTTAACGGTATGAAACCTAAAGGGGCGATGCAATAAGGCTTTTTTTATTTCTTTCTTGCTGCTAGTTTAGATTATATGTATAGGAATTGGCCATATGTAAATAACTATGAATTGTAATCTTTCTTCTAATTGCTTCGTATTTATGATATCTTTGGTACTTTTGGTGATGTTTTTCCCTTTCTTTTTTAACCAGCTTTTTAAGTGGCGTATTTGTGTTTGTGCTAGCTCATTTCAATTTCACTATTTGTACGACTCATTGTTATTTATTGTTGTATCTAATTCTCTCTGGGTATTAAAAAAAAAAAAAATGAAATTATCACAACAAAACTTGTACCAAAACAAAAACAAAACACCTCTGAAACAAAAAGGCCCCCAACCCTCCCCACCCCTGACAATCGCTTGATTGTAAAAAACATCCAACACATGGTCGCCTACCATCCTGTGCTAAATCTACACTTAACTTTACCCCACTGTGATCAAACTCGCTGGTGCTCTACCTGCGAAACTAGAGCTCCACCGCTTACACATACAAACTATACTAAACCCCCCAATGCACAGGAGCTACTCAGGCCGGTGCTACTGCACCCCAACATAGGGCCGAGACTAGCACCGGGTCTCACTCCAGCTGTCCTAAAAAAACTACATTTCTCCCTGTAGAAGTCAAAGAAAACAATGCATTGCAAAGTACTTACAATGAATGGTCCAAGACTAGCATCCCATTACTATAAGTTTCTGAGGGCCCATGGAGGGCCACAATAGTCTCACTTAGATACAGTGCAAGCCCTCCCCAAAAGAGGCGGAACAGCACCATCATCCTCACCACTCAGAGGGCAGGGCAAGCCAGCACAGTCCATCTGCTCATCCACTAGTGTGCCATCTTCCTTTATGACAATACGTGACATGGTACTGCTCCTAACTGAGAACAGGTCCTGAAATGTACTGCAGCGTGCACTCCACAGATGCCTTGTCCACCTCTCACGGTTAGTTCTCAATGTGCCTTGGTCTCTGTGGTGAGTTTTGCCTTGTGCTATCACTCACAGTCCAGCCAGAAGCAGTAGCATGTAGGACAGTCCCATATTGCTAAGTTTCTGTTTGACTTCCGCAAACTACTTCAGCTGGAATTTCACCTGGCGGGTATAATCTGGGAAAATGGAAATACTGTGGTTCTCACATTTCAAAGTCCCCGCTTCATGTGCGGGCCTAAGGATACAGTCTCTATCTCTGTAATTACAAATCTGTGCAATGAGGGCCCGGTAGGGGATGCATCACCAGAACCAGATGCGCTCCTTCTACTGCACACATATGGGACAGGCCCTCTGGCTTGAGAGTGTTAAGTATCCAATTCTCCAAAATGCTCTGCTGAGCCCCTCTCCACATCCTCTCAGGGAACCCCACCAGGCGGAGATTATTACCAGCAGCACCTGCTCTCAGCGTCCTCTGCCCTATCCTCCAACACTTTTGCAGTCACGCAACCTGATCCTTAAGAGTGGCAACATCCTGGCCCAGTCCGCCTATCGATTGCTCTGCAACTGACACCCTCTCTGACACATAACAGAGGCCAGTGCAAAAGAGGCCAACTTCAACTGGATCAGTGTCAATCTTAACCCTCCAAGGCGATGTGGGACCACTGAATTGCCTCCAACAAAGCCACTCTCAATGGTTCCTCCTCCGGGCCCGGCATTGGGGGCCCCACCTAGAGTGTGCTGCGTGGCAGCAACCCCGGTGGCAAAGCGTATTGATCGATTGTGTTACTCTGCTGACTCCTAGAGGCTTTGTCTTTCCTCATGGTTGGCCCCAGGAGCCGCAGCACTAAAGGGCCACAGAGCCCACCAGCCTGTCACCGTGCTCCCTCAGAGCACAGCCTGGCACCCTCCCCAAGCCACTCCCAGGATCCAGTCTCCTCACTGGGGTAGCATCCTGCCACAGGCAAAGCACCACACTCAAGACTGGAAGCTCCCACTGGCAGTCTTGTCCCCGTCGGAAATCTTCAGGCAGCCCACACTCACCAGGCCCGGCCAAGTGGCCCATGCCATAGTCAGTGTCTGGGTCTTCACAGCGCACCTCCATGCCCCAAGCCCTCTCCAGTGATCCTCCGGCACCAACAAGCACCCAAAGTCAAACCACCCAAGAGGGCACAAATCGCACAGGATGTCCACTTACCAGTCCGAGCCCCCTCCATGGCCAAACTCCTCCGAGGCGGGACCTGCTCTTCTCAGATGCAGAATACAGAGGGGCACGCTCACCATTCCTCTCAGTCCCATTAGCAAGAGTTTCCCAGAACAGGCCCCACCACTCTGCGGGCCCTGCCCACCCAGGAGGGCATACCACCAAACAGAAAGCAACCGGTAGGGGGGCCACGCCACCCGGTTCAGGCGCCACCTGGCTCTCCCATATCCAAGGCCCTGAGCCACCAAACACAGCCCTCCTGCACCTGCACAATGTCCCACAGGGGCCCGCACACCCACGGAGCCGCAATCAGGCGCCAAAACCCTTCTTCTCCCCCAATGGAGAAGTGAACAGTATTTTCCTCAGGACCGGCGCCGCTAGTCACCTTGCAGAGTACATGGCCCCCCTCCACCCGCACAGTTAGTCACCCAGGTCTCCTCTGTGCCACCCACAGGCAGTCCAAATGAGGAGGTGCACAGATCCAGATGCCCCTCGAAAGGCGCCCAGTGACGCACAGCCTCCCCCGGTCAGCGCCAGTCAGGGGCCAAGTCGGCTTGTATCATCTACACAGGCTGCCTAAGGGGCAATGTTGCGGCCCCCTGCTCTGCACCGGCTGCAGTCTCCAACCCCATGGGGCCCCTCCACGATGTGCGGGCTCCGCAGCACGCACTTGGCGCATCCGGTAGACCACTCCACTCTTGTTGGCGACTCGGTGGCGCCGCTTCTCATAGGCAGACTTCTCAGGCTTGCCGCTCGAACACATGGCAGCACGAAGCGAAAGCAGGCCCACCAGAGCAAAGTTCGGAATTCTGATCCCGGACTGCAAAACCCACATTGTAGGGCATCAAACTGCAGGGGCAGAAATCAGGAATGCACACATTGCAGTGTGCAGTTGATTATTTGCATCTATGGGGAGGATGGTGTAGGATAAATAACAGGGGCTACGGAGCTAGGGTTTAAAGCGTCTGAGTGGCCATCTTCCCAGGCTACATCCCCTGCTCACTACATTTTTTATAGAAATTGGGAGTTAAAGGGTGAAGACATTATTAGCTATGATGGTTAATACACCTGCTGCAGAGATCTTTGTGCGCTCAGAAATTTTGAGGGGATTATAATAGCGGTAAGACAATTCTGGTGGGCAATGCAGGTCTGGGAGTGGTTGTGTTCTGCCCAGTCACGGTTTTGACTCATAATGTAGCATACAGGGCCACTGTTCCTGCTGCAGAGCACATTGTGTAACATGCAGATCACAGACTTATATTTTATGTAGATAGGCAAGAGGGCTTCTGCTTTTGACACTGAGATCATTTTCTTACATTTAGTTAATAAGTTGCCTTCCTTCTAATATAGCATAGTGTTCTATTTACCGGCATCAAAGAGCTGCACACAAACTGTAAGTCATGTGTATACATACTATTTGTATAGCAAGAATCTGGCCAAAAAGGCAGAGGAGGTGTGTACACAACCAAAGGCAACCATATAGTCAAAAATAGGACTGTTAGCAGGTTAGTGATTTGTTACTGCATTGTGATGTACAGTCTTTTAAAAAGTGTGTCTTCAAAGCTTTTCTACATTGCAGCAGTGTTGGGATGGTGTTGATAGATGCAGTATTGCTATTCCAAATCCTGAGTGCAGAGATGGAAAAGGCCTGCTGTCTTTTTCTTTTCTTTTTTACACTTCTTAGTCTTCAGTCTGATGGTTTCCTAGCTGTGGGATTGCCGATAGCCACCAGAGAAGGTGAGCTTGTCGACAAGATGGGGTGCTGGTCATGATGGCTTTGCTAAGTGACTACATCATCAAAAATAGCAGCATTATTTACACAGTTTGGTAATGATACAGTTGGTTTTGATGATGTAGTGTGCCAGCAAGGGGAGCAAATCGAGTTCCATAAGGATGAGGTGATATGATCATATTTGTCCAGGCCCCGGAAAAAAGGCGCAGAAGCTTGTAGGATGACCTTTAAGGTTTATGTCTTGCTATTTTTTCAAGTGAAATAGCATTTAACCAGATGAAAAAGGGGTTACATAATTTTGTCTAGTCAGACAATCAGAATAACTAGAATTTTTGTTTCCTATATAGATTTCATTTGCAAAGGTATTTAAATAAATACATAAATCTGTGAGGCACTAAGCATTGTGTTATCTCGAGCCAATTTTCTCTGGTTACAGAATGGAACAGTTATGTCATCATATTACATGTCTATATTGATGTCATAACGAGAATGTCGTCTACCACCATGTAATATAAATGTACTTCCATAGTTAAATACTAGAAATGAAAGTGACCATTCATGTTCAGAACATAATTAGCATTTACATTTTAATTTTGGAATGACCATGCTTCGTATGAGATCATCAATTAATATGACAAAGATCTTTCTGATTTAATAATCAGATGCAGTGCAGAGACAGCTGCGTGTGCAGGTAAGAAAATTACAAAACCTTACTTGTCACACTGTACAATTTGCACACTATGAAGTGTGTTGAATATATTTAATGCAGTAGGGTATGAGGCAGTTTTTTATGCGTTTAAGTATTTCAAGAATTCATATTCAAAATTGCTTCATAAACCTTCTTGTTTTCTCATTACATTTTCTATTCAATTTGCTTTAAAATGCACCATTTTCCACTCTTTTTTTCTAAAAATGTTCTCAGGGCAGACCCTCCCTCCCCCGAGGCTTCCTTATATGGTGGGCTGGTTCACTCAACTAAGTAAAACTCAGCCTGAACTTTTACGCCTCACCACTTTGTAATGTCACTAGCCTCCACTGTGCATACCCCCTATAGTTAGTTTGGAGCCAAGGCAGGGAAGGCAGGAAACTTTTCAAAGGAAAACCTCTAGATGCGTCTCCCACTTCAAAGGAAGGCCCAGTTATAAATATTGAACCTCAGACACCAATTCTTCAGTACACTTCTGGATCTGTGGATACTCTGCCAGGAAGAAGGACTGCTGTTCTGCTGAAAGGACTTCCACTCTGCTGGACTGTTGCTCTGAAGGACTGCTGCCCTGCTGTGCTGACCTGCTGCCTGCTGCCCTCTAGCCTGGATGAGACAGACTGGATCTGCATCTGTTGAACCCAGGACCCCAATGTGACTTCAAGGACTAATTGGCTGCCCTCTTGACTAGAGCGTCAGGGACAGAAGGCTCCAACAACCCTGAACCCAACACCTGGACTCTGCCATCTGTTAGTCCTACCCTGCCAAGTGGTGCCACCCCAGTCCTGGACCCTTGGTAGTGGGCCTGAAGGTGCTCAGCCAGCACATCTGTGGATCCATCAGAACCAACGCATCACCTCTGCTTCGAGGATTCTCTCGGAGCAAAGACTCCACATCAATCTTGCAGCTAACATTGGAACTGCTGCTGTGCGAAGCTTCCCCGACACAGGCTCTCGCATTGCAAATCTCTTGTCAACAGCAGCCTCGATGAGGACGCAGGATCTCGCATCGCAGCCTGCAGTTCATCATAACCGACGCATCACAGCCTTGCAGCTCCTCGAAATCGATGCATCCTCGATGCTCGACTTTGCATCGTAATCCCTGGTAGATGGGATCCACGATGACAACAAAGGACCTTGCATTGCAGCTCCTCGGAACCCATGCATATCCTCGACTGCGCAACGCATCCTCGACGCGGGACCTGGCAACGTTCCGCAACCAGGATTTAAGGTACTGCTGTTCGGTGGGCCTAACTAGGTCCCTGTAGCTGGCCTGCATTTCATTGTGGTCAGCCTGAACCTGTGACTTTGTCCCGGTTTAGCGCAACCAGATATCCAGAGTTGCTGCTTTGTGCTTTTTGGGGATATTTTCGCTGATATTTTTAAAATTGCATATCTCTGATTCTACTGATTGTTTTTTGTCTTTTTGGTCTTTTTGTTTATTAAAATGTAATCAATATTTCTAAATTAGTGTGGGATTTTTTTATTGTGTTGTTTTTCCCTTTATTACTGGTTGAAGTGCTGCATAAATACTTTACACATTGCCTCTGAGTTAAACCTGACTGCTCTGCTTTACTGTATCTTTGTTGGTCCTGGCCCTCTCTACAGGGTCAGCCCCAAACTTTTTGCTTTCAACCCTTCTGTTTTCTGAACCCTTTTTTGTTGGCTTTAGAATTCTGCACACTTTACCATTGTAAACCAGTGCTAAAGTGCCTGTGCTCTCTCCTTCAAACATGGAAAATTGGCTTACACAAAATTGACACATTTTAAATCCCTATTAAAGTGGTACTACATTTACCCAGGGCCTATACATTAAATACTACCAGTAGGTCTGCAGCTCTTACTGCACCACCCACATAAGTAGTCTTTTTAAACATGTTTCAGGCCTCCCATTGCAGCCTGTGTGTGCAGTTTTAAACTGCCATTTCCACCTGGCAAAACAAACATTTTGCCAGGATCAAACCTTTTTTTTTAATACATATAAGTCACCCTAGTGTAGACCCTGGAGAGCCCACAGGGCAGGGTGCAGTGAATTTAAAAAGTTGGATTACACTTTTTAGTTTTACATGTCCTGGTAGTGAAAAACTCTTAAATTAGTTTTTCACAACTGCAAGTCCTACCTCTCACATAGGATAACATTGGAACTACCTTATTACCTTTAATGAGTGATAATTTCCAAATCGGAGCAGGTAACCAGTCATGTTTCCACTTCAAAGGCACATCTAGGTATAAATACTGGACCTCAGACACCAACTCTTCAAAACACTTCTGGACCTGAGGATACTCTGCCAGGAAGAAGAACTGCTGTGCTGTTGAAAGGGCTGCTACTCTGTTGGATTGCTGCTCTGAAGGACTGCTGCCCTGCTGCTTCCATTTCGAGCTGGCAAAATAAACCTTCTGCCAGGCCTATACCTTCCTTTTTAGGTCTCGCCTACGCAGCGCGCATGCACTGCATAGGAGGGCCTTTAACCGTCGCTCTGCTCTTTTTGCAGCACATACTCGTGCTTGTGGTGGCATCCACCTTGCGGGAGCGAGCAGCGGCGCGCATGCTAATTGGCTGTTGCTCGCTCCCGCAAGGCGGATGGTGCCACAAGCACAAGTGTGCTTGAAAACAGCTGCATTAGTCATTCCCTCGTGCAGCGCCATGTCACCGCTTCCTGTGCCTCTTATGAGAAAACAGTAAAAGAACGCTCTATGTGTGCTCGAGCTTCTAAAGAGGAGGGTTTACTTCAGCAAAGTGCTCTGAAAACTATGTGCCCGGGGGCCTTGAGAGGGAAAGCGGTGAGACATCTTCTGCAGCCCCGGCTTTGCAATGAACTCTTCGGAGCTCGAGGACGCGCGCTTTAAACATCACTTTATTCCTTGTACCAGTGCAGGGCGTGCTGCTCGATTCAGCAACTGCTGGTTATATAAGTGCTAACTTTTTCTTTGTCGAGGCATTTTCTGTCCTCGTCTTGCACAGATCTAAGGAATTCAACTGCACAGCCCACAAAATGTATGCAGATTTTTTTCCCTGTACAAACCTGGAAAAAGTTTGCCCCCTATTGTGCTTTCTCAGTACTTGCCTTAATCCCTATTTGTAGCATCGAAAATGCCACCGACTCTCTTTTTCTCTCTCTCTCTCGTTTATCTTCGCTCTTTAGTGCATGATTTCTTCCCAACCCCCGATAAACGTTCGACTTCCAATCACAAAATAGAACAGCAATAACGTTCAAACAACTTTGTTTCACAGTATTTGAATCTGGCTGATTTGGGCTTTTTCCTATTGTACATATGTTTGTCAGATAATGGAATCGAGGGACATAGAGCTAAATGGATTTGCCCAGGATTAAACAGTTTATGGAAGTAGCGAACACCTGATCCAGATAGGGTTTTTCATTTTTCTCGGTGCACAGTGTGGCTTCAGCATGTGACTAATTGTGTGATTTAAGGCAAATCAATGTTTCTCCTTCCATCTTACACTGTGAATATGTTTTAAAAGGCGTACCGTGGGATTTAGGGCAAACCAGTTTATCCCCCTCCTTCCATTCCTTGTTCTGAAAGTTGTATCGGGTGCTGACTAAATTGAATGTCCCTGTCCAGCACAGCTGCTTTTTATACGGTCTCAACAGGGGTCTCCTGCCACACTGTTCTGTATACCGAATCTCATGGTCGAGATGCTCCTGCTACAATAAAAATGTTCTCAGTAAACCGCTTCTCGTATTTCAGTAGTGTAAGGCTCTTGGCGCTACGTCTCGAGCTGCTCAGGCCCGCAACCCCGCCCTGCACAACTGCGAAGGACAACGGGGCTGCTTCTGACAGGCGAGGCTTCATAGATATCTCGACTACTCGGGCAAATGACTATAGGTCTCGCCTTTGGGACCTTATAAGTGTTTAGTTATCCAGCACAATATCCTTGGTGCAACAACATCAACTGTTGCATGGCTAAACACTTAAAAGGTCCCAAAGGCGAGACCTATTGGCTATGCCAATGCTTGTTAATATTTATAAGTCACCCTTAGGGTAGGCCCTTAACAGCCCATAGCGCAGGGTGTATTGTATTTAAAGTGTTGAACAGGTACTTTTAAGATTTACATGTCGTGGTGGTGAAAAACTCTCACATTCGTTCTTCAGCATTGAAAGGCCTATCTCTCTCGTAGGATAAAAATTGGGTTATCTTATTACATTTAATAAGTGATAACCTTTGATTAGAAGCTGGTAGAAATATCATGTTTGGTGCCTGAGGAATTGTATTTAAAACCCTCTGTAATGGTAAAGTCAGATTTGAGTCACAATTCTGAAAATTCCACTTTTAGAAAGTTGGTATTTTTTGCCTTAACCATTTGGTGCCTGTTCCTGGCTCACATGACTAGGTGTAGTTTGCAGTTGGTCTTTGTGTATTCCTCCCAGACAGTCACACAATGGACAGCCTGGGTGTTGGCAGGATGGGCCATCCTGATTTGATGAGGAGGATGGAGCTGTCACTTGTCACACCTATACTTCAAAGACACTGTCTCAGCTCACACACAAAGGACTTCACACAAGCCTGTTGTGCCCCCGGACAACCTGGGGCCAGGGCAGGCAGTCAGACACGTCTGTGGGGGAGAATCTCCAGAAATGTCTTCCACTTAAGTGGGTACCAGGTTAAAAAAGGGGACCCACTGATCCACTCTTTAGTACACTCCTGGATGGACCTGTGGATACTACAGAAGTACTGCCATGCTGCCAGAGGACGGCCCTGCAGTTTGAGGCCTGCTCTGCTGCCTGAGAAGGAAGTCTAGCACTGCACCCTTTAACCCAGGCTGAAGTAACTCCAAAGGTCAGCTGACTGACCTCCTGTTCCGAGGTGTGGGGCACAACAAGCTCCAGAGGTATCCCTGCAATTGCCCAGCTGCTGCAATGGGCCTGTATGGACCTACAACTGGACCTGCCTGAGTCTTGCTGGCCCCGCTGGAGTTAATGATCACCAAGTGGTGCCTCTCAGGTCCTGGACCCTTGGTGTGGCATCAGCTGAGCTCCTCCTAAAAGAATGCGGAGAAATCCTGAAGTTTTGGTCTCTTCGCAACTGTGAATGGGCGAGTTCACACCAAGATCTTGCTGCCCGCACTGACCATCAACGCGAAGCCCCAGTGAGCACAACAGCAACCACCGGCAATGTGAGATCTCACTTCGCGCTATAGCATTGACAGCCTGCGTTGACTGCTAACTCAAAGCTCCAGCAATGACTGTTCACGACGCCAAACATGATCTTCGCACTTCATTGACGACGGTCCGTGATACCCAGCCTACTCTTTGTGCTACAGGGACGTCCACCTGCGACACTCTCCCTACTCCTTGAGGCCTCCTCCACCACGAATGTAACTCTTCACGTTGGACTTTAGAAGGTTACATTTTTCAAGGAGACTAACTTGGTCCCTGTATCTGACCCATGCTCCATCGTAGTTGGGCTGAACTTGTGACTTTCACCCAGTTTCGTATGACCAGATAACCGCAAGTAGCGCTTTGTTCTTTTAGGCTCTATACGTACCTTAAATCTTTGAAATTGCGTAGCTCTGGGTCTACTGATTGGATGTTTGTTGTTTTGGTGTCAAATAATGTATTACATTTGTCTCTATTCCTCTAAATTGGCAAAGGATTTTTCTTGTGTTGTGTTTTCACTTTATCATTGTTTGTGTGCTTCATAAATATTTTACACATTGCCTCAAGGTTATGCCTGACTGCTTTTGTGCCAAGCTAGCAGAGGGTTAAACACAGGTTAATTTAGTGATTTTTGTAGTTCACACTGATAAGCATTGCAGCTGTTGCTTGTTAACCCCTTCGTCGTGCGCAATGGTGCTCGTGTGCGCACGACGGCTCCCGGCCGTCATGGCACATGGCCCCGGAAATCCCTCTGGTGCAGGCACCAGAGGGATTTCTATTTAACCCCTGTAGCCTCGAGAGCTGGGGAAGAGCTTCCCCAGCTCCCGAGGCCTCCTCCCCGTTTCAGTGAAATGACGATCAGCGCGCACGCCGCGCTGACGTCATTTCACTCAAATCCAAACTGAAATGAGCCTTTAGGCTCATTTCAGTTTCACTCTACGTGCTCAAGGGGCTATCTCAACCCCCTGAGCACGTAGAAAGACGGGAGAGGTATCATTGGAAAGGGGAGAATCTCCCCTTTCCAATGGTACCCCTCCCCAGTGGATCCCTGCTTGGGGCAAGGGCCTTTGCTCCCCCCAAAATAACTTTGGCCATATTCAATTTTTCTGCCCCCCCGGGGGGGCAGAAAGCCCACTGGATGCCAGGGATTTTTTTGCGTGCAATTTCAATGAGGGTGGGGAATGCCCAAAACGGGCACGCCAATGCCCCCACCCCCGCCACAACTACAGCCTTTCTGCCCCCCGGGGGGGTAGAAAGCCCACTAGACACCCGGCAAAAGTTTTTGGGGTAATTTTAATTGGGTGGGGGCTGCCCAAAACAGGCAAGCCAATGCCCCCACCCCCCGCCACAATTACAGCCTTTCTGCCCCACCTGGGGGGCAGAAAGCCCCCTAGATGCCAGGGATTTTCTTTTGGGCAATTCTAATTAGGGTGGGGGCTGCCCAAAACAGGCATGCCAATGCCCTCACCCCCCTACCACAATTACAGCCTTTCTGCCCCCCCTGGGAGGCAGATGGGGGCAGTAGCCCCCAATCTGCCCCCCCGGGGGGGCAAACAGCCCACTTGAAGCCAGGGACTTTTTCTGGGGGCAATTTTAATTAGGGTGGGGGCTGCCCAAAACGGGCAAGCCAATTCCCCCACCCATCCCTGCAACAATTACAGTCTTTCTGCCCCCCAGGGGGGGCAGAAAGCCCACTAAAAACCAGGGATTTTTTGGGGGGCAATTTTAATTAGGGTGGGGGCTGCCAAAAACGGGCATGCCAATGCCCCCACCCCCGCCAAAATTACAGCCTTTCTGCCCCCCCTGGGGGGCAGATGGGGGCGGTAGCCCCCAATCTCCCCCCTGGGGGGGGCAAAAAGCCCACTAGATGCCAGCGATTTTTTTTGCCAATTTGAATCAGGGGTGGGGGCTGCCCAAAACAGACATGCCAATGCCCCCACCCCCCACCCGCAAGAATTCCAGTCTTTCTGCACCCCCGGGGGGCAGAAAGCCCACTAGAAACCAGGGATTTTTTTTGTATTCATGTAGGGGTGGGGGCTGCCCAAAATGGGCATGACAATCCCCCATCCCCCCCAGAGAAATTCTAGTCTTTCTGCCCCCCCCCCCGGGGGGCAGATGGGGGCAATTTTGATGTCGCCTCAATAAGTTTTGGGCCCTTGCCTGTCGTGGGTACTTTGGCCTCCCACACGATTGAGGCACCATTTTTATCGGGAGACCTGGGGGAACGCTGGGTGGTAGGAAATTTGTGTCAGCCCGGTGATGCCACAACTTTCCCACACAAAAATGTGTGGAAAAAGTGATTTGTTTCAGCTAAATTTGAGGTTTGCAGGGGATTCTGGGTAAGAAAACGTTGGGGGCTCCACGCAAGCCATACCTCCCTGGAATACCCCGGGTGTCTAGTTTTCAGAAAGGTGTGGGTTTGGTAGGTTTCCCTAGATGGCCGCCGAGCACGGGCCGAAAACCCAGGTGACCCCCCTTGCAAAACCAGGTCGTTTTGTGATAGGCAATTTTGATGTCGCCTCAATACGTTTTGGGCCCTTGCCTGTCGCGGTTACTTGGGCCTCCCACACGAGTGAGGCACCATTTTTATCGGGAGACCTGGGGAAACGCTGGGTGGTAGGAAATTTGTGTCAGCCCGGTGATGCCACAACTTTCCCACACAAAAATGTGTGGAAAAAGTGATTTTTTCAGCTAAATTTGAGGTTGGCAGGGGATTCTGGGTAACAAAACATTGGGGGATCCACGCAAGCCATACCTCCCTGGAATCCCCGGGGTGTCTAGTTTTCAGAAATGTGTGGGTTTGGTAGGTTTCCTAGGTGGTCGGCGAGCACGGGGCCAAAAACCCAGGTGACCCCTTGCAAAACCAGGTCGTTTTGTGATAGGCAATTTTGATGTCGCCTCAATTCATTTTGGGCCCTTGCCTGTCGCGGGTACTTGGGCCTCCCACATGAGTGATGCACCATTTTTATCGGGAGACCCGGAGGAACGCTGGGTGGTAGGAAATTTGTGTCAGCCCGGTGATGCCACAACTTTTACACACAAAAATGTGTGGAAAAAGTGATTTTTCAGCTACATTTGAGGTTTGCAGGGGATTCTGGGTAAGAAAACGTTGGGGGATCCATGCAAGCCATACCTCCCTAGCATTCCCTGGGTGTCTAGTTTTCAAAAATGTATATGTTTGCTAGGTTGCCCTAGGTGCCGGCAGAGCTAGGGTTAAAAAACTACAGCTAGGCACTTTGCAAAAGAAGGGTCATTTTTCGCTGTGAAAATGTGGTGTGTCCACCTTGCGTTTTGGGCCATTTCCTGCCGCGGGCACTAGGCCTACCCACACAAGTGAGGTACCATTTTTCTTGGAAGACTTTGGGGAACACTGGGTGGGTAGAATTTTGTGGATCCACGCAGATTCCAGAACTTTCCACCACAGAAATGTGAGGAGAATGTGTTTTTTTTGACAATTTTTCAGGTTTGCAAGGGATTCTGGGTAACAGAACCTGGTGAGAGCCAGTCAAGTCACCCCATCCTGGATTCCCCTGGGTGTCTAGTTTTCAAACATGTATAGGTTTGCTTGGTTTCCCTAGGTGCCGGCAGAGCTAGGGTTAAAAAACTACAGCTAGGCACTTTGCAAAAAAAGGGTCATTTTTCACTCTGAAAATGTGGTGTGTCCACCTTGCGTTTTGGGCCGTTTCCTGTCACGGGCACTAGGCCTACCCACACAAGTGAGGTACCATTTTTCTTGGAAGACTTTGGGGAACGCGGGGTGGGTGGAATTTGTTGGATCCACGCAGATTCCAGAACTTTCCACCACAGAAATGGGAAGAAAATGTGTTTTTTTGACAATTTTTCAGGTTACACGGGATTCTGGGTAACAGAACCTGGTGATAGCTAGTCAAGTCACCCCATCCTGGATTCCCCTTGGTGTCTAGTTTTCAAAAATGTATAGGTTTGCTAGGTTTCCCTAGGTGCTGGCAGAGCTAGGGTTCAAAAACTACAGCTAGGCACTTTGCAAAAAAAGGGTCATTTTTCACTCTGAAAATGTGGTGTGTCCACCTTGCGTTTTGGGCCGTTTCCTGACGCGGGCACTATGCCTACCCACACAAGTCAGGTACAATTTTTCTTGGAAGACTTTGGGGAATGCGGGGTGGGTGGAATTTTGTGGATCCACACAGATTCCAGAACTTTCCACCACAGAAATGTGAGTAAAATATGTTTTTTTGTACAATGTTTTAGGTTTGCAAGGGATTCTGGGTAACAGAACCTGGTGAGAGCCAGTCAAGTCACCCCATCCTGGATTCCCCTGGGTGTCTAGTTTTAACAAATGTATAGGTTTGCTAGGTTCCCTAGGTGCCCGCAGAGCTAGGGTTCAAAAACTACAGCTAGGCACTTTGCAAAAAAAGGGTCATTTTTCACTCTGAAAATGTGGTGTGTCCACCTTGCGTTTTGGGCCGTTTCCTGTCGCCGGCACTAGGCCTACCCACACAAGTCAGGTACCATTTTTCTTGGAAGACTTTGGGGAATGCGGGGTGGGTGGAATTTTGTGGATCCACACAGATTCCAGAACTTTCCACCACAGAAATGTGAGTAAAATGTGTTTTTTTGTACAATGTTTTAGGTTTGCAAGGGATTCTGGGTAACAGAACCTGGTGAGAGCCAGTCAAGTCACCCCATCCTGGATTCCCCTGGGTGTCTAGTTTTAACAAATGTATAGGTTTGCTAGGTTCCCTAGGTGCCCGCAGAGCTAGGGTTCAAAAACTACAGCTAGGCACTTTGCAAAAAAAGGGTCATTTTTCACTCTGAAAATGTGGTGTGTCCACCATGCGTTTTGGGCCGTTTCCTGTCGCCGGCACTAGGCCTACCCACACAAGTGAGGTACCATTTTTCTCGGAAGACTTTGGGGAACGCGGGGTGGGTGGTATTTTGTGGATCCACGCAGATTCCAGAACTTTCCACCACAGAAATGTGAGGGAAATGTGTTTTTTTTGACAATTGTTTAGGTTTGCAAGGGATTCTGGGTAACAGAACCTGGTGAGAGCCAGTCAAGTCACCCCATCCTGGATTCCCCTGGGTGTCTAGTTTTTAAAAATGTATAGGTTTGCTACGTTTCCCTAGGTGCCGGCAGAGCTAGGGTTCAAAAACTACAGCTAGGCACTTTGCAAAAAAAGGGTCATTTTTCACTCTGAAAATGTGGTGTGTCCACCTTGCGTTTTGGGCTGTTTCCTGTCGCTGGCACTAGGCCTACCCACACAAGTGAGGTACCATTTTTCTCGGGAGACTTAGGGTAACACAGAATTGTAGAGCAACTGTTATTACCTATTGACATTCGATGCATTTCTGCCTTCCAAATGAAAGACAATGTGTAAAAAAGAGCTCATTTTGAAAAATGACCTATAATTCTCATGCTAGTATGGGTACTACCAATTTCGGAAATGTGCAAATATCTACTGTTTCTAAACTCTATATTTTGTTCCCATTTCAGAAATACATAGGTGTCTTTCATACCAATTTTTCCATGTATAAATTTTCCCAAAATAATTGCTATATACCCGGTAGATAATAAAAAACCATTGCAAGACGCTGCTCAGTTATTGGCTCTGGGTTCGTCGGGTTCTTGGTGAACCTACAAGTCCTATATATCCCCACAACCAGAAATGTCCAGCAAATGTAACGGTATATTGCTTTCATACAGCTGTCATAATTAGAAGAAGTTACAGGTGAAAACGTTGACACAAATGGCTGTTTTTTTCAACTAATTTTCAATTTTTCCTATATTTAACTGTTAGTTTCTATAAAGAAACCTTGACGGATCTACACAAATGACCCCTTGCTGAATTCAGAATTTTGTCTACTTTTCTAAAATGTATAGCTCTCCAGGATCCATTATTGCTTTCATACCCATTTCTACCATTAACTGGAAGGAGGTTGAAAGCACAAAAAATAGCAAAAATCGGCTATGTCCCAGAAAAATGCCAAAACTGTGTAAAAAATGTTGGTTTTCTGACAAAAGTCTGCTTGTCCCTGAAAGCTGGGAAGATGGTGAATTCAGCACCTCAACCCCTTTTTTGATACCATTTGCAGGGAAAAAACCAGACGCTTTCATCTGGAGCCCTTTTTCCCCATTTTTCCCAAAAAAAACAAAATTTAGCTGTATTTTGGCTAATTTCTGGGTCCCCTCCAGGGGAATCCACAAACCCTGGGTACCTTTAGAATCCCCATGATGTTGGAAAGAAAGGACGCAAATGTGGCGTGGATACTTGGTTATACAAATGTTAATTGTTTGGTCCTCTATTGTTAATTGGGGGAACCTAGTATTGAGAGTTGGATTGGGGAAGTTTAGTATGAACTCAGCTACAAGCGCTTTTTCTTTCTTTTTCATTTCACACGATAGCAGGATACTAACGTACATTGGATCGCACCAATCCCAGAAACATGGCACTGTCTAATAAATATGTCTATGTGTCCTGGAATGTGAGAGGGCAAGGTTCTATCCACAAATGACACAGGGCTTTAGCACAACTCAATCGTAGGAAGGTGCACATCGCTTTCCTCCAAGAAACTCACCTTACACAAACAGAAGCAGATAAAATGCAGAGGAAATGGAGAAGGCAAATGTTCCACACCTCTTATTCGGCTTTCGCAAGAGGTGCGGCAATTTGGATAAGCAATGGTGTCCCCTTTGAATTGCTGGAACAAAAACTAGACACCCACGGTAGATACGTTTTGTTGCTCGGTAGGCTAGATGGGCGACAGATAGTACTAAGCAGTGTATATGCCCCCAATATAGATCAGAATGTTTTTCTAGATTCCCTGTCCACGATGTTAACGGATTGGGACGATTATCCCTAGGTATTGGGGGGAGATTTTAATGCTATAATGGATGTAGACTTGGACAGATCACACCCACCTTTACAGGGTACAAGTAGCAGGAAGCAAGCAGAAGCACTACGGAGTTGGGCAATGGGATGGAATATTGGAGATGCATGGCGAATGATGCATCCGGAAAGTAAGGAGTACTCTTTCATTCTCCCCCACACGGCTTACATACACGAATTGATAGGATTTTCTGTTCGGTGAGACTGCTCCCTAATGTGATAGACACGACATACCTAGGAAAAACCCTATCAAATCATAACCCATTGGAGGCTACACTAACATGGGGCAAAATACCCACTCCAATACCTACGTGGCGATTACAACCCTCGCTATTGGAGGATTCTGTATTCCATGATACACTGGCTACAGCCATTAACAATTACTTTACCGAAAATGCCAACACTGCTAGCTCACGACAGGTGGAGTGGGATGCATTTAAGACAGTCATAAGAGGGGTAGCTATTAGTACAAGAATAGGGGAACGCTCAACCCTGATAGATAAGCTTACAGAATTAGAAAATAAACTAGGTGAGCTGGAAAAGAAAGCACGCATGGACGCAAAGAGTAAAGATGAGTTACAAGACGCACATATACGATATGCCGAACTCTTAGAGGACTTACGACTACTGGATTATCGGTTGTATACACAAAAACAACATGCGGAGGCGGATAGAGCTGGGCCCCTATTGGCAAGAATAATAAGAAATTCACAGACAACGACTCCTATCCTAGCAATAACCAGTAAGGAGGGGGCGACTGTAACTACTGGATATTAACGAAGCATTTAAATCGTACTATGAGACTCTTTATGCAGCACCCCCGGCGTTATCTGATAGTGACTATGAAACATTTTTTGAGGAACTACACCTCCCACAGCTGTTGGAAGGGCATAGGGAAGAACTGGACAGACCTATAACGGAAGCCGAAATTAAATCAGCGATAAAGGCCCTCCCTAGAAATAAAACCCCGGGGTCCGATGGACTGCCTGCGGAGTTTTACGCTGCGTATGCTTCAATATTGACTCCGCATTTGAACAGAATGTACCAGGCATCAATAGACTCTGGCAGATTACCTACTACAACACTTCAAGCCGTGGTGGTTTCCCTGCTGAAGCCAGGCAGAAATAGTACAGACTTCGCAGGGTATAGGCCTTTATCATTGCTAAACACAGATTATAAGATCCTAAGTAAACTCTTGGCCAACAGAATACAACAATTCATACCATTCCTGATACACTCGGATCAATGTGGATTCGTACCAGGCAGAAACACAGCCCTAAACATACGTAGACTGCATCAACTGATGACAAAAGCGTTGTCGCACACAAACACACAAGGCTGCATATCACTAGACTTGAGACAGGCCTTCGACTCACTGCAATGGAACTATATGTTTCGCACCTTTCCCAAATTTGGCATTCCAGATCACTATACACAATGGGTAACATTATTATATGCTAATCCAAGTGCGGGCTCGTACAGGAACCCACATCTCACCGCAATATGTGGTAGCACGGGGTACGAGACAGGGTTGCCCGCTCTCACCCTTAATATTTATTTTAGCTCTAGAGCCGCTACTGGTTAAACTCCGCACACTGGCACCACTGCACGGGATACACACAGGACATGAAATACACGTTGTTTCGGCATATGCAGATGACATTATATTATATTTGGAGGATCTCAGAACAGATCACACACCTCTCTCGGATGTATTCCTGAAATTCCAGTCCTTGTCAGGTCTCTCTATCAATGACACCAAATCATACGCATATTCATTCACGAACCGTGAGATGCAAGACCCACTACATTTTGGCCCATGGATATTTAAAACAGCAGTAGAAACTTTTAAATATTTAGGTATTCAGATATATAGGGAATTGGAGAACATGGTTGATGGTAATATAACTCGTGCGATTAATACACTAAGATCGCAAATAAGGTTCTGGATATCACTACCCCTGTCAGTGGCGGGTAGTATAACAATCACCAAAATGGTGATGCTTCCCAGACTACTATATTACTTCACCAACATACCTATAATGTTTCCCATGCACATCTTTAAGACATTAGACTCCTTGCTGATAGAGTTGTTTTGGGGTTCCGGAAGACGTAGAATAGGATTATCCGAGCTTCAGATAGATACTAAGAGTGGAGGTATGGGAGTTCCAGACTTTAAGACATATTGCTATGCCTGTCAGCTACAGTGGATGGCATACTGGATTGCAGGCCGAAACTTGCACGAAATAGGCATGACGCAAAGGGAATGGAGCAGGGGCCAGCTACATACGCTACTCCTGCCAAACAGTAAGATACCAGCAAACACACCTCCACTACTGAAAGTGGCTTTGTTGTACTGGAGAAAGGCGCTACGATACACTAAACAGAAGATTCCGTATGCCCCCAATATACCTCTTCTGGGTATCCCGCTACAGCAGGAGGTTATAACACAAAGACGTATTTCGAGCTGGTTGGAAGCGGGGCTGGATACAGTAGGAATGCTATTTGCAGATGGCACATTGATGGATCATGATACCTTCACAAGAGAGCAGGGAGTATCCAGTGCGCTCTTCTTGACACATGCACATATCCTGCGATTTGTCCGAGATGCGTGGGCACCAACAGGGACAGCCCCCCAGACACATGAGTTGGTGCACATGCAATATATGTTGGGGAATGGAAGTCATCTAACAAAATGGTTAGCTCATGGAATAAAAACGCACACAGCAACTTCTCTGCATAACCTTAGAGAAAAATGGAGTACTGACGTGGGGAATGTACTCACTGATAAGGAATGGAGAATTATACTTGGGTATCCACGAAAGGTGTCCCGAAACCCGAAGTTTAAATTTATTCAACTAATGATTTTACACAGGGCCTATTTAACTCCTCATAGACTAAGTGTCATGTTTGCAGACACGACGGATGTGTGCCCCCGCTGTCAGGAACCGGAGGCTACCTTACTTCATATGCTATGGGCATGTCCGCGACTAATGCAGTACTGGTCTACAATACATACAATTTTAAATACAATAGCGCCTGGGGAAGGAAGAGATATGTTAGAATGCTGTATATTGGGCATGCATATAAAAGCCAATAGCGGGAACCCTACAGCCAGATTCACTAATTTGTTGTTGATATTAGCTTAGAGAACAATAACAGCATGCTGGAAAGCGCGAAGGCCGCCAGCAGTCATGGACTGGTATAACGAAGTGGTTTGATGGGGGAGAGCCGAGGGCATAGAAATAAAAAGAGAAGAACAGCGTGGCCTACGAAAAAAGCCTATCTCGCTTGATTGGAATGTAATGATGGAGGAATTCAAAGCGATAGATACTGATACATTTACATAAAGGGAGACAGCCAACGAATGTTGTGGGTAGGGCAAGGTTGCCCGGTATTAATACACGTCAGACACACCAAGAATACTATACTAGATGTACAAAATGATCCATAAGATGTTAACAGCAGCTAAACATTTTAGTGCTGTTGCCTGCTGCTGTGATAATTAACACTGCTATGGAGTTCAAGGGGAGGGTGGGAGGGGTATGTTGGGGGTTAGAATTGGTCTATACACTGAGACAGTTACAGGAATTGATGTTGTAATATGCTGCTACAGATGTTATCTGCACATGTCAGCGGACTATCTTGGACAGGTTTACAACTGCTAATATGGAGAGAATTTATGCACAGCAAAGAATTAGAAGAATAGTGTAACTGCGTCACCAGATGTGCTCTATTGCTTGAATGTAAAGAAATATGCGAACTGTAAAAACAACACTGTAACATTGAATGAGGATATAATGTAACGAATATGATCGAAAGTTTAATAAAAACATTTAAAAAAAACAAAAAAACATGGATACCTTATGTGGTCAAAAAGTTACAGGGGCCTAAGCGCGAACTACCCCAAATAGCCAAAAAAAGGCTTAGCACAGGGGGGGAAAAGGCCTAGCAGCGAAGGGGTTAAGGGCTCACACCACCCTAAATCAACAACCCAATTTCTCACAATCTTTTATTATTTTCCCACTGAATTTCAAAGGAACTCTCAGAATGTGTGTGTATGACTCAAGTGTTCTGAATATTCCCTAACTATATGGATGGGAAATTGTACCCAGCAGGACAGTGCCGAAGGCATAACCTTCTTGCAGTGCAGTATTTCATATTAGACTTTCCACACCTTATAAATAATCTAGGACATGGTACAAAATGTTTTAAGAACTTTGAAACAAAGGGTCATGAGCACCCATTTTATCAATCTGACCTATTAGAAACTAAGCAGATATTGTGCAAGCTCTGGTTTTTCACCCCATGACTAACACTTGTTTTGAGGCAAGTGCATTACCAAACCAGAAAACAAATTGAAAAGAAGTATATATATGTTCGGTGCAAACGTTAGAGACCTGAGACAACTTGCAGGTGCTTTATCTGTTGCCTGTTCTGAACTTTTTTTCTAATTTTGTACATGAAAGCAGATTGCTTTTGCTGGTGCCATCTTTGCTACACATGACTAGGAGGCTTTGTTGCTGCTGCACATTGTATATCTATGGAGCTCATATTCCTATGGTTGTGCGTCACATCATTTCTTAGTGAGGAAAGTCTACTCTGATCCAGTCCTGGCTGTAATGGTTCTATTTGTCTGAGGGATGGGTTCATTGTTAATGGTTCTGCTAATTCTGCTCTGTGTTTATAAGGAAAGTCTCGTCAGTGGCTTGTACATCTGCTGTGGGAATTTATTTTTGTGTTTGAGGGAGTTATGTTATGCATATTTTTAGTGTACACTATGACCTGGGAGGGTATCCTGGCACTAAGCAGGTTTTAGTATAGACAAACCTAGGGCCTTGTCAGGTCTTCAGCTTCTTGCAGAATAGAAGAAGCGAGGAGGAGGCTCTTATTTATAGTGGCAGGTCATTCCATGCCTTGGGAGCAATGTAGGATAAGCCTCAACTTCCCGATCTGGTTCTCAGTATGTGTGAGATGTGTACAAGTAGGAGGCAGGACGAGTGGAGGTGTCTGGAAGGTTTGTGAAAGCAGATGCGATTGTTGAGGTATGCTGGGCCAGTGTTATTTAGTACCTTCAAACTAGTATGGGTGAGGAGTTTGAATTGTGCTAGTTTTATGCATGGGTAGCTAGTGGAGTTCCTTCAAGTGTGATGTGATGTGAGTGCAGCGTGGGAGGTTGAGAGTGATTCTGGTCGCCGAGTTCAGAATGGTCTGCAGCCTCTGTTGAGTTTTTGTTGATCCCGGCATAGATGGTGCTCCTGTAGTCCTGCTTGCTTATGACAAGGGCATGTGTGATGGTTTTCTGGGTACTCATTGGGAGCCATTTGAAAATCTTCCTTGAAAGAATGAGGCAGTGATATCTTTGACTTGGGCAGTCATGTAGAGTTTGGTGTCAATGATGGTCCCAAGATTCTTGCCATGGCTGTTGGGGTGGGTGTCAGTCCTAGCTCTGTTGGCCACCAGGTGGAGTCCCACAATGAAGTGCTCTTTCCAAAGATCACAATTTCAGTCTTGTAAGTGTTCAGCTTCGGATGGTTGGTCTTCATCCAGTGGACGATTTCAGGCATGCAGACACTGAACTTGATCCAGGTATTGGATGTCTGGTCCAAGAGGGAGAGAAGATGTGTGTCGTCGGTGTAGGAGATGAGGCTGATGTCGTGAGAGCAGATGATGCCTGCTAGCGAGATCATGTATGCTTTGAAGAGGGTTAGGCTCAAAGAGGATCCATGCGGAACTTCGCAGTTGAGGTTGTGGGTATGCCAGGCTGACTGATTGGGTCCTTGCTGTCAGGAAGGAGCAGATCCATCGGAGTGTGTGTATTAGGATTTTGATGTCGTAAAGGCGTTGGATGAGGATGGATTCGGAGAATGTGTCAAATATTGCGGAGAGGTCCAGAAGGATGAAGACCGCTGTGTCTCCTCTATCCAGAGTCATGCGGAGTCATCAGAGGGGGTGATAAGTGCAGTTTCCATGCTGTGGTTGGATCTGAAACCAGACTGAGTGGGGTTGAGGAGTTGGTGGTCGTTGAAATAGTCGGTGAGGTGTCTGTTTATGATTTTCTCTTAGACCTTGGTCAAAAATGGTATGAGGGAGATTGGTCTGTAGTTGGCGAGCGTTGAACGGTCTGCGGAGTGTTTCTTCAGCAATGGGAGGAAAGCTGCATGTTTCTAAGTATCTGGGAAGGTCATGGAAGAGGTGGAGGCATTCAGAATGAGTGTGAAGCATCTATTCCTAGGACTATGTTGTGCCTGTTCTCTTTTGAACATGGCCTGTCAATAGAGAAAGCTAAAATTACTGCTCTGTGCTGTACATCTTCCATGCATTAGAAAGTTTGGCCTCTTTTGCCTGTGCTATGCTGCACCGGTTTCACGTGTAAGGTTTCTTTTGGAAAAACCCTTAAGATCCCTAATATTGTTGAGGGAGCCACAAAAGCTAACCTTTTAAGGCAATCTTTGAATGTGATAGAGACTTTTTGCCACAGATTCCTTACCTAAAAATTATTCCCAGGCGTCAGACTGGATCCCAAAATTGTGAGCTCTACCCCTGCGTGCCGGTAGGTGGCGTTGCTCAGCTCCGCGTAATGTCAGTTGTTTTCTTTCTGCGCCAGTGAGCGCAGATCCTGAGAGAGCTACCCTCAATCATTTTTTGACTGACTTTTTTTTACTTTTTGTCGAAGTCTTTTGAGAATCTCCTAGTGTGGCAGGATATCAACTAGGAAGGTCAGCTTCAAGCCATGTAGCACCTGCCACTGACAGATGTCAGTGACAGACCCCCACCATGTTTGTCTCTGGTTCCTTGAGCGTAACCACGACACAAAGACCTGCATCGACTGCTGCACCATGCACCCCTAGGCCTTGAGGGAGCGCTCCCTCAAGCTCCTTGCTGCTTGACATGTGATGCTGCAACGTTCTGGGTACAAGTTGACAGGAAGTTCCCGGGATCAATCGCGGAGCCTAAGATACTCGTCCCACTTGAAGTCTTCCTCGGGTAAGTCCCATAGGAAAAAGAAAAGTAAGAAGTCTAAGAGGTCTTCGATTTTGCCCCGTCCGTCAAATTCATCTGACGAGATGAGGGAGCGTTGTCATTCGAGGCCTGGCTCTGCATGTGAGCCTGTGCCTGGGCCGGCTTGGCGCCTCTCCAAGTTTCTGGGAGCCAGAGCATACCCCGCCCAACTTCAAGAGTTCTATTAGACTATGCACCTCATATTTGGGTGGCTTATTCCTGCTGGCTCACCTTCTGTCCCCATGGGTTCAGGAGGGGCTGCCACAGGTTCTCCACTGGCGGTTCCATCCCAGCTCCGTTCGGGCCCCTTGGATGGACCCGGAGCAGCACCAGTCATACCACCTCGACCTTCTATGGTGCTGGTCCCAATGCCGACGCTGCGGGCGTCGCCTGCGGCCCCATCCCCATTCTCATTCTCGACTCCGACTGGAGTCATGCCTTCTAGGCTGGAGCCCGAGCCCTATTCCTAGGGGCAGTGTCTCGGGGAGGATTGGGAGGGGTCGCTGGACCCTGAAGAATACCAGCTCCTAGACTCTAACATGGGCTGGTGTGAGAGAATGGCAGACACCAGTGGACTAGACACCTCTCCAGTTAGTGGCATGTTCTCTCCTCCTATCTTTGCTATGGAGGAGGGAGCCTCATTTGCTATCATGGTGAGAAGGGTAACTGAAGTCCTGGATTTTAGCCTATCCTCAGTGGTGTTAAAGACTAATGTCTTGACAGAGGTG
Source organism: Calotriton arnoldi (assembly GCA_963921515.1). Taxonomy (NCBI): domain Eukaryota; kingdom Metazoa; phylum Chordata; class Amphibia; order Caudata; family Salamandridae; genus Calotriton; species Calotriton arnoldi. The sequence goes on along the minus strand of CAWUFW010007414.1, from coordinate 697,228 downwards.
CTTCAGCCAGGAATGACCCCCTCAGAACTGCTTCTCCCTTTTAATGAAGCCCTCACGGACATCCTGCTTGGGACTTGGTCTAAACCCTGCACAGGGGCTCCTGTGAACAGGACAACTGCCCACTGCCCCACCCCAGGGGACCCAAATGTCTTCATGAAACAATCTACCCCGGAGAACTTGGTGGGCCAAACTTCCACCTCCCGTGTAAATGCTTTCACATTCCCTACCACTCCACCGGATTGGGAATCCAAGAGGCTGGATACCTTAGGAAAGGAAGTGTTTTTTTCCACCAGCTTGGTACTGCAACCTGTGAACAATGCATGCCTTTTGGGTTGTTACTCTCATGCACTGTGGAATTCGGTTGCACAGATGCTGCCCATGGGCCCGAGGCCCTACTTTCCCAGGCTATTTCAGACTAGATGGATGCAGCCAAGTTCACGATCCAATGTGGTCTGGACACAACCAACTTGCTGGGCAGAGTGATTTTTTTCACCGGTGGCTTTACAGCGCCATGCCTGGTTGAGAACAACTGGCTTGTCTGGGGATGTCCAAGCGTTTCTTCTGGACTTGTCCTTTGATGGCTCCCGTCTCTTCGGAGACAAGGCAGACTCAGTGCTAGAGCGCTTCAAGGATAGCAGGGCTCACCAGCCCCACTCCACCTTTTGCTCCTTTTGTGGCTACAGAAGGGGCTTCCAGTTGCGTCTTTACCCGCCCAGCCACCAAAGCGCACAAGCTTCCCAGCCTCTCCGTGGCTAAGGATGTAGTACCCACAGACCCCTTAGGTCGGGTGGTCAGAGGTCAGGGCAGTCCACCACCCCTCTGGCAGTTGCAGCCTCCAAACCCCTTTAGTTTGCCCTCTTACCATCATGGGCACCCAGTGGGAGGCAGAATACACCATCATCTGCTCCACAGGAGGTCAATGCCATCAGACCGCTGGGTTCTTCAGATTGTCCGAAGGGGTTACTCCCTCCCTTTGGGCCCTCTACCCATACCACCTGCTTGCAACAGGCTGACAGAGGACCATCTCTCCTTACTCCACCAGGAAGTGATGGCTCTCTTAGCCAAGGGAGCCATAGAGAGGGTGCGAATGCCAGAAGTAGGTTGTGGTTCTTATTCCCACTACTTTCTGGTGCCCAAGAAGGATGGATGTCTTTGTCCTATCCTAGACCTGCGCCCTCTCAATTTCTTCCTCAAAAAGGAGAAGTTCAAAATGCTCATGCTTGCTCAAGTCCCGTTAACCTTGGACTCAGGTGACTGGATGGTAGCGTTGGACTTGCAGGACTCATATTTCCATCTTCCTGTCCTGCCTGCCCACAGGCTTTACCTATGGCTAATGGTAGGCCATGAGCGTGTTCAGTTCGCCGTATTCACTTTTGGCCTTACCAGCACCCCTCAGGTGTTTACGAAGGTGATGGCGGTGGTTGCAGCTCATCTGCGGAGATCAGGGGTGCCAGTCTTCCCCTATCTCGATGACTGGCTGTTGAAGGCGGGCTCGCCCCAGGCTGTCGTCTCCCACCTCCAGACTACAGCAGACCTCCTGCATTCGCTGGGGTTCAATATCAACATGCAGAAGCCACACCTGACTCCACCTTAGACACTCCCTTTCATCTGCACTGTTCTGGACAAGGGGCAGTTTCAGGCATATCCTCCCGAACAGCAAGTCCAGGATAATCAGGCTATGATACTGATGTTTCAGCCTCTAGCCCGGATTTCAGTGAGACTGACTCTGATGCTGCTGGGCCTCATTGCCTCCTGCATACTGCTTGTGACACATGCCCTCTGGCATATGACGGCTCTGCAGAGGGACCTGAAGTTTCAGTGGGCGCATCATCAGGGGAATCTCTCCGACATGGTCCATATCTCAGAAAGAAGTGCAAAAGATCTGCAGTGGTGGTTAACAAACCGCAATAGTGTCAGTGGAAGACCCCTATCCCTTCTCCAATCAGATCTAACAGTGGTGAAAGATACATCACTCCTGGAATGGGGCGGCCATTTGGGAGAGGTGAAGCTCAGAGGCCTCTGGCAGAATCCAGACTCCACATCAACCTTCTGGAGCTCCGGGCGATGAGGCTAGCATTAAAAGCCTTTCTACCCTCCATCAAGGGAAGACTAGTGCAGTTGTTAATGGACAACACCACCGCCCTGCGGTACTGCAACAAACAGGGCGGGTGGGGTCGCGAAACCTGTTTCAAGAGGCCCTGTATCTCTGGACATGTCAGGAACGTCAGTGCATACCCTGGTGGCTCAACACCTGGCAGGCTCTCTGAATGCCAGGGTGGACAACAGAAATGTCAGGGGATATATCCCTGGTGGTTCAAAACCTGGCAGGCTCTCTGAATGCCAGGGTGGAAGAACTCAGCCAAAGATGCCTACTGGATCACATATGGCGTCTCCATTGGGTGGTGGTGCAAGGTCTCTTTCAGCAGTGTGGAGAGCCCATGCAATGTGAGCAGTTCTGTGCGCTGGAGTTTGTAAGGTGGCTCTCGCTCTGAGGTGCTTTTCATCTCTTTTGGAGCTCCAGCCTCATGTACGCCTTTCCGCCAATACCACTCCTGCCCAGAATTCTCAAGAAGATCAGGAACAACTGGGCCCAAGTCATCCATGTGGCTGTGGACTGGGCTCTGAAAATTTAGTATCCTGAGCTGTTGAGCATAGCCATCGGTCCTCCGGTCAGGTTGATCTTTTGGGAGGATCTTCTGTCTCAGTAGCAGGGGAGGGATTTCCACCCAAACCTGTCAACACTCTGCCTTCATGCATGGAGATTGAGCGGCGGTAGTTGACAGCTTTCGACCTTCTGCCTGAAGTCTGCAATGCTATCTTGGCAGTCAGGTGTCCCTCCACCAAGACTGTATATGCCTGCTGTTGGGGCAAGTTTATGGCATGGCGTGCAGAGAAACAGGTTGACCCTCTTTCTGCTCCTCTTTCCGGGCCCGATTCACAGAACTAACTTAAGACAAAATCCTAAACTTACTACCATTTTGGTATTCACAGAAGGCACTTACTCATTTTGGTATTCACAGAAGGCACTTACTTACTCATTTTTATGTAACTTACTCATTTTGAGTAACTTACACATTTTGTGTAACTTACTATTTTGGTATTCACAGAAGGCACTTACTCATTGATGAGTAAGTGCCTTCTGTGAATACCAAATTGAGTAAGTTACACAAAATGAGTAAGTTACTCAAAATGAGTAAGTTATTATTTTGGTATTCACAGAAGGCACTTACTCATTGATGAGTAAGTGCCTTCTGTGAATACCAAAGTGAGTAAGTTACACAAAATGAGTAAGTTACTCAAAATGAGTAGTTACTCATTTTGGTATTCACAGTAGAAGGCACTTACTCATTGATGAGTAAGTGCCTTCTGTGAATACCAAAATGAGTAAGTTACACAAAATGAGTAAGTTACTCAAAATGAGTAAGTAAGTGCCTTCTGTGAATACCAAAATGGTAGTGAGTTTAGGATTTTGCCTTAAGTTAGTTCTGTGAATCGGGCTCTCCATTTCCTTCTCTTTATCCTTTCTCTTGTGCACAGGGCTAAGCTATGGACACCTTAAAGGGTTATCTGTCTGCCATCTCAGCCTTTCTGCGGTTGCCAGATCAGCCATCCCTCTTCAAATCCCGTGTTGTAAATAGGTTCTTGAAAGGTTTGCAACACGTTTCCACCTTCGCCCTTCATCATGCCTCAGTGGGACCTTAATCTAGTTCTAACTATTCTGATGTGTGCTCCCTTTGAGGCATTGCACAACTGTACTCTCAGGTGCCTTACCATCAAAACGACCTTCCTGGTGGCAATAACTTCTGCCTGGAGGGTCAGTGAGCTTCAGGGTTTGTCATCCAAAGCTCCATACCTGAACATCTACGCTTACCAGCTGGTTCTACGCACTGGAGCTTCCTTTCTGCTGAAAGTCATCACTACTTTTCATGTAGATCAGTCCGCCACATCCCTCCAAGGAAGAGGAGCAAAATCACTGTCTGGAACCAAAATGAGCCTTGTCATTCTACCTTGACCACACAAGAGAATTCCGGGTGGATGACTAACTCTTCGTGGGGTATGTCAGAACGAAGAAGGGAAAGGCCGTGCAGAAACAGACCATCTCCAGATGGATCATACTCTGCATTAGGATCTGCTACACCTTGGCCAAGAAGCAACACCTGAGGGTTTGCGTTCTCATTCCTCCAGCGCTAAGGCTGCGACCACTGTGTTAGCATGCGGAGCTCTGGTCCTGGATATCTGCCAGGAAGCAACATGGACTTCTCTAAACACGTTCACAAAGCATTACTGCCTGGACAGTCAGGTCCGTCGGGACAGGCACTTCGCTAGTTCGGTTCTACAGGGCTTTCTATTTTGAAACAGTTTCGCAGACCCACCTCGGGTGATGTATTGCTTGGGTATTTATTCTAAGGTAAGGTATCTGCGGTGATAAGTCTCTATCAAATTAACAATTTACTTACCTTTGGTAACGCCTTATCTGGTAGAGACTCTATCTAGCTGCAGATTCCTTACCGACTCACCCATCCTTCCCACTCTGCGAACGGATTTCTAGGTACAGGGCTGTTTCCCTCTCAGGGACCTAGTTTTCCACACCAGTGCTCAGTGTTTTTTTGTGAAATTAACAACAATGTCTCAACCGGATTCAATGAGAAAGGCAGATACATGTGTATGTACACGACATTACAAGGAAGAAACAAAATAGGGAGACTCCTGATAGTTTTTCAAAAGTGCTCATGGCATCATATATTTAAAACCACAGTTTATACAAAACAGTTATATCAGCACTGTGAGCATAAATTGCGAAGGCAACCCAAAGGAACTTGGTGCATGTTGTGCTCGTGATGCAATGAGTGACGGCGCAAGTGACAAGTGATAAACACAGCGAGAGACGCAAGGTGACAAGGTGATGAAAAATATGCTGGGGGTCGCGTAACTAATTAGCATGGAGGAGTCTCGTTCGTTATCGGAATTAACCAGACAAATCGCTCCACCAACTAAGAACGGCCATGCACCACCACCCACAGAATCGAGAATGCTCCATTCTAACTAGTAACGCGAATTCCCCAGCATATTTTTCATCACCTTGTCACCTTGCGTCTCTCGCTGTGTTTATCACTTGTCACTTGCGCCGTCACTCATTGCATCACGAGCACAACGTGCACCAACTTCCTTTGGGTTGCCTTCGCAATTTATGCTCACAGTGCTGATATACTGTTTTGTATAAACTGTGGTTTTAAATATATGATGCCATGAGCACTTTTGAAAAACTACCAGAAGTCTCCCTATTTTGTTTCTTCCTTGTAATGTCGTGTACATACACATGTATCTGCCTTTCTCATTGAATCCGGTTGTGACATTGTTGTTAATTTCGCTTACTTACCCAGATCTCAACCTGGTCTATGGGTTATACTCCTGTTGTCTTTTACTACAGTGTTTTTGTGTGGCGCCGCACTCCTGGTGAGCAAAGTTGAGAAAAGAAACCGATGTCAGCATGCAGGAGTTACGCTTATATAGACATGTGCACGTCATTTCTGGCGCGGATGACGCTACCAATGCCATGCGGAGCTGAATGATGCCACATACTGGCGCGCAGGGGTACGGCTCACGAAAATAATTCCGGATCCAGTCTGACGCCTGGGAATAATTCTAAAGTAAGGACTCTGCGGCTAGATAGTCTCTACCAGATAAGGCATTACTGAAGATAAGTAACTTAATAATCATGTCACTTCTGACCATTGCACTGGCTACACCTGCTTTAGATTGCATGAGTCATCAGTAGTTGCCAAAGATTCATGAGGAAGACCACCCCCAACACCTTGGAAAGGAGTACTATAACTATTTCCGGTTCTGGCCAAAGTTATTTGTCTATTGTGCCTTAAAATGCATTAGTGTTCCTAAACTTCCATCATGGGAACAACCACCAGTATCTTCGTGCCCCGCAAAGGTTTTGCCAATGTTACCCAAATATCACCCCCATTTTTGTCTTGAAAAGTTAACAGGTATGGCAAAAGTATAAAAGGCTGAACTTATAGATAAAATGCAATTGGTGTACTCATACAGATTCCGGTTCCGGTTGATTCGTTTTCGGGGAAGCAGCGCTGCAGCGTTGGAGTGGTGGAGATCGGAGCGCGGTGTTTTGAGGGCCTGGAGCTCGGCGCGCGGTGCTTTGGGGCTTGGAGCGCAGAGCTTGCGGCTCACATCTGTGGCGGGCCCGTGTTTCCCGTGTTTCTTGGCCAGCGGCGGCAGCAGCTTGTTCGAGCTGCAGGATTGAGCCCCTCCGCGGAAGCAACCCGGTGGTCTCAGGACCGGGTGCGGCTTGCGGTGTGCGGCTTGCGGTAGACCTGCGCGGTGGCTGCATTGTTTCAACTGCCACGCCTGGGAATTCCTCTGCTTGCCCGGCAGCTCTGAGCAGGTACAGACTGCAGCCTACAGTTGGTTGATTAGAGCTGCAGTCACGGAGCTACGCACGGAGCTACGCGACCGGCTCTGTCTAACAGCAGGAAGGCAGGAATCAGCGAGGACGCAGTGGAGCTGAGCAGCACCCACAGCACTGCATGGGGCATAGAGGCATAGAGGTGGCAAGGACTGATCTAAACTCCAACTCCAGCTCAAGCCATCCAGCAGTCGCCCCGCCTTTACCGCAGGTTCAAGGACACCCTTCAAGGACATCCTCAGCAAGCAGACCTCCAGGTGCAATCCGGCACTAATGGTACTACTGGTGCCACTGGTACATCACAGAGCACGGTGAATTGGAAGCCCGGTGTGGGGTCCGGAGTGCCTGGAGTAGTGTGTAGACCCATCATCTGGGTGAGTGCAGTGAGTGCTCTACCGTCAGACGGTGGTAGCTAAGTGTGTGCTTCAGGCGGGGGCAGAGGCGGCCTGGGTAGCGCTGGGTGCGGCCTGTGTCCGCCTGCAGAGCCCCACTTACTGTTCTTTGCTCTTCTCTGTATACTCTCAAATACCAAATAACTAATAGAGAACTGTGAGCTGACAGCTGTAAGGAGCTGCGAGGAGCTGCGAGGAGCTGCGAGGAGCTGCGAGGAACTGGGAGTCGTGAGGAGTGGCTCCTTAGATCATCAAAACATCTTAGTACTTTTGTAACTGTAATTGAGAGGGGGGTGGGTTGCAGTAAGTCCTGTTAAGAGTGCACCTCATACGAGCAATATGACTTCCAAAAAACTACGCTCGGGACGTGTGCTCTCTTCATCTCCAAGTCGGTCACATAAAACTAAACTAAAGAGATCATTTAGTGGCACTAGGCAATTGCAGCAACTCTGCTACAAATCCCACCCAGTTATTACTGGTTTCTTTCGCAAGGTGCCCCGGATTGCGCCTGAAGTGGTAGCAGTGATTCAAGACGGACAGTTCTTGAATTGCCACTCAACAACGTCCTCTCCCCTCTTTGTTGGGGGGTCATAGGGAGATACTTGCACTCTTGCGGGGGACCTGAATCCTTACCGGGAAGGGGCATGTGAACAGAAAACCAAAGCTGAAGCCGTTGAGGATTGTCAAAGTGGGCAATCTGTCGCCCCTTCATATGCAAATTTGGGTATCGTTTCTCGCAATGTCCATCAGAGTCAGCAACAGCCCCCCCCGGCCAGGTCGAAGCCAGATTGTATGTCTGTTGTGGTATCTGTCACATCTGACGTCTCTTAATGTACAAAATCGTGTGTAGACCCTCTAGCAAATCCACAGAGTCAACAATATATCCCTGTGGATGGACTAAAGCCTGACTGTGGGTCTGTTGTCCTACCACCCTGTTTCATCTGCACAGGGGGATACCTGTAGCTGAATAAGCGGGAGGGTGGCCCTGAAGGTATGTCGGATGATGCTCCTTTTATGGTTGAGAAGTCAATTGTATGTGAAATGTTAAACTTAGGGGAAGACTTTACTCTCCTAGACATTGACATAGAAACCCATTCAAGGGGCTGGGAAGTCCCTCATAAGAATGATCACCCGATGAGCGGCCTTAGGGGCAATAATATTCCAATTGTAAGTTCCTCTCCTAGGCGGTTTTCTCTGCCTCTCATGTATTGTAGTACAAGTCATTTGATTGGTACTTCTTTGGAATCTCCCCATGATGTATTTTTACCCTGTACACAACCGAAGTCGGGAAATGAGAGGGATGTTGTGCCTTCGGAATATCTCGTTTGCATTGAAAAAAATTTAAATTCTATTTTGTCTTTACTAGAGAAATCTGTATTAAGCTCTGACCATATATTGGAAATGATCTCTGTAATGTTGTTTAAAGTGCAAAAGGTACCTAAGCCTGATTTTATCCAACCTATGTCTATGATACATCCCCAAACGGAAGAATTGGAAAATGACAGGCCTTCTTCGTCCGTCCCCTTGAGAGAATTTAGAGATGTCTCTGTTCAAGTGGGAATACCTCTTCATATGTTGCCCCCTATTGAACCTATGTGTAATCTCGAAAAAGAAGAGTTATGCTTAAGTACTCTATTTGGGGAGGAGGTTTTGGGACCCCTGCCGGAAAAGCTTATAAAAAAATCCTTCCCTCTGTTTAATATTGGTAAAAAAGGGGGTAGTAGAGGAACAGAGAAAATTAGGGGTTCCGAAAAACAAGTGGGTAGGGGAGGGGGAGAGGGGGAGGGGGAGGTCCCAACTCCTTCTACCCCTCAGGCCTGTTACTCAAACTCGCCTGAGAAGGGAGAGCTGAAAGCAAGGAAGAGGGGATGTCCCACAACAAATCCTAAGGGGGAAAATATGAAAAAGAAACATAAAAAGCTGAGGTGTTTTTCTAAACGGAAAGCGTCAAAGTTGCACTTCTCACGGATCCTTGGAAGTCAGAGTGATACTCATGCATCAAGGGAGGAGGGAGACCCCAATCCCCTGTCTGATGAGGGTGTTCCTAAGGAGCCCCACAGAGTGCGTATGTCATCGGCTGGGGGAGTGGGGGTCTCTGGAACAAGAGAATCCTTACCAAATTCGATGTCGCAGCCCACTCTAGTATTTCATACTCCCTTGACTAACGAGCCGGTTGATCACTCTGAAAGGGAACTACAAATGGGTGGTGGGGTTCCTAGGCTCCAGACTTGGCCCGGGGTACCTGGGGATAGGGTGGTTGAGAATCTGGAGGAGGGGCACCAAACACAGAGCACAAAGCAGGTTGGGTGGAATAGAGCTCTTACAGGGAATACGTCTCTGCCTAACAGAAGTTCAGAGGTCCCAATTTCCACTACGGTGCCGCACTTGATTATTCAGCCCAATGACGGCCTAAATGTTGCCAGTTGTGGCGATAGGGTCCCCTTATGGATCCCCCCAAGGGGCACTTCAAAGAAATCCAGTGCGGCGCAGAGAGCTTTATCTCCTATTGTGGATCTTACCTGGATATTTGATAATGAATCCTATCCGGTAAATCGAGGATCCATTCTGTGTCTATTTTCAGAAATAGAGGCGTTAAGGTTGATATCAAGTGGGGACATCTTAAATGTGAAGATTAATTTACAGGAAACCTTCCCCTACTCTAGAGTTACTTTTAGTTCTCTGATCATTGGCAACTTGGTTATGCAGAATTGTGAGCATCTCCTGAAACGAGGGCTGGATATAACAACTGTTCCCGAATATGAGGAATATCCCTCTATGTGTTTTCCAAAGCAGTGTCTGACAGCTCCTAGGGCCATCAATTCGGTGGCTCAAGATGCGATGGGCCCCGATTTTGAACATTCATTGAGTAACACCAAAAACATTGTGATTTCTCTGGATAGAAGGGGTCGCACAATAAATTTGGTTTCCAATATGGCAGCTGTTTCCCAGGCTGTGGATCTAGAAGAAGAATCGGCCCAGTGGAGCTGGGTCTCAAGAGCATTGAATAATACCTGTCCGGTAGCAGAGAAAAACGCGCCTTTGAGGTAGCCTGGGTGGGTTACTTTTATCTTGGAATATGGCTGGCTTGGGTCATAATGAGGTAAAACTGAATTATTTGAAAACCATGAATCCCTTAATCATCTGTCTGCAGGAAACTTGGTCTTGCAAGGATTTTGATTGTGATGGTTTTTTTGTTCTGTCCTGTCATGCTATACGTTCTGAAAGAAGCAAATCACAGAAAATGGTAACGGTGGAATACAGGGTAGCACATCAGTTATATAGCAGTATCTTTCTAACAGAAACTAATTTTTTTCTTATAATCACGTACCAGTGTTGGTGCCACTCAAGGTAATATGATACATCCCGCTACCACAGATGTGACCACATAGAAGTACCAAGGACTCCTATGCTAACTTAAACAACACGATTTTACCTCGGCACTCTACAAAAATATATACCATTCACGTTGAATGGTGTAGCTAGTCTATATGAGTTTCTATGTAGCTATTCACAGGCAAGTATACCAAATTAGTCAATTTGAGCAAAAGAGCATCATTTAATGTGTTAACATTATTTCATTTCTTATTGTGGTGACTTCATATTTGATAACAACATCCAAATATACAATATGAAGCAATACAGGGGGACACCACGTTAGGAACACGGCGCGCCGCGCTAGCAAGAGGAGGGCATATTATAGCCCTTGATGCCATACTAAGAACTATCAAGACCTTGCCTGGAATTTCGTATACTTTGCAAACCTACGTCTAATACATGAAGTGGGATTGCCACATATATCCTTGAAGAAGTTACTAATCGTAACGAAACACGTGTCGGCTGTTTCCATCAAAGACAACGTAGAGATTATAAGAACAGAACCTCCGTGAAATTATGAATGACACCTGTATTGCTTCATATTGTATATTTGGATGTTGTTATCAAATATGAAGTCACCACAATAAGAAATGAAATAATGTCAACACATTAAATGATGCTCTTTTGCTCAAATTGACTAATTTGGTTTACTTCCCTGTGAATTGCTACATAGAAACTCATATAGACTAGCTACACCATTCAACGTGAATGGTATATATTTTTGTAGAGTGCCGAGGTAAAATCGTGTTGTATACGTTCTGAAAGAGGTCATGCTAGTGGGGGGGTCTCCATTTTGCTTAAGAACTCGATTAATTGGAACCAGAAGGTATTCCGCCATCCCTCAAATTTTTGTATATGTCTGAAGTTGGCTGGTTTGGGAGACCTTGGTAGGCCCATTTTTTTCCTCGTGGCAAATCTTTATATCCTGCCTGGGAGAAACTTTGACCATCTATTAAGTACTCTTTTCTTATATATTCATGATATAGCCATCAGGGAAGAATGTCCTTTAGTGGTAATAGTGGGAGACTTAAATGCCAAAATTTCCAACTCTGCGTTAGAGATTTATGCGAATACTGATAAAGAGGAAACTTGGCATATCCCTGAGATCCTCCTACCGGAAAAAATAAAAACCGATAAACGGGACTACTCCCTGTTGGATAGTATTAGAAGTATAGATCTTGTTATTTTAAACGGGAGAGTGCCTGCTGATGAAATAGCCCAATTTACTTTTCACTCCCGTCACACTCAGAGTCTTTTAGACTATGTAATCGTGTCTTATCAAATGTTTGGGGCTTGTGAAAATGTATTTGTCCTTCCGTCGGTATGGAGTGATCACAGTATAGTAGGTATGACAATGCTTTTTGCTCTTTCCTGCACTGGACCCAGGGAAGTCGGGCCAGGGCATGGTGGTCTATAATAAAGTAAATGGACGCTCTTTTTGGACGCTCAAAAATACCAATGAAGTGAGTTTAATAGTGAAGAAGGCTTATGTAGAACAGGAGGGCTATGTACATGCGGATATTATACAGCACTTTGTCACCCAAATGGAAGAGATACGGAACCTAAGTTCTAGATCTGTCAGTCCCCGTCTGTTTAAACGGGGCATGTCATCACTGAAACAGTTAAACCAGGAAATTAATCGACTTGCTCGAAATCAACATATTCACCTTTCAATAGGTCAACAGCAGGAAATCAATTGCCTCAAGCGTATAAGAAGCCGCCGTAAGCTTAGTGAAAGAAGAAGGGAGTTTGACGCTAAATGGATTGGGTTGAGGGAAGCTGCAAGGGCCAAAGATTCAAGAAAGTATTGGCACTTGATTGCGGAATACTGTGACTCAAGACAGAGGGCTTTACCCATACCGATTCCAGAAAAGGAGTGGGTGAACTATATTTCTTCACTATATAAAAACAACAGCTCAGTAGCTCCAGTAACGATATGTATGGAGGAGTCTTCTCTCCTTGAATATAGTGCCCCGTCAGGGGATGAGGTAGTAGGTTTTATAAAAAACGCTAGAACCTTCGGCACACAGTGGCCGGATGGAATCCCGATTGGGCTAATCAAAAAGGAGTCTGCTGCATGGGGATCTCTTTTAGCGCCACTGTTCAAATACTGCTTTCGAACGAGTAGTATTCCACCCTCCTGGAAGGGTAGTATAATCGTCCCTCTGTATAAAAAGGGTCCTAAAATTATACCAGCTAGTTTTAGACAGATTGCTTTGTTGGATGCTTCGGGCAAGTTATTTGCAAAAAGTATTCTATGTCATCTACAGCAATGGGCCCATGATCAGAATATTCTACCTCCTGAGCAAGCTGGCTTTAGAAAGAATCATGGTACTCTGGACAACATTGCTGTTCTCCAGACTATTGTAGAGAAGTATGTTTTCCTACGAAGTATGCCAGTTTATACGGCATTTATTGATTTCTCCACAGCGTTTGACAAAGTCGATCGTCAAACGCTGTGGAGAAAGCTCGTCCAACTTGGTATACCCCAGCACCTTCTGGGTCATGTTATAGAATTACACACAGATACTTGGTGTCAAGTCCTGATGGGAGGTGCGTCTGGGCTATCACGTAAGATTAAAACGAACAATGGGCTAAAGCAGGGTTGCTTGCTGGCTCATTTATTGTTCTCCTTGTATATATCTGATCTGCCCGCCGCTTTGAATTCAGTGCGGGGGGATGCCCCTAAGATTGGCACAATGTCCGTTGGGTCCTTATTATATGCGGATGACGTTGCAGTCTTTGATTTAACGCCCATTGGTCTGCAGCGACGTTTTGATGTCCTAATTAGATATGCAGAAGCCCATTTTTTCTTTAAATTAATATTGCTAAAAGCAAAATTTTGGTCTTCCGCAACAGAGGACATAGATTAAAGAGACGTTTTAAGTGGTCACTGGGGTCTGAAGAACTGGAATCGGTTGATTCCTATTTATATTTGGGGAAGGTTTTCTCGAAAGCAGGGCGAGATTTAGGGCACATCAAACACTGCGTTAGCAAGGCTGTCTCCCAGGCTGGAGCTTTAAATAGACTTCTTTGATAAACTGAGAGAACATTCAACATTTTTTAGGTCCTTTTTACAAGCAACTGTCTCATTTGGTCTTACCTGGAATATTGACTCCCCCATGCCAAAAATTGCACTAAAGATGTTTATAAAGAAATTTGCATCCTCTATTAGCTTGGCTAGAGACAGTGATTTAAGTAGGACCAAGTCTCGCAATGAGGTGGTTTGTGGGAGTGCTTTGGGGAATAGACCACAGCTTTATTTAACCTGGAACCTTCCACATGGAATTAGAAGGTTAATTCTTTTATTAAGAATTAATTTGTTGCCCTTAAGAGATGTTACTGGTATATGGGACAAAACACCCAGTGAGGAGATAATCTGTGAAATGTGCCACTCGCAAATACAAGATTTTAATCATGTGTTATTTGTTTGTATGAAGTTACAAAAGGCCAGGCATATGTTTTTAAGACCTGTATTTATCAAATACAATATTCACTCTGGCCAGGAGGCCCGTTCATTCGTTTTGTCTCCTCCAAATGAAATGGCTTGTTTTAAGATATATCAATTTTTAAAAACATTTCTGGTTATTTACTAGATAATTTTTAATGTTACTTTTGCACATTGTATTATCTGATGGTTGAATATGGAAGAATTTTGTACTGTACTTAAAATATTTTGTATTCTAATCTATTTGTGCATTTTTGTGGACCTCTGTCGGAGTTCCATATCAAATAAATAAATAATTTGATGTCCAGACTCTGTGTTGAAATGATGCAGCTCTTGCTTTGAGGATTGCAGATGGTGAAACAAGCAGATGTTTTCTTGCACACTTGGTGTGGGCAAAAGCAAGCAGTGAAGATCAGAGAATGTGGAGTCATTCAACAGATGACATATGACTTGAATAAAGGAAAACACAAGTAGAAAAACCAAACCAATCTTTGAGATACCTTTAGAAGGATGTTAGGAACTATGCTCAATTACATTGCATGGCTGCAGTCAGTTTGTAGTCTGACCTATGACATTAATTAGCAATTTCTTTCAAAGACAAAAGCAATTTTTTTTATTGCATCTTCTTTATTAGGTTTGATATGTAGTTTACAATGAGGAAGGAACCACAAATTTCACATACAACTCTGTAATCTCAGAATAAAATACCATTTACAGAGGAAAAGATAGAACACTGCTCGTTGGGAGGATTACAGTTCCAGGGAGCCACGGTGGTGATCAATGCCTGAGGTATCCATTAGAAGTCCTACAGTCTTTGTTAATGGTGCCACAGGGCAAATGCACAAATGGGGTAGTCACAGCGCAGGCAAGATAATTGTCTAATGACCTCACAGTCAGGTCTCCTATCTAGGCGTAGGACATCGGGTGAAGGTGTTATGACTGGTGTTCACAGTTGTTTAAGAAAGTCTCTCCACGTGTCCCTGAACCTTTCAACATGATCATTCAGTCTTGCTATTATCTGTTCATAGGTGGGGACCTTGTACATTTCCTGGAGCCAGGTGTCAGGCGTTGGACAGGTACTTGTGCGCCATAGACGCAAAATTCTAATTTTGACCATCGCCAGGGCCATGGTGAACCGTCTGGATTGTTAGTTAGTGCTGGCTGGGCATTGGGAAAAGTTATGGAGGGGTAGTTTGCATGCATAGGGCAACCCTTAGCGGGTACCGCCTTGCTAATTGTGGTCATAATGAAGGCTAAGTAGGCAACCAGGTGGGGAATGTCCATAAGAGGTGGACAATGTCTCCCACTAATGATGCGCATCTTCAACATGTTGCCACAGGTGTATGGATTTCTTGCTTTCTCAGTGGCATCCAGTGCACACTGTGTAATATTTTGTAACTAAACTTAAGTCTAACTTTCCTCTTGTACTTGTCATGTGCGGCTAGAAGGTCTAATCAGTTTTTGTCTGCTTATTTGACCTGTAGTCTGTCTGACCACCATACCTGTAGGGGGTGTGACAAAGGGGTGGAGTATTGATGTTTAATCAGCCCCATTTACGGAGGTAGTCCATTAAGTGCCAGGATGGCAGTTTCAATGGGGGGTACCCAGTACTGATCTCAGGCAATGTACTAACTATTGGTAGCCCAAAATTGAAGGGTGTGCATGCCATATTGGGTTTGGGCATCAACAAAGGATTTGTATTCATTGTCTGAGATAAGATCGGAGACCAGATGGATGCCTTTAGACTCAAACACTCTCCAGTACGGTTCCTAGCCCTCACTCAGCAGTGAGACATTGCACCATTGGGGGGGGGGGGGCTGGGCATACACTGTTGGGCTTGGCTGTAGCAGTTTATGTGCTGTGCTCCAAGCATAGACAGTAGTGGCTAGAACTGCATAGGATTTTATGAGCTCTTCTGCATCAAGTGATAGAGCCAGTTTTTCATCCTTATCTTCGCGAGAACCCCAGAGGATGTGTGTCAGTGTTCTAAGGTGTGATACTGATGTGTGAAGTGGCATGAACTCAACCTGGTCTTTGTGTATCAGCAATTGGAGGACTTGTAGCCTATTTGCCAGGAATTTAGCAAGTATCTTAGTATCAACATTGAGCAGTGATATTGGTCTATAACTAGCTCAGCATAGCAGGTCTTTACCCGGTTTAGGGATTAGGGTAATGGTTGCACTGTTGGCTTCTGTGAAAGTGGTGGTGAGGGGCAGGCAGTCTGTGGTCTACACGTTACAGTGCAGGGGGACCAAGACATCTTTATTCAGTTTATAGTATTTCGCCATCAGTGCCTGCAGACTTTTGTATGGAAGATCGTCTATTACCTCCCTGACCTCCCTGCATTTTCAAGGACTGTTTTGTAATGAGTCGTGTGAGTTCATGTTGAGCCAGGAAGGACAATACGTCTCCCAGGAGACTCACAGTATCAGAGGAGTGGAGAGTCTCAGAGTAAGCTCTGAACGGCTCAAAGATGTTAATAGGGTGTGTGAGAGATGTTCCGCCCTCTAGGATGATAGCCGGGATGGTTTGAGAGGAGTCTTGTTGCGACAGTTGTAGCGCTAACAGTCGGCCCGCTTTCTCCTTGTGCTCGTAATGCACTGGTTAAGGCTAAATAGGGTTGTTTCTGCCTTAGCCGTATATAGAGAGTTAAGTTAATATTTTTCCCGTAGTAGAGCCTGTAGTGTGTGTGGTGCATGGGTTGGAGTGAGTTGGCACATATACGGATCCTTCCAGAAGTGTCTGGTGATGTATGAGGCTTTAATGAACACATAGTGGCCATGAGGGTCTTTCCAGACTTTTTGAGTTTTTAGAGGAAGGTATTTTGCTATGAGGATGGCCACTTCACCCTTACCATGTAATTTGTTGGAGCTGGTTTCATCGTCTCCTGGTGTGAGCTTAATGGCGTGATATTCTCTCTCTACCCATTCCCTGCATAGTTTCTGACTTTCTACATCTGACAAGAGTGTTTCTAGCATGAGGACAATGTCTGCTTACAGTGACCAGGTGTAATCAAATATTTTCTTTCTTTTTGGCGTAAGTAGTGAGCACATTAACGTTCAGTAAGACTTCTGAGAAGTGTTGCTTCTGCAATGGGTCTCTAGGGTGTGGTGTCTGAGGGGATGGGTCAGAGGGTCCAGGTTTTAACTATAGGGGTTGGGAGACTGGGCGCTAGGTGCTGGAGGGCCAGTGGCTAAAGGACAGGGAGTGCGTGCTTTGATCGGGATGGCGCGTGGACGCCAAGGTGCCGGGGTTTCGTGCCCAGGGTCTCCTAATGGCGAGGTATTTCTGAGATCAGGGTTTACTTCAGTGAATAAGGAGGCGTTGTGTGAGGACCAGGTTAGTTGGAGGGAAATAGGTGTGTTGATTTTCGAAGGACAGTGGCAAGTCAGATGGATCAGGTGGTCTTCAGTGGGGATCATGACTTATCTCGTGGTTGGTGGTCCTTATGAAGTTGCTGAGATTTGGGACTTCCCGACCAATGTTTAGTGACCTCTTGTGACGTGGCAGGTCAAGTTGACAGTACACAGTCTTTCCGTCCAGTGGGCCTGTGCCTGGCCCCACCTCCATGTCGGCAGCTGATAAAATCTCTACGTACCCTTCCAGTTGGCCGGGGTCAGTGAATTCCGTGGTTTTGTTGTTGTGGGTAAGTAGCATTATAGCTGGTCTAGAAGCCCATAGCGGATGCCCAGTTGTTTGAGCCTAGGGCAAAATTGTAGGAATCGTTTCCGAGTGGCCATGGTTTCCTGCGAGAAGTCCTGTGACATGAATATCTTATGCTCCTCAAAGGTGAAAGGTCCATTCTTCTTCGCCTCCTGTATAATGGACTGGGCCTATTGGTGACGCAAAAAGCAAGTAATGATTTCCTTTCGGCCTCACCTGTCCAGTGGGCACAGTATTCTATTGATGCTTTCGAATTCCAGTGGAGGTACAAAGTGGAACTTCATGATAGTCGGGAGGAAGCATATCAGAAATCCCATGGTATTGTCCCTTCCAGCTTCTCGGGCGCTCCTGAAATCAGGAGGTTATTGCGGCGGTTTCAGTCTTTCAGCTCTGTAATTTTGTTTTTAAAGTACAAATGGGCTTACTCCCAGTCAATGGCCAGTCTGGTGTTGGAGAAGGAGATGTCTTGACGAATGGACTGGATGCCTTCTGAGGTTTTAGATGCATTGGCCTCCACTTCCTAGAGCGTGATCCTAAGTGCCCCGAATTCCTTCATGATAGCTGCTAGGGTGAACTCGGGCTGTGCCTCAGCAGCTTTTCTGTCTTTGGTCAGCCAGTTGTGGTTGGCAGTTGCGTTACTGTTGTATCTTACCCACAGGGAACCGGTGTAGTGATTTGCAGCCTGTTAAATGGGGCCTGTCTGCCAATTAGCCTCCGTAAGTTGCCCGCTTACAGTAGCTGCTGTCCATGAGGCTGCGACACGTTGGTGTTAAGCATATTGCATGTAGTTAGTGTACGGTGTACCTCAGGCCTCTCAGTCGCCTTAGAGGCTCCTCAGTTGGCACCTTGCGCTATGATGTTGGGTTGTCATGCAGGAGACCACGAGAGGCTGGGTGTGTCCTGTGGTATTGTGAGGGCAATAGTGTCCGTGAAACCTTTGTGGTGTATTGATGGCAGGGTGGGGTCCCCGACGCTCTCTTTCGAGGGTTGGAGTAGTGCGGCCTGAAGTGAGCAGGGTCGCTTGGCAGGTAAGGATCACCCACAGAGTCACCAGGGTTGGATGCCAAGAGTGTGTTGTGGCTCCACTATGTTGATTTCCTGGTAGCGAGTTTACCCGTTGGCCCGCTGCCTTGCGAAGTCTCCCTGGAGAGTGGCAAAGGTAGTGCAGTCGCTGGTTAAGGCCTGTCTCTTCACTTGGCCAGGTAATTGTCAGCCTTTTATCGATGCAGCCACCCCACAGCTTCATAGGTGAGACGAAGCAGTCGGGCGTTGCGTCTCATGGTGGGGAGCCGCAGCAGGCGCTGCGGAGTCTCTGGGCGGCACATGTGGCTTTACAGTGGGGAGGGAGCAGCAGGGCCCAGCTGTGCAGCCTCCGTGTTAGCTGCCAAAAGCTCCCTTTCTTGTCTGGCTGTGCAGTCGGTCTGTGTCCCCCAGTGTCGAGCCGGCGTTCCGCACTGGGTTCCTTGACATTTCTGGTCACTTGTACCCCTCCAGTGGGCAGAAAAGAGCTTGGTAGCACAGCCCCGGTAGGAGCTCCTCTAGAGACCTGCCATCTTGCTCGGCCGTCAAGCTTTCCCGAACTAAAGCAATTTCAGTATGAATTAATGTATACTTTTACAATACGTTGAGCTGCTGTAGGCCAGACAACTCCTACTTGCTGTGACATATTGTGCAGGCACAGATCTTTACTCGATGGCAAAACAAACATAAAAACACAGAAAATAACTTCAGTCACAAATGGGTAAAACAAAGCACTCCATCTCTTTGAACTCCAATGTGGAAAGGAGGGAGAAAAACCTATCATCAAAGTGGACCCCTTGCTCTGGGCTACCAATGTCTTGACGCAAGCTAATTTAATGGGGTACGGCACATGAACAGATATTCTTAAAGGGCCTGATTCACAAAAACAAGTAACATGCAGTTTAGCTGTATATAGATGCGAAAAAACAACAGCGACCCAATATGTCCACGTGAACTTGGGCATAAATGTAGCAAATAAGAACAGGTGTTCACCTGGAACTCATTTACAACACAATCTGCATACACAGATTTCTGTGCAGAATAAATCTATAAAAAACAAGTTACAGTAGAGCAAACACGTATTCTGCAAAGACTAAATCTTATCACAAACTTGAATAATGTTGTGTATCCCGTACTCAATTATTGCTTTATCCAATTCGATTCAGCCAAACCGAAGTTTTATTAATAATCACATGAAAAAATATGTCTAATTGCATTTATGATACAGTGAATAGTGAAGAGATTTAGTAAAACACCCCAAGTGAAAAACCGGAACAGGAGCAAAAAAATAGATCAATTATGTGAATAAGCAAACATAAAAGCACATTGGTTTCTCGCAGTAGACAGCCAGTACTTCATTAGATTATGCAACACAAAAGGTAAATACACGGTGTGTTCATTGTATACAGCTATGGTCTATCTCTATTGATGAAGCAAACACAAGGAGATAATGGACGGAGTGCTGAAACTTTTCAAACACTCACCCCCAGTCACAGATCTGGGTTGAATCCATCATCATTCTTTAGCTCACTTTGCCACCCCAGTTCAGACATAGCTATATGCAAATCAGTCTTGACCCTGTGCCTCATGGGAACAGTCCAGACCGAACTGCCAAGCCATGTCTTCCCTGGACCGGAATCAAGCATCCTGGGACCGGTTTCGGGAAAACAGCCCTCATCAGCCAGGCTAGCTTGAATCCAGTGGCAAAGTGAGCAAGGGACCCACGTCTGGGCATACCCTGCCAACTTAGGGCGAACAAAGCAAACACAAGGAGATAATGGACGGAGTGCTGAAACTTTTCAAACACTCACCCCCAGTCACAGATCTGGGTTGAATCCATCATCATTCTTTAGCTTTAAAGAATGATGATGGATTAAACCCAGATCAGTTGACTGGGGGTGAGTGCTTGCAATGTTCAACACTCCGTCCATCATCCCCTTTGGTTTTGCACTATCTCTATTGATGTCCACGACGTTTCAACCCTAATTGCGGATGCTAGGGTCTCATCAGGACAGAAGAATAA
The DNA here is from genome assembly GCA_963921515.1 of Calotriton arnoldi. Classification (NCBI taxonomy): domain Eukaryota; kingdom Metazoa; phylum Chordata; class Amphibia; order Caudata; family Salamandridae; genus Calotriton; species Calotriton arnoldi. The sequence continues at coordinate 676,877 of CAWUFW010007414.1, read as the reverse complement.
CCTGGGGGATGGTTGTGTCACTGAATAACCCCCGCACTGCGCCCATTCCAGTATACCTGCCCCACAAGCCAACCAACCTTGTGTTCCCTAATAAACAGCCAACATGCATTGTGGTTATAGTGGTCGTTGTTGGCCGCAGTTTATTATGGTTACATACATACTCATCTTGGTCATAATTCGTATGACCCCAGGTCATAATTATTATTTGCGAACTGTCATATCTTGGGTCATAAATCATATCCTTATCATGTTATACATTATGTGCACATCCCCAGTTCGTAAATGTCTTGTCTTGTCCCTTTTGGGACCATCGTTCGGTTGGTCTCCACGCCCTTTGCGTGTAGGGGGGTAGCTTCTCCCCCAGAGTTAGGCCTCAACTCACTACCGTGTCTGTCTCGTTTGTGCCCTGCCGTCTGGCGGGGGCTGGGCTGCGAGTGCCGTCTCCGTATGCTACCCCCTCCTTTGTTAGGCCAACTCACCCTGCCATGCGGCATCCCAAAGTGAGTGGCCCTCCTCCTACACACCGCCCTGTCGGTGTGTCTCCTTAGCCAACCATTGTACCATTACTTCCCAGCCAACATTCGTAGTATTGTCCAGCACTGCGACACTGCTGCTTTTGTAGGTGTGGGTGGGTGGGTCCAGAAAAGGTGAATGCACCGCTCCCCTGCTCCACGAAGATAGGAGCTACCTGGGTGAGCGGCGGCTTATATGCCCCCCCCAACACTTCCCGCCTTGCGAGTGTTGTCCCCCCATTGGGGGGTTTGTATCTCGCGGGGCCCCCACATTGGATGAGGGCCTGGCTCCATTCTGGCGCCTGTGGGGAGGGGGCAGGGGCTACCTGTTCTGCTTCTGGGTGCTTCAGGGCGCCCAGAACCAGATTCTTGCAGGGCTCAGCATCGGTTATGGCGCCGGCCACTGAACCCCCCCTTTCAGGGGGGGGCGGTCTCTGCGAGAATGGTCTATTACATTACTGGAAGACCAAGTACATTAAGTACGGTTGCAGTGTCTTCTGACCTGTGTAGGTCAAACTCAAACAGCCAATAGTACATGGAGAGATTATTGAAGGGCCTGTTATATTCCATATAGGTACCCTATATAGGCGCAGGTAACATTGCAACCTTTCACCTATATTCTTCCCTACATTACATACATGACGGTTCTTAGGGACTGACCTTTTACCTAGATACAACACTGCATTCAGAACGCGGGTTTCCCCCTAGTTCGAATCTCATACATTATGCATGAGGCTTCTTGGAAGCACAGCAGGACTAACATCTCCTGTATAATATCTCTGTATAAAGTTCAGGCCCGACGTCATCCTTTAGGCCGACACAGTAACACAGTAAGGTAGGACCCCTGAGGAGACCTATGGGTATATATGCATCACATCTTGCTTAGAAGGACAGAGGAGACCAAGACTTCCCGGCTGACACACTGACCAGAGACGCTGAGGTTCCTGCATGCAGACACTCCAGCTCGCAGTGGTCTAACATCCCTCGCTGGGTGTCCAACTCGTCGAAAGGTAGTATATTGTTTGCACGATTCTGAGGGATCAGGGTTGTCATGTTCTGAGGTTGCCAGAATCTATTCTCTCCTTGGTAAGAGGAGATTATAGTGGCACTGTGAGCTAGCTGATACAGATAGACTAACGTATCCAGTGGGGGTGCACGGAATCAGTCTGAAACCAATCCCACAGTTTATGTTATCCAAACGCGCAGATCCTGTATAGGTTATATAGGAACTACATGACAGGCCATCATTATACATATCATGATTTCGGTATGCACTGTGCTCCGTGGCAATACAATGGGAAACTTCCAGCAAGGCGGGTGAAGATGGCCCAAGGAAACAAATAATGGACCCTGAGCAGTTTCAGAGGCGCGGTCTCCCAATCAGAGATCCGTTGCTCATCTATAGAGGTAAAGTTTAGTTGAGCACAGGTGAAAATGTACTACTGGGAATGTATGACTTTTGTTGGGATGGGCACTATTGGAATCGTCCTGTGACATCTGCTATTTTTCCCATGTAGAATCATACACAGGGCATAGCACTCAGGGCACAGCTCTGCATTTAGGAAAAAGCACATTTTTTCCTCCTTTTCTTTATTTCCATGGGAAAAAAATTCCTCATGGAAAACCGTCTTGTGCTACCTATCCATGAAGTGTGTGAGGGGGCTTTAGAACTCCTTTCCACCCTGCAAGGGAACTTACTCCATTCCTCTGCTGGGGTAATCCTCCAATCATTTCTAGGTTGAGAAAGGGTCAGAAAGGAATCTGTTAATATCAACAAGAACTCAAGGCAAATTACATTTTGGAATAGTAAACCCCACATTCTAAATGGGGTTTACTATTGCATAATTGTACGAAGGTGTCGAAATGACAGATACAAAATAGTGAAACAATTTATGCCTGACAGACGTAAAAGGAGCCACTTTCAGCCACAAACATCGGTTTTTGGACATAATTGGTTTTGTGAATTGGGAGAAACTCTTTAACCAGCTTTTGCCAGGTTTCCAGCACTCCAATGCTCCCAAGTAGGTTTGCACAGCCCCGTTTCAGCTATCCACTGAGAATGCACTCTGATCTCTGCCAGAGAACCTGTCCCCATCAGCTGCTGACTGACATGCAGCCAATATGTGGAATAGACTATTAAACAAGTTCTAGTCAATGGCTAGAGGGGGAGAGCCACAACCAAGATGGCCACAAGTCCGTCATGCTCTGACGTATGGAGCCAGGAAAAATAACATAATCCTACTCCATTATGGCCCGAGACTGCAAACAAGATATGCGGGATTGGTGGTGAGACCGGATGTATAGCTGAATTTCTGAACGTAGTGAGGCAAAGAGAAAATAGATACAGGAGTAGGCCGAGACAGGAGGAAATTGAGGCCCTCTACCTTAACCAACAAAAGTGTAATTAGAACTTGGGCAAGTTCTAACAGCCTAACACGACTCCATGTTCAGGGCCTCCATAGGTAACATTGGGGTAGTTTGGTACTCTATAATGAGTTTTCTCACCAATTGCACTGGTTGTGGTTTAGTGTGTCTTTCTCTTTTGCCTGTCCAGGACCTGGAACATACTTACCTCCCCCCAAAGCATGAACTGTGGCTGATAAAGATTTGTTTTTACAAAACTGGCTATTTCCATACCCCAGGCTAAGCAGAGCAGTGAGGTTTTCAGCCTCATGGTAACTTGTAGAAAAGTTCATCTGTGACAGATATGTGGACAAAACTATAAGACTGTTGTTATAGTCCCAAGTTAGGCCCAAGTAGCAAAGCAGCTTATTTCTTACATTGTCCGCACAAATATTATTTTCAGCTGTGACCTTTTGCTCATATTTGCACACACGACAATGTTGGATTAGTTTCTCTGAAACTAAACTTGTTTTCACAACTAGCTTCTCACAACATTATCAGAACTTCTGAAAATCATGTACAAGGTCTCGTTTCGCACTATGTACAAATGTCATCACTATCTTCATCCACGGGGCGACTGGGCTATCTACATATCCATAACATCGCTAATCCATATGCACATGGCAAGGCTGCTTTCTATTATAAAAGATGAGCATACCAATAGATAAGCAGAGGAGGCACTTCCACTGACACCGAGGGTCCTTGCATGCTGAGAAATCACCACGCAGCGGTCTGAGATCTCGTGAGGGGTGTCCAGTTCTTGACCAAGACAGGGTCCTTCACTCTATCCCATCAGGTAATGGGGTTGGTTCGTCCCTTGGGGGGATTCTTGGCTTTACACCTACACACTGTCTAGGTACACTTAGAGTAGGGCTAGCATAGTAGGAATACTCTAGATTACTGCCTTGTTTTATATGCCTGCATATATACATTGTTTTAGTACCATGGTAGAACTATATCTACTATTTACGCTTTTGGTGCTTGTAATCACGTTTATCTGCTTCTGTCTACTAATCATTGCAGCACACGTATTTTATGCAAGAATAATATTGGTTCAATAAATATTATTGAAAACGTCCCACTGTGTATTCTCTGTATATTTCTCTGGGAATAAGTAAGCATGAGTGACTCAGTGAAAGGTTCTGTACTGTTTCCACAATCCCTGAGGGGTCAGGGTTGTCATGTTCAGCAGTTGCCAGAAAACCATTCCCTCCATGGTAGGTATGGGGGGCTTACAGTGGCACTGTGAGCTAGCTGGTCTATAGGCCACAATATCCTGTGGGGGTGTCCGAATCAGTCTTGGCACCAAGCCCCTAGTTTATGTTGTCCAAACAATGTGCAGATCCTATGGATTAGTAGGAACTACACGGTATGGCGCCGCCAACGTTGGTTAGGCTCTTATTTAACGGTCAAATCTGAATAGTTCAGTCGTGCTTTCTCAGAGACCCCTACTCACATTTAAACCAGAGCCGTCCACAGTGGGAAGGGAAACAAATCCGCCTCAGCTGAGTAGGTATACTCTATGTATTGGCTGTAGGTTAAGTCAGGCTTGGAGGATTAGAAGTTCCCGCATTGTGCAGACCCTATCTCTATAAAATATTAGCTGAATACGACTGCTGCAACAATGACCGAACAAACTGAGGTCGTTGAAGAACAGAGAGTTGCACTAAATATTTCAGAAAATTGCAGACAGGTAGTTATCATGAAATTATTACAACATGGCCTCCCGATAACGGGTGGAGATGTTACCTTCGTGTTACCTTCGTGGTAAGGCACACAAAGCATTCTTGGATTAAATTCCTGTCTGCAGATGCACACACACTGTTATTTCATGAATACATTGAAGTTGAACCACCTGATGAGTATTTCTCATACGTGGACTTAGAAGTCCTATTAACTTACCAAGAGTACATTAATTGGTTTAGAGGAGCCCTACACCATACCACAGAACACGTGAGACTCTGTCGGCTCAGCAGAGAAGGAACGACCTGGCCGGTCTTAGTTTCTTATACACCGCATCCAGACATTGTTGCTTTATCAGCAGCAGGAATGCGTACACTCTACAGAGATTTAGTAAAAATTTACAAAAATCTTAAGCAATTCATAATGAGAACATTAACAGTTCATTCTGCAAGGGCTGCTCAGGCTACACAACTACATATGACTACTACAGGTATTAGCCCACAAAAACTAAATGCCGTTATGGCAAAAGTTCCCACCAGTTGGGAGAAAATTCAGTTCTGGATAGCACAGAAAACAGCACAGTTTGAGGCAGTTTTTCCCCATAAGGGTCTGCAGGAGAAACACAGAATACTGACTATTTGCTTACCAATGGGGATGGCTCCCACAATAGAAGATTATGTCACTTGGGGTACAATCTTCACTGCCGTATATTCCAGAACACATGGTACCCCTTCAAAAGCAGTCATACCAGATGTATTGAAACAGTTTCAGAACGAGTACAGGGCAGAACCTGTCTTAGATCTGGGGATGTAACGGATGGGCAATTTTGCCCATGTATCAGCCATTATGTAGAGTAACATAAAAGGGGAAGCAGCAGCGGTGGCTATATGCCAACGCCTGAGGTAATTCACTCCCACACAGCAGGAGCGAGAATTGCCTATGATTATCGAAGATACATATGCTTCGTTTGGTAGAGATAATCTGGGAGCCAGACCTGGGAAGCCAATAGTAAAGAGCATTTCTCAAAAGGATAACTCTAAGTAAGCGCCCGATTTTTCAAAGAAGAAATGGAATAATAAACAAACAAAAAAAACGCAGTCACAGGGTGGGTCTCCTCAACAGGAACACACCGAAAGAAAATACAATTTGAGAAACCGTGACAATATTAGAAAGCCTGACAGGTATCAGGATACTGATACACGTTCCTCTTGTTCCTTTCAGGAGTCATTTAAAAAATGTATGGAGAGAGATCGACGGTCAGAGCAAAGATCAGAAGAGTGAGTCAAGCTGAAAAGGGAGACACACCGCACTTTGCACTACATCATTAAACAAGAAGATAAACAAAAGACTTCTAAACCTCAATTTAAAACGAAGAAGGTAGCGGGGATCAAAATTAGAAATGCCCAGTCTACTGAGGAGTCTGCTTCTAAACGGGGAATAAGCAGTGATGATGCAGGACAGTGCAGCAGAAGTCACAATAGCTCACCAGAACCTGATGGATTATCTGGGGGTTGTAGCGCTGAATGACCATATCACGGTGGAAACACCCACTACAAGGGTAAGTGTCCCACATCATTTATACAAAATAATTCTCCAAATGGAGGGGGACATATCCAGGCAAGTAGAGGGTCTCTTTTGGGAGAACCTGACCTATGGTTACGACATTCTTTTGGCCGAAAAGGATTTGCCACCTGATTTTGTAGTGGAGTGTCCAATTTGTAGAAGAAGTTATTTTACCTGCTTTCTCTGACCTTGTACCAGAATCAGTTAAAAATTAAGACACGCAGGAGTGGGCATTAGCACTAGCTCCTGCACTTTACCGCAATCATGTTGGGTGGGATGATGAGTCACCTCATCATGAAACCCCAGTAAAATCAATTCAACAACCACAGAGAAAATTCCCATTAAAGCATGAAGTAAAGAAACAAGTCAGGGAGATCCTAGATCAACTTGATCACCAGGGTGTGATAGAGAAGTGCACCACACCTATAAATAATCCCTTGTTTCCCGTAAAGAAAATCGATAATTTATAGAGTCTAGTGTTAGATTATAGACATTTAAATGCATCAACACGCACATTTGCAGCACAAAATGCACATACTGCCGCACTAATGAATGACATCATGCAAAAAAAATACAAAACAACCCTAGACATCTCAAATGGTTTTTTTCTGTCAAAATGTAGCACCTGGAAGCAGATATTGGACAGCATTCTCGGCGCTAGGCTCTCAACGCCAATTTTGTCGATTACCACAAGGGTATAGGTACAGCCCCAGACTGTTTTCAGCCAGGGTAACAGAGTTACTTAAAAATGTTGATGAGGAGGCATTGTCCTATGTAGATGACATCTATCTGATGGATGATGAATTCATGGAACACTGGTCTAGGGTGAACCACAAAATTCTTGGGTTCGCCCACTTGGGATACAAATTTTATTTCAGAAAATCAAAAATTGCCCACCTCAGTGTCCTATTTTTAGGGTACAAATTGTTAAGTGAAGGCAAAAGCCTGCCGGCACAATTTTTAGAAAAATGTGCACTGCTCCAACCTCCAACGACTTTGAAGAGACCACAATCCATTTTAGGATTTTTAAATTTTGGCAGACCATACATTTTGGATTACGCAGAAAGGGTGAAACCTTTCTACGAGTTAATTAGACCTGATTTTTCAGTGCATCATTGGACACAGGAACATACAGATATTCTGCATTCCGTACAAGCTGACATGATAGCTTCTAAACATTTACATACACATTTTAACATAATTAACTTTGTGATCCGCGTAGTCGCTGGACCAACCGGGTACACTTACATCACTTTCAATGAAGGCGATACAGTCCCTATTGCATACAAATCATATTTGTACACGAACGTTAAAATGCTTTTTGCACCAACTGAGGAGATACTCACAGTGGTACAGACTGCTGCAGTGAGAGAGAGAGAGCACTAGCACAGGGGAAACGCATAATTGTTGAGACCTTGGTACCGACCCTAGAGGCCATTACAAAGGCAAGCATCCCAAATGCTAAAGCATTACATCCATGATGGATTCAATGGACCAACTCTCTCACTGCAACAGATGTAGATTACAGATTTGACTCTACATTACAAACACAAGCATTCTTGAAGTACGTACAAGAATATCCTCCGCCAAATTAAATAATGCCTCTAGATTGATATGAATGTATCATTTATACCAATGGATCTGCCCAGCCAGCTGTAGGAACAAAACAGCAATATTCCGCGGCATGTGCAATTGTAAAAGGGCACATGCAGGACGGTAAGTTCCTTCCTGGAAAAATACACACTCAATCCCTAGGGGATTGTACGGCGCAGCTGGCGGAACTGAAAGCTCAGATACTGGCACTACAAAATACGGATCGTGAATTCCCCACACTAATTGTGTGTGATTCATTTTACTGTGTCCAGTCCTATAACTAATATTTAAATTATTGGGGCCAGAATGGATTCAGGGATTCCGAAGGTTGCACAGTAAAGCACAAGATGCTTTTGGAACAAGTGTCAAAGCTTAAAGAAGGCCTGCCACGGGCTCATGTTATTCATACTTTGAGTCATCAATGTGTTGGCATTCACTTTGAAGGGAATTCAATGGCGGATGAAGCCACCAAGGCAACAGTACGCACTGCTGCCATTGCTGCAATAACCGCTCCAGTACGAGGATAGACGGAACAACTATGATAGCTGTTAATGCCAATTGCAACAGCTCAGACCTGCTGAAAGGCTTTCCACTCAAGTACTCCTACAAGTTAGATGTACACTGATCGCAGATTGGGATTGATACTAGCTGCTCATGAGGGTCTGGGTTCAGCACATGCAGGGATCACTGCTACAGTTTCACTGCTAAAGCAGTGCTATTGGTCGCCAGGTCTTATTAAACAGACCAAGGACTTTGTCCTCAAATGCGAAATCTGCCAGCAGATGAAGTGCTCCACAATCGCACGCCAACCACAAACACCTTTATTGAGCTCAGACAAACCTCTCGCGTGTGTATATTTGGATCACTGTGGCCCCTTACACTCAGATGGGGCTTCCAAGTACATCTTGGTGGCAGTAGATTCCTGCTCCAGATTCCTGTTTTTGGCCCGAGCGCTCGGCTGACGCTCACACTGTTATAAAGGATATGTGAGTCTTCATCAGCACATAAGCAATTGGCACACTACAATCCGACCAGGGCCTGGTGTTTAACTCTAGGGCTTACAAAGAAGCCATGGGTAGTTTGGGTGTGGCCTTGCGGTAGTCCTCCCCATACCATCCTGAGGGAAATTCGGTCATTGAGAGAAGAAACCGTGACTTAAAGCAATCCTTGACAGCAAGGGTATTAGGCTCGGGTGGCAGTTGGGTCAATCATCTTTATGGGGTCCAGAGGGCACTTAACAACATGCCAAGAAAATCCTTGGGAGGTCATGCACCTTATGAACTCCTGTTTGGGGTGAGAATGTGGGTACATGACCTCGATAGTGTCAGCACAATGGCGGCTGAAATCCCATTTGATGTCAATGATCGTTTGGATGTTTTACAGGACCTTTAAAAAGCAACATCCAAGTAATACGCAACGCCACTGAGGAAGTGAAAACAGTATCGGCAAGACCTGCCTGGGTCCCGAAGATTGGGGACCTGGTCAGAGAGAAAATTGTGAACAAAAAAGAATTTGGGCCATCCTACAGAGTGCCTGTACCTGTCCTGGCTGTTGGAGATACCAGAACTGTACTTCTTCTGCCACTTGCCGGTCACCGAGACAGGAGGTTTGTCTCAATTGATCTGATCAAACCACACTATGTGGCTGATTCTCAACAGTAGGCCACGTGGGCTCCTGGGTAGCTGCCGCACTCCTCTCGCTACCATACAGAAAGTTCAGATGGAAGCTTTAATAACGACTGGAGACTCTGCTTTCCAAAGAGAAGCTGTAAACGACAATGAAATGATACTTCTCCCTGTTGAAACAACTACAACTGTACAATCAACAAGTACAGAAATTTCAATTTGAAAAATTGACGACGTCTATGTAAACATGCCACAGATCAAGTCATCTACCAGTTCTACAAAACCTGCTGAGCTGCCAAGAATAGACCGGACGGTGTGGCTACTTCCACTATTATGACGATTTATCATCAGATCCAAGTGAACCTGAACTGCCAACAACGCCTCTCCCTTTCAAGCTACGAGTGTATGCTTTCTATCTTTGGCTGAAAAAGGCTTACTTTGTTGTTCCCTGGATACAACTCTGGATTACAATCAGATTACTTTTCCTGGAACTTTGGATTGGTATAGTGTCTGTCTTTTTCCTACTTCTGAATGAACACTTTCTCCCAGAGCCCTCCGCAGTACAACTCATAAACTTGGTTCTTAAACCACATGCATCATCGCACCGTGAAGTGAGGGTACTGTTCCTGGTGAACATTACAGCAGTTCCAGTTCCTGAAGGAATTGCATGGGACAGGATATCGTATGATGCGTATGGTCCTACTGAACTTTTGAAAATTCCTTATTTGTTTAAAATTTCTTTAAATGACATCATCACCTCTAGTATTTTCTCTGATGATTGGGACATTGAAACTGTGCATAATTTACTTTCAGATTTAGAGCAATCAGCTGCATTTTTTAATGATGAATTGTTTGATGGCAGAAGTATTTTTGGAGACATGTTCTGCTACCAGCATTATGGTCACCATTTTTTACATAAAGCTAGTATCCCATGCGCTGTTTATAATTACACACAATGGGAACACTGTCCAACACCGCCGAAAGGCAGTTCAAATACTTTTGCACAGAAATGTGCTTATTTTTCAGGTTTTGAAACATCAGACACAGCCTCGTATTACTATAGGCTTGCATCTACACCTGCAAAGAAAAATATGTTAACAAACACCAAGCTGATATACTCTGCTTCCTTTATTTCCCAACTGTCTATACAGGGTTTAGACTTTTGGAAAGATACCATAGACACAAAAACTGTCTGGGGCACAAAAGATTGTCAGGTTCATGGAACGGAGGCCTTATTCAGAGCACGCCTCATACCACATCAAATGATTTTCCTATACAAGACAGTGCAACAAACTTCATGTCTTGGTATAGCAAAATTAAAGATTTGAACACACCACGTATTCCCGCATTCTCACGCTTCGAGAATTGGCAGCACTTTAAACACTTCAGTGAGGATACACTGGATACCATGATACGTAATGGTTCTTTCAATTTATCAGACCCCAATTGGCAAGGATGGTTGGTTTGGCCTGTGGACACAAACGGGTATCAATCTAGATTCCTGGGTAGCACACAAAGTGTTTAAGATCAATAGGCCTGATCAGCGATATGTACAAACAGAATAGTGGGGGTCGTGACGTCATGAAGTGTTGGGAAGTTATGCCTAGATTGGCTACAAACCTCAACACACTCTCAGGTGAAACAATACTTGTCCCTTCTTTCTGATGACATGGATCTCAGAGATTTTTTATGAGGGCCCCGGACTTCATGTCAAAAGCTCTTTTTGTACGGAATAAACAACGAGCTGTTGTAGATTACTCAACAGGAAGCTGCTGAGAGATTTCGTGAGATTGATAGGGTTAATTTACAAAGGCTTTGGCTGTGGTCGACAACGGTATGACCACTTATCATCCAGAATTTATTCACTGGGCAACATAGTGTCTTCCGTAATTGACATAATACAGCAAGACGTCTATGTTACAACATGGACATTCACAATTACTGTCAGTAGTAATACTGAGCTGGACGTTACAAACATTACATTCTGGCCACGTGCTATGGCGTTACATCAACAGTACTAGTCTGTTTTCGGCATATGATCTAATGGAAAGACAGATAGTTATGGCACGCAGAGATGTGAAATGTACCATGTTGCAGATTGAAAAATGAGACCAATTGCCTTACACCGTGGCTGAGACATCATCCACTGACTGTATAATCCTTTGTAACATCACCATACCGGTCACAACCTTTCAATTCCAATATTGTCTTCAATATCAACAGGTAGGCAGATATGAAGCACTGGGACAGGATATGTGCATGAGTAATGGGAATTACCGTTCAGGTTTAGATGCAGGAATGGGGACCCAGAAGTTTTTCTTAGTGGCTCCGACTGTGAAGATGCCTTAAGCGGCTCCTTGGTTTACAGGGACATTTCTCTCCACAGGGCATGCAATGCGTCAGTAGCGAACTTGTCTTGTTATCTGCCGTGATTCATCCTGTATTCAGGCTGCTCTTGAATGGGAGCTATTTGATGCTGAATGATCAAGGTTGCGGTGGAATGGAACCGGGCATCGCTTATCTAGTGACAGTTAATTCCATAGTCACTTGTTGTACACAAGTACTGTTTCCACCTGCCCGCACAGTTAGGGAGGCAGTGCTATGGCCTTCAATAAAGGTTTCCAACATAAAATTTAATTCCCTAAGCAAACTTAAAGCCATGCTCTTGCAAAAAGATGTGGCCTTAACTTCAGCCAAAGAGATGTTTGATCTCCAAGTTGCAAGGTCTTCGTCGGAGATACAGATACTACTCCACACTAACTTCCCACTGCATTTTGGGGAGCTTATCTATCGTATATTTAATACATCCGATACAAAAGGAATAGTGCACTTTTTTATATGTATCGGCTCTGGCTTGGTTAGCACCTTTCAGGCGATTTTCGGAGTTTTACCATCTTTCACACACTCCGTGTTGGGAAGCGTTTTTGGAGGGCTGCCGCTTGTCTTGCTACTTGTGGCTGGAATATTGATTTTATTCTATCTGCTCCGCAATGGACAACCCAGTTCAACTCAGAATGGAGACAGCACTGCTAGTGCTGTGCTGCCGTGAGCGGATGGTACTGTTGTGTAGTTTCTACCAGTTAGTTTCTACCAGTCCGTAGGACCTGAACATTGTTCAGACAACATAAACTAAGTGCTTGGTGTCAAGACTGATTCCAGACACCCACCATAGGATATGTTGGCCTATAGACCAGTTAGCTCACAGTGCCACAGTAAGCCCCCCTAACCTACCAGGGAGCGAATGGTTTCTGGCAACCACTGAACATAACAACCCTGATTCCTCAGGAATCGTGGAAACAGTACAGAACCTTTCGCTCAGTCACTCGTGCTCACTTATTCTCAGAGAAATTTACAGAGAATACACAGTGGGACATTTTCAACAATATTTATTGAACCAACGTTATTCTTGCATAAAATACGTGTGCTGCAATGATTAGTAGACAGAAGCAGATAAACGTGATTACAAGCACCAACAGTGTAAATAGTAGTTATAGTTCTACCATGGTGCTAAACAATTGTATATATGCAGGCATATAAACAAGGCAGTAATCTAGCGTACTCCTACTATGCAGACCCTAATCTAAGTGTACCTAGAGTGTGTGTAGGTGTAGAGCCAAGAATCCCCTCAAGGGACGATCGAACCCCATTACCTGATGGGATAGAGTGAAGGAACCCGTCTTGGTCACAAACTGGACACCCCTCACAAGATGTCAAACCGCTGCGTGGTGATTTCTCAGCATGTGAGGACCCTCAGTGTCAGCGGAAGTACCTTCTCTACTAATCAATCAGGATGCTCATCTTTTCTGACAGAAAGCAGCCTTGCGATGTGCACATAGATTAGTGGTGTTTTGGATATGTAGATAGCCTTGTCGCCCCATGGATGAAGATAGTGATGACATTTGTACGTAGTAAGGAATGAGACCTTGTACATGATGTTCAGGGCATTGTGATAATGTTGTGTGAAGCTAGATGTAAAACAAGTTGTTTCAGAGAAACTAATCCAATATTGTCATGCGTGCAAATGTATGCAAAAGGTCACAGCTTGGAAATGTTATTCGTGAAGACAATGTAAGAAATAAGCTGCTTGTACCTTCAGTACACTTGTACATCATGTACCTTCACCATGCGCCTATGTCTTGTATATTACCAAGGTGAGAAATGAATGAAAAGTTGAAAACCTTTGGCTCCTTAGATTTGTACTAATGCAGGTTACAGGTTGATGTTTTACATTACACATCTTCCTCCTGCCCTCACTCCCTACACTGACTTCTGACATCTTGTACAGCAGATAGGTTTCATGTGTGGGGCAAACCATTGTCAATCAACTGTCTTGGGTGAGGGACTGCATGAGCTGGTCATGGAATGTGGCAAGATGAAGATAGATGTGCAGCCATGAGGGCTTCATTACGTCACATGGCTATAAGGTTTACACATGATGTATACTACTGCCAACTCATGGCAATTGCATTGTGGAGAGGTGTGGTGCAGCAGCCAGGGCAGCTGACTTCGGAACACAGGGCTCACGGTTCGATCCCCGGCTCCGGCGGCAGCTCAGCTAAGCACCATGTGACTCTGGGCAATAGCTCACTTAATTTCCATGACGGCCCCCAGCGCCTTGAGACCCATAAGGGTGAGTAGTTTGCGCTTTACAAATATGGATTTACCATTTACATTGTATTGTTTTGGTTGGTATGCACCATTTGTATAGCACCTCATACCCATGACAAAACTCAAGCGAGAACATCTCTGAATTACAGCTTACTCTGCTTAAACCTTTCCTAGGAGACTTGTCACATTTTTTATAGAAATTAGGAGGTAAAGAGTGCAGGAGATGTATTAACCACCATTCGTTTATAATATCTACAGAGATCTTTGTGTGCCCAGAAATGTTGAGGGGATTATAATATTGGCAAAAGAACTCTCGTGGTTAATGCAGTTCAGGGAGGGGTCTATGATCTGCCCAGTCACAGTTTTGACTCATAAAGTGGCATAGAGGGTGTTAGAAATGGGGTTTCTGGTTGGCTAGAGTATGCACCTCAGCCTGGCAGAAACCACCACTCTAGTCAGGGAAAGTAAGTTACACACCAAAGATAACCTGTGCTCAACCCGTGGTAGCTTGGCACAGAGCAGTCAGGCGTATCTCCAAAGGCAATGTGTAAGCCGTTTGTGCAACACATTCACACCAGTAATACAATAAATACACCACAAAAGAGACTCCAGACCAGATTATAGATATGTTATATATAGAACAAATATAGTATAAATTGTGCTTTTAACATAGACCAAAAATGATATGAATCATAAAATATTGTGCATACAATGCAATCCTGTGACAATACTTGTTATCCTGACAGTGCAGGAATCAAAACAGCATATTGGAACATCAGGGCATGAAATGCAGCAGGTTGGTTAGAGCAAGAAAACACCCGTATCTCCAGAAAATCACCCTAAGTACAAAGACCCCTGAATAACACAATAAACATATAGGTTAAATCATCTACCAGTGCAGGAATCATATAGAGAGAGCGCACCTGCGCTCCTATTACACTGGTTACTGTAATCAGGTATGGGTGCATAAGGATAACCCTTGTAATCCTGAACTTAATATCATTAAAACGATAGCACCCAGTTATCTTTCTATTTATTACTTTACTTGTAAATCAGCATTTCCAATGCACTACCCTATATCACACACTATACCTCTCTCAATATATCCTCTACCTCCACTCTCTGACTCATCCCGAATCTCTTTCTACTACTATGATTGCCAAATTAATCCTTTCTAGTCTCTTCCCTCCTCTACCCCTCCTTGTACCATCTAAACCTCTTTTACTATTCAAATCTCCCAAACAAGCCTTTCTAAAACCCTTTCCTCATGTATCCCTCTTAGACCCATCCGATACCTCATCTCCCTCCCTAATCCACTTTTCGAGATTCTTCCCTCCTCCATCTCTCCTTTACTCTTCCCAAACCTCTTCCTATTTCTATAATCTCCAAATAAACACTCTCTCAACCCTTCCCTCTTCTATCATTCCACTATCCTTTTCAATCCAGCTAATAGACTCACATGTCCACTGCTCAAATTAATTTAATATTTCCATAAACTAATTCACCACTAATACTGTTTGGGTTCCGGAGTAACGTGCTACTCGCCAAAAAGTGCTTCAATGCCTCATCAGGGGTAGTACCATTACAGAATAATGGGGTAACCCAATGATCGTCACCAGACCTGGGTACAATGCGGGAATGAAAAAGTGGTCCGTGACAGCTATTTAGAGGAGAGATGAATCACAATCTGTCTGCGGTGTGTTATAAAGGTAACCAACACTGATTATTAATATCATATAACGAAATAAATGTTTTCTTAAATGCATACAGTTAATGTAAGGAGCACTATGTCAGAGAGACAACTACGTACCAAGAAACCAATGTAGAACATGCAGTTAATGTCAAAAAAGAGAGAAAAGAGCGCCAAAAAATGTTCAATAGCAGTATATTTATTCCATATACTTAAGAGCACTTTATGCATTTGCAGTCGTAGTAAGGTTGCAAGGAAGGAAGGAAGGGTTTGGGATGGTTGTGCTTGTGGTGGAGAGGGGTGGGTAGAAGTCACTGGTTAAAGAATACACATTATTTCAATCATTGCGAAATCAGACTGGTAAAGAAGACCAGTAGACAGAACCTGCTCTTGCCAATTCTTTAGATCACAGTTATACAGTATAATAAAGCATTAATGCAACGTCAGGCAATGGGGGGAGGGAGAGAAAGGTACAGGTCCCATGTGAGTGGATGGCGTCGACGTTTCGACTCGGCTAAAGCATAGAGGGTGACTTGTACCTCCGCTGCGAGGACGAAAAAGGGGGGCGGGGGCAACCTAATCCCGGTGCCACATTGGCATCTCAGGTTTTGCACTGAAGGATGAGTGTCTAGCAGTCCAGTCAGAGCTTTCCAAAGGAGTGAACTGAATTCCACTCGTGAGGGCCCAACTAGCGAAGTCCTCACCGGTATTTAAAACCGTGAATACATTATCCAATGGTCATCTGACATCTGAATTAATCTGGTATGTCAAGACCTTGAAAGAAAAGTACGGGCGCCGCATGCCTCAAAACTGCCTCCAACTTGGCAGGACATGTTTCTATGCAGCCGTTTTAAAGTTTACATTTACCGCGAGGTTATAATGCACTTAAGTATATATGGTTGGCTGCATCACAGACAACCCTGGAGAATAGATTCCGAAGGCTGCAGAGGGGCTCTGCTCATGCAGGGGCACCCTCTCACACTAAACCCAGCACCCTGCCTTCAGGATTGATAAGGCCTGCCATAGGGGTGACTGATAGGTTTATACGTGCAGTGATTTAGAGTAGATATAGGGAACCTATATCTAAGTAAGGGGTGCATGCACCCCCTTACACAGGCTGCAGTAGCAGACCTGTGGTGTCATTTTGAATGGTCTCTCAGGGGTGGCACAATACATGCTTCAGCCCCTGGGAGGCCTCTGGGGTACTATGCCCTGGGTACATGGTGTACCATATACTAGGGACTGATAAGGGTACCCCAGAATCCAATCTGGAGTGTACCCAAAGTACATGCACAACCAATTTAGGGAGAAAGCAGATAAACTGGGGTCTTGATTAGCAGGATCCCAGTCAGACTAGTCGAAAACCAGCAAAACACCAGGAAAAAGTGGGGGTAACCATGCAGTCAGATTCCACCTTCTTACACCTATATGTAGTAAAAGAGGAGTTTAGGGCTTGGCAAGTAGGTTTAAATGGCAAGTCAAATTGGTAGTAAACTGCACATGCAGGCCCTGCAGTGGCAGGCCTGAGACAGGTTTGAAAGGCTACTTCTATGGGTGGCGCAATCAGTGCTGCAGTGCCACTAGTAGCATTTAATTTACAGGCCCTGGGTATGCAGGATACAACTTTACAAGGGGCTTACAAGTACATTAAATATGTCAAACAGGTGTAAGCCAATCATACCAAGTTTTAGGGGAGAGAGCACATGCACTTTAGCACTGATTAGCAGTGATAATGCGCCCAGATCCCTAAAGCTAACAAAAAGGACAGAAAAATAGGAGGAAAAAGACAAAATGTTTGGGGATAACCCTGCAGAAAGGGCTATTTCCAATAGAGGGCTAATGTCCTGCTGCAAAGCACATCGTGCCAAATGCAGATCACAGATTTGTATTTCATGTAGATAAGCAAGTGGGCTTCTGCTTTTGACAGTGAGATCATTTTCTTACTTTTAGCTCATAAGGTGCATTCCTTCTAATATAACAAAGTGATCTATTTATCGGCATCAAGGAGCTTCATACAGACTGTAAGTTGTGTATATGTACTATTGGTATAGCAGGAATCTGGCCAAAAAGACAGAGGAGTTCTGTACAGCATCAAAGGCAACCATGCAGTCAACGATAGGACTGGTAGCCAGTTAGTGATTTGTTACTGCATAGTGATGTACTGTTCTTTAAAGAAGTGTGTCTTCAAATCTTACCTACATTGGAGCAGTGTTTGCGTGGTGTTGGTTGATACGGGGATGTTATTACAAATCCTGGGTGCAGATATGGAAAAGGCAGCCTGCTGTCTAGTTTTTTTCTTTTTTACACTTTTTAGTCTTCAGTCTGATGGTGTCCTGGCTGCGTGATTGCCGATAGCCACCAGAGAAGGTGAGCTTGTCAACAAGATGGGGTGCTAGCCATGATGACTTTGCTACCAACTACAACATCAAAAAAACCAGCTGAAAGTATTCACAAAGTTTGTAAATTATGCAGCTGGTTTTGAATATGTATTGGGCCAGCAAGGGGAGCAAATCGGGCTCCACTGGGATGGAGTGATATGATCATATTTGTCCAGGCCCTGGATAAGATGTGTAGCAACCTGTAGGATGCCCTTTTATGGTTTACGTCTTGCAGTTTTTTCAAGTGAAATAGCATTTAACCAGATGAAAAGGGGGTTATCCCAATCACAAGCAAGAGTACGGTAGCAATTGGAACAAAGAAAGTAGTCTACTGTATCCCAAAATTGTGGTCCACTACAAAAATCCAAATTATAGATTTGACTGAAATGTTGTATCCTGTCTAGGAAAAGTCATTCTTTATGGAAGAGGAAACCTCACACACATAATAGTGTCATGCTTCATCATCGGCATCCTCTCTCCACCCTGGTAGGGCAATGCCACCAGGGCGGACTCAACCGCCTCAAAGACTGTACTGGAAGGAGGGAGTTCTTAAATAAATTCTACAGGACAAAGCAAAGGGGGGAGCCAGATTAAGTTCAAAATACCTTAATGTTCCTAGGTTATAACCTTTATTCTGCAGGACACTAGGTATGACTAAAAACCAAACATGGATGGGTATGTTGAGTGTAATGGCTCAAACCAATCT
The DNA here is from genome assembly GCA_963921515.1 of Calotriton arnoldi. Taxonomy (NCBI): domain Eukaryota; kingdom Metazoa; phylum Chordata; class Amphibia; order Caudata; family Salamandridae; genus Calotriton; species Calotriton arnoldi. The sequence goes on along the minus strand of CAWUFW010007414.1, from coordinate 658,116 downwards.
ACTATCCGCCAACATGTTTCTGCCCATATTTATTAGCCTAAAAGGTCTGGGGTATTCTTCAGGGCTAATGGATCCCTAAGACTAGATATAGTGACTCTCCTAGTCACTAACACACAATGCTAAAAAAGTGTGAGCTACCTTTTCGACCCAGGTGACTCCTACATGGAACTGGACATGGGTAAACTTGATTCCTGCAATTTTAGGGGATACCGGCATCCTGTTCACATAGGGGGTGGTTTCCTTTGTAGTCACACATTTTTCAAAAAGTACGCCACTCTTCGATACCTGTGTCTCGCCCGTTCTGAACTGCTAGTACGAAAAAAGGGTTATATAATTGTGTCCATTCAGACAATCACAATAACTAGACTTTGTGTTTCCTATATAGATTTCATTTGTAAAGGTATTGAAATAAATAAATACATCTGTGCAGCACTAAGCATTGTGTTATCTCAAGTCAGTTTTCTCTTGTTACAGAATGGAACAGTTATGTCATCATCATATTACGTGTCTTTATTGATGTCATAACTAGAAAGTAGTCTCCCACCATGTAATATATATGCACTTGCATAGTTAAGTACTACAAACGAAAGTAACCATTTATGTTCAGAACATAATTTGCATTTACATTTTAATTTTGCAATGGCCACACTTCATATGAGATCATAAATCAATAAGACATGAAGATCTTTCAGTTTCACTAATCAGATGCAGTGCAGAGACAGCTGTGTGTGCAGGTAAGATTATTAAAAACCTTACTTGTCACACTGTACAATTTGCACACTATAGAATGTGTTGAACATATTTAATGCAGTAGGATATGAGGCAGTTTTTTATGTGTTTAAATATTTTAAGACTTCATATTCACAATTGCTTCATAAACGTTCTTGCTTTCTCATTAAACTCTATACAAATTTGCTATAAAATGCACCACTTTCCACTCTTTTTTTTCAAATTTTTCTCTGGGCTGATTCCCCCCCTATCTGAACCCTCCTTATATGTTGGACTGGCTCAATTCGCTATGTTAAAACACAGCCTGAACATTTACATCTCACCACTTTGAAATGTCACCAGCCGCCACTAATTACAATGGGCCAGATAACAACATGTTGAAAATAAGTAATTACTGAGGAATACGACCCTGCATTACCAATTCCATCAGTAAGTCCTCATTTTTAAGTGGAACGTTACGGTCCAATTCATAAAGCGCTGCATTGTTTCCACCACCAAAGCTACGAGTACCCTTGGTGTCAGAAACTCCACAGCAGAGAAATACCAGCCCACATTCTGGGCCACTTGTAACAAGGCCTGAATGTAATACTAAATATTGAATACAGATTTTGCTTTTCCTCAACAAGCACCATTCTCGGAGCAGAGTTTTCAAGGGAATCTTAAAAACAGTATGTGTTACTTTGGGTTGTGTTGGCAGCAGCGATTTAGAAATGGGTCAAAGTTGTATTCTGTCTTATTTTCATGATTGTACGATGATTTCACATTCTGCAATTTCCAATATGCCGACTTTTTTACCTCCTTCGAGCTCAGCAGCTCACCTTCTCTTGAGCCTAAGCAAAACAGAGCACCGCACACTTGCCTTTAACTATCTTCGAGCCACATGTACAAATTGAGATTTCCAAATTGTGATTCTTACTGAATCTCAACCAAGAAATTGCTATTCTTAATGTACTGAAGAATATATTTAAAAATAGGGATTCCTAGTGGAGTTTCAAATCGACCTATCACATGAATATTAATGAGGTAGGTCACAATTTGTGACCCACTAGGAATCACTGCCCTCACAGGGGTTGTGGGTGGGCTTCTGGGGTCAACAGAGCACCATGTCTGCGATTGCTTTTAAATAAAGCTGATTATTTTTAAATGCAGCCCATTTTCCTCAGGGGAAAACGAGATGATTTTAAAAAGAAAAAAAGAAACTTTGAAGTTTCATATTTTAAGAGTAGGCAGTGGTCCATGGGAACATTGCCTGCTCTTAAAACACATGTGTTTCCCAGTATCAATGGGGATGGGGTCCGATTGGGACCCCTTCCCATTGGTAAATGATTTGCCACCTTCTTATAGAAGTCAGTAAAGTATTAATGTTTTGCGACTGGTATTCGGTCGCAAAACATTCATACATACCACTGCGATTCGGTATTTGAAAGGGATGCCATAAACATGCCCCTTTCAAGTACCGAATAGCAAACACAAATTGTGATGCAGTAACATGTTACTGCATCACAATTTGTGCTTTTTACATATGAAAAAGCATTTTTGTGGTCGGAAACGGCCCGATGTCGGAAACTGCCTGATTCTATGAATCGGGTCGTTTCTGACCAGAAAAATGCTTTGTACATATCGCCAAAATTAGCCATGGGTCCCTGTAAGAACAACCATTTAAATTCTTGCCCTTTTCCGAAACATACCCTTAAAAACATCAAACAATCTGGAGTTGTGAATGATCATGATACATTTGTTGAAAACAAGTACATCATGCACATTCACCACCTGTAATTTCCTGATAACCATAATAGACTACGTTATGATGCTTTATTTATTGCCCTCGCCACTCATGCGATATTGTAACCTACAATTCTGATTATGCTCAGAGTGTTTCCTGTCAAATTACATTTGCACCTCACATTCCCGTTATCCAGGTGACATTAGTGTCCTTCAAGTCGATCGAAAGCACAACCAACTTAAAAATGATGTGCTGCGAATTACGCAAGAACTAATCAAATGGATACTTCATAATGCATCATATAAAATGTCTCATAAAAATATACATTGATGAGTACTTCTCATTTACCTGTATTGTGTTGCTTGAATGCAACAGCTACATTATTTTTTTTTGCGAGTGCTTGATAAGAATCATTGGGGCCTTATTTAGAGTTTGGCAGATGGCATACTCTGTCAAAATGTGACAATTTCCTGTCTACCGTATTACAAATTTCACTGGCTATAATGCACTTGTGATATGGCAGACATCATAGCCACAATGTTTGTGACAAAGTATCCCAGCCACTTATTTATAGTTGAGTGCATATGAAGTAATTTCTCGCCAATTGTCCACTTATATGGAGTTAACATCTCCACATGCAAGGACAATGCTTTTATGTCAGACTTATAGAAATCTTCATCTTTACTAAAGTATGTGGTTTTCTGGGCTTATATTTCGCACAGTGGCACACTGTTTTAGCAGATGGTGCCTGTAAGACCTGACATCCTTCGAATGTTTTTCCCCCAAACATTTTTCCTTCACTCCTCCTGTTTTGCTGAATTTATTTTTGTTCACTCTAGGACTCTTCACACATTACCACTGCTAACCAGTGCTAAAGAGCTTGTGCTCACTCCTGTAAACATGGCAACATTGGCTTACACCCAATTGGCATATTTAATTTACTCGTATCCCCCTAATAAATTGGTATACTCTATACCTAAGACTGGCAAATTAAATGTTACTATTAGGCCTGCAGAACTTATTGGTCCACCCACTTAGGTAGCCCTGTAAAACCACTCCCAGACCTGCCATTGCAGCCTGTATGTGCAGTTTAAACTTCCATTTCGACTTGGCAAAATAAACGTTTTGCCAGGCCTAAACCTTCCTTTTTGACACATATAAGTCACCCCTAGGGTAGGATCTGAACAGCGCATAAAGCAGGGTGCATTGTATAGAAAAAGGTGGACATGTACTTTTAAGCTTTACATATACTGGTGGTGAAAACCTCTCAAATTCAATTTTTTACTTATGCAAGGCTTACCTCTCCCATGGGATAACATTGGGCTGCCATATTATATTTAATAAGTGATAGATTTTGAGTCACAATTCAGAAAATGCTGCTTTTAGAAAGTTGGCATTTTCTTGTCCTAACCATATGTTGTCTGCAGCCTGTTTTCTGGGTCACATGACTAGGTGTAGTTATCAGTTGGCCTTTGTGTATTCCTCCCAGACAGCCACACAATAGAGGGTCTGGGTGTTGGCAGAATGGGTCATCCTGACTGGCAGAGCTGTTCCCTGTCACACTTGCAATTCAAAGATACTGCCTGAGCTCACATCCAAAAAACCTCACATAAGCCTACTGTGCCTGCAGACAGACTGAGACCAGGGCAAGGAGGCAGGACATTCCAGACACTTCTGTAGGGGGAGGGCTCCAGAGGTTTCATTCACCTCAAAGTGGGCATTAAGTATAAAAAGGGGACCTTTGGACCCACACTTTAGTATACTCCTGGACCTGTGAATACTACAGAAGAACTGTCCTGCTCACTGAGGCCTGCCCTTCTGTCTGAGAAAGAAGACTGGACCTGCACCTTTCATCCCAGGCTACTTGAGTGACTCCAAGGGCTAGTTAGCTAACCTCCTGTTCTGAGCTGTAGGGACACAACAAGCTCCATATGTCTCTCTGCAGTTGCCCAGCCGACCTGCTGCACTGGACTTGACTGGACCTGCAACTGGACTGTCCTGCCTGAGCCCTGCTGGCCTCTGCTGGGGTGAGTTCTTGATCCCCAGGAGGTGCCTCCGAGGTCCTGGACCCATGTTGTGGCATCAGTTGAGCCCTTCCTAGAAGAAAAGAGAAATCCTGAAGTTTTGGCCTCTTCACGACCGCAAACAGGCCAGTTTGCACCAAAATCTTTCCCCGACCGCAAATGTGAAGTTCCGGTGAACCCAACTCTTCGTGCTTCAACAACCACCAGCAGTGACCCGCAGTGCGAGATCTGCACTTGGCAATACAGCACCGACAGCCCGCAGTGACCGCCAACGCGAAGCTCCAGAAACAAACATCAACAATGCTCGACAGGATCGTCGCACTACAGCAACGATCATCCACTATGCCTGGCCTGCTCTTCACGCTATACTGACAACCATCTGCGACACTCTCCCTTCTCCTTGCGATCTTCTCCACCGTGAATGGAATGCTTCACGTTGGACTTTAGAAGGTTACTTTTTCAGCAGGACTAACCTGGTCCCTGTATACGGCTCGCACTCCATTGTGGTTGGCCTGAATTTGTGACTTTCACCCGGTCTCCCAAGACTAGATAACCATGAGTGGTGCTTTGTCTCCTCGGACAGTCTCAGATGCATTCTGTAGGTCTTGTCCCACCTGCCAAGCGAGCTAGAAAGCAAGGAAAAAGCTGAACTCTCCCCTGGTTCCCTTGCCTGACATTGGTCCCCCCTTTGGGAGTGTGGGCATTAACATTGTTGGGCCCCTGGACCCCAAAACTGCCTTAGGCAACACGTTTATCCTGGTTTAGTGGACTATGCCACTAGATAACCAAAGGATATGCATCTGAGATCTTTAACTGCATCTGCAGTGGCTAGGGCCTTGATGGGGATTTGTACCCAAGTGGTGTTCCCCAAGGAAGTGGTGCCGGTAGGTGCAACAACTTCATGTCTACGTACATGAAGTCCATGTGGGATAAATGTGGGGTAACCTACCGGTTTTCCACATCCTCTCACCCTCAGAAAAGCGGGTTTGTGGAGAGATTAAAAAAAGACCCCCAAAGGCATGATTATGGGCCTTCCTGAGCCCATGAGGTGGAAATGGGACGTCCTCTTACCCAGGGCTTTAAGTGGGATGAATAAACTGGGAGTCTCTCATAGGAGGCGTGGCTGATGTAATTACAGGCGTGGCTTAAAACACGTACACTGAAAATTTGTGCTTAGCATAGTGTGCTGCCCCACTCATGTTTTGCTGCTTCTGTCCATTCATCCAGATATAGAACACAACAAGTAACATTACACCTACAACAAGCGAGGACTATTGGCTTTGTCAATGGTTGTAAGTTGCATAAGATGAATAAGCAACAACTATCACCTAGTTCTATATAATATTGAAAATGCTGCTTGCTCTTATGAGCAAGGTTGTGGCGTAAGGCTAGAGCAGTCGAGCTGAGAAAACAGGTTCGAGCCTGACCTCCTGTGAATCAAAAAATGAATATTTCCTTGTGTAATGTAATTGGTGCTCATGTAAAGCGTTCCAAGTTTGCGCTGTACAAAACTGAAAAATGAGTCTCTTTGAACTTACATCAAAGGCAGTGATGGGTTGTATGTACTATTGCAGAGTTAAGGTTTTTGTGGGGTTTTTAAAATGGAGAGCCTGATAGGAACCCGTCTTGGCACCTGCTTTTAAAAACTGCTGATGCTGAGCACCGGCAGGACCCGGCCCACTAAAAACCCTGCTCTCACCATACCTATTATTTCCCTAGCGGGAGGTGCCACAGACAACTACACAATAGAGGGTCTGGTTGTTGGCAGGATGGCCATCCTGAATTGATGAGAGGGGCGGAGCTGTCACCTGTCACACTTGTACTTCAAAGACACTGTCTCAGCTCACACATAAGACTTCACATTGCCTACTGAGCCTGAAGACAGACTTGAACTAGGGCAGGCAAGTGCGAATTTCCTGACACTTCTGTAGGGGGAAGATTCCAGACATTTCTTCCACTTCAAAGTAGGCATCAGGAATAAAAAGGGGACCCTCTGACCCACTTGTCAGTTCACTCCTGGACCTGTGGATACTACAGAAGAAGGACTTCCCTGATGCCAGAACAATGCACTGCTGCCTGAGGCCTGCCCTGGCGTCTGACATGGAAGACTGGACCCGCACCCGACATTCCAGACTACCCGAGTGACTCCTAGTGCTAGTTAACTGGCTTGCTGTTCTGGGATACAGGGACACAACAAGCTTCTGAGGTCTCTCTGCAACTGCTCAGCGGACCTCCTACACTGGACCTGCTTGAGCCCTGCTGGTATCTGCTGGAGTGAGTTCCTGCTACCAAAGAGGTGCCCCCCTGTTCCTGGACCCATGGTGTGGCATCTGTTGAGCTCCTCCTTGAAGAAAGGTGGAATCCTAATGCTTTGGCTCTTTGCAACTGCAAATGGGCCCATTAGCGCCTAGATCATGCCATCTGCGCCGACCGCCAACTCAAAGCTCCTGTGAACCCGACTATTCGCGCAACAGTGACTGCCAGCAGCAACTGGCAACGTGAGATCTGCACTTCGCACCACAGCATCGACAGTCCGTGGTGAACGCCAACGTAGAGGTCCAGCAAAACTGTCTTTGATGACTGACAGGATCTTGGCCCTACAGCAACGCCCAGCCTGCTCTTCGCGCTACAGCGATGACTGTCAATGGGACTCTCCTGAACTCTTTGCACTGGACTTTAGACGGTAACTTTGTTTTAGCTGGACTAACCTGGTCCCTGCATCCGGCCCCAACTCCATTATAGTCAGGCCTGAACTTGTGACTTTCCCCAGTCTTGCACGGCCAGATAACTGTGAGTGGCGCGTTGTGCTTTTAGGCACTATACTTACCTTAAATATTTGAAATTGCATATCTCTGGCTCTACCATTTGGATTTTAGTCGTTCTGGTGTCAAATAATTTATCAAAATTGTCCCTATTTTTCTAAATTGGTGTGGAATTTTTCTTGTGTTGTGTTTTCACTTCATTACTGTTTCTGTGCTGCATAAATAATTTACACATAGCCTCTAAGTTAAGCCTGACTGCTTTTGTGCCAAGCTAACAGAGGGCTAAGCACACATTGATATAGCGACTTTTGTGGTTCACCCTGACATGAATTGTGGCTATTCCTTGAGAAGAGCTCACACCTCCCTTAACCAACATCCCAATTTCCCACAATGCCCGTACCCAGTGCCAAGAACCCCTTCTTTATATTCTATGTTTTTGGCACATGAAGGCAGGAAGAAGGCCCCCACTTCCTTGCTTCCTGTCACGCTGTGATGAGACGTGAAGCAGAAGTGCAGCAGGGCATTCAGAGACTTTACTGGCCCCAATTCGATAAACTACTTTTTCTCTGTACTTTGGCAATGGGAATTAATCAAAGAACTATTCAATACAGGGCCGGACTGAGAACCAAAACCGGCCCTGGCAAAGTGCTTGGCCGCCCCCTGGGGGCGTTGGGGGTGCGGCCGAGCTGTTTGCCAGGGTCGGTTTCAGCCGATTTTGTTACAGGGGGCGATATTGCAAAAACGGCCCAGTAACAAAACCGGTCCCCACCCTGGCAGCACACCGGGGAAATGCCCGGTACCCGCTATGGCCAGTCCGGCCCTGATTCAGTATCTATCAGAATTCCAACTTAGTAAATCAGATGTAGTTAGAAGTATTTATTAAAAGTGTCCGTTTCTACACATGGACTACAAACCTTCACACTAGCCCTTTCCTGTCCTGATGACAATATTGTTAATGAACAACAGCGCAAGTCAGTTGCCATGTGCACCCTTTATGTGTACTAGTTTCTTAATATACATAGAGCCACACTACAGTCTTTTAAATAAAACACAAGGAGGTTTTTATAAAGCGCACATCCTGGTATTGCAAGATGCTCTCAAATTTAATAATGAAGAAAAATGAGGCACAGTTTTGTTATGTTAAAAATATTTATACAGCAAACATACACCAAACCAGTTTCGTGACGCTAAGTAAAGGAATATAACTTGTAGCTCAGTATCTCATTCATATGCTTGTGTGAACATCCAAGTTTTCAGAAGTTGTCTGAATCTGGAGTAACAGACTGTCATTCTAATGTTGAGTGGAAGAGAATTCCAAAACTTTGGGGCTAATACAGAGAATCTGGAACCTCCTAGTCTCTTCTTCTTCAAAGGGGGAGTAACCAGAAGGTTAAGATGCAGGGACCTCAAATTACGAGAAGGTTATGAATTCAAGAGGAGATAAACTGATGTAATCGAGAGATTTAAAAATGATGGTAGACTTCTCTTAGATTGTTAGAGAACCATTTCTGGGCGTCAAGGCACCTGGCGATCCTGACACAGGGAAGTAAAACATTTGCCTAGGATCACACATGTTGGTCAAATGGGCAGGCCAGGATTGATTCCACCTTTTCGAATTTTAGATTTTTCAATTCAGTCTGTAGACTGGTATCTCTTTCCCCTGTTTTACATGAGCGGTTAAAGCTTTGCTTTTAATTCTTGGTGCATGAGATTAGAGCATGGGTAGCAGGTAGAAGCAGGGCTTTAAGTGGGCTGAATCCCTACGGGTGTCAGACCTGGTAGTAATTAAAAGCTCCTTATCAGGCCCTCAAATTCTGTCCACAATTTCACAGACAAAAAACCTGATTGATTTCTGAACATTAAGAGTAAAACATGTTAAGGTAATCCAAGTCAGCAATTTAGTTCATGTTTATATTGCACGTTTTACTTAATCTTCTATTACCAGGAGTGTTTGTTATTTCGTGGAGGTTGTGTTTCTGTAGTTTTTTTGTGAGCCAATGTACTCTTGTATAGTGCATGCTTTGAACTAAGTCGCATCCATAATGGTCTGCAATTGAGAATTCTGAAGTTGAGTCTGAATAGAGGCAAAGTTTCTCACTGTGGCTAACACTAGATCAAAAATGTGTTCTGAAGACATGGTCGTCCAATCCTTGGCCTCTCTGCAGAGCGCACAGAGTAATGGTCACGTATACTAGTGCAACTGTGATTCTACGCAAATGTGTGTGAAGGAGCTAAATAGTCGTCAAAATATTGATAAGGCGAAAGTAAATGCAGTTCCTACAGGTGAGTAGGTACGTTGAGTGTCTAGGGATGGTGGAGTGAAGGAGATGGGAGGAAGTACATACAGGGTAGAATGAAATGAAGGTGAAGAGGAAAAAAATGAATTGTGAGATATGCAGATGGATGATTTCAGAATGATGTGAAGAGAAAAAGGGCACAAGTGTCTAACATAGACTACAGAGGAATGTGGTGCGAAGGGCAAAACAGGAGTGACTGAGACCACTCCCACAGACCTCAGTAATGTTTAGTTCACAATCTTATAATTTCAGAATTATAACATTTATTTTACAGCAAAATCATTGTTTACTCATTTATTGTATACAGCTAACATCCACTGACAAAGCCAATAGCCCTTACTTTTTTAGGTGTATTCTATATGTGGATGCAATAACAGAAAGCACAGAAAAGCAGTAAAATACCAGACGAGCGGCACACTATGGGAAGCACTGTTAGGTTTGAAAATCTCGTTCTCGTTATACACTTGTTCTACGTTATTTTAGGTTAGCAGTGTGCGGCTAAATTAGACACCTCAGCAGAACACTGTATTCAGCTATTATTTTCTCTTTTGTTCAAGGTTGCCTTCTGACTTGCTAATGAATAGGCCATTCTGCCCTCGCATACCTATCCTAGTGTGTAGCTCTGCTCCCACGTTAGGAGACGCCGAGACCCAGCATGGCAACCTTGAGATAGTGATAGCGTGTACCCATCTAGCAGGTGGTAGCCCATCCTTCTTTGCCTCCTTTGTTCATGTTCGGCCTAAGCCGGTAACTTTCCATTGTGGGCGTGGTTGGGAGGCCCTTGGGAGGAATGATTATGCGTTGCAGACTGTTGGGGGGTCAGTCCCTCGGCAGACATCTTAGGGTGCAGGTCAGATTGGACTCCTTTGCAGAGTATTGGTAATAACCAATTGTTTTGTATTCTCTACTGTCTGACCGACTCTTAATTTAGTGGAAGGCGATTAGGAGGTTGTAGAAAACCCGGGTGGCTCTTTTCGGGCCACTTCCTTCAGTTGGCGCCCGAACAGGGACCCCGCAAGGTGACCCGACTCGCCCGTAATCGGGTTGTAGGGTCGGGGTTGCGTCCGGTCGGTCGGGCGGATCAGGGATCCCCGCACGATAAGAGCCCGGTTCTCTTGGCTGCCCCGCCCGTCTGATCGGACGACTCCGCATCTAGTGGTCACCGGCCGGGGTCCTGAGAAGGCGGAACCTTAAATTTGACCATTTGGACCGAAGAGTCGGCAGTGGAGAATAATATTGCTCGACCTGAGTGCACCAGGTGAGTGACTTGAATTCTTGGAAAATGTGGCGCCATGGTTGAACGGCACAAGCCTATGGGCTGTGTCTGGTACGGTCTCCGGACTGTCTTGTCTTGAACTTGGTGAGTTTGCGGACCCTTGAAAAGACACAGTGTGTTTGTGAACGGTCTACCAGGCCAACTGGAAATTCGGCCCATTCTTGAAAAGGTTTGGGGCTGTTTGCGAACAATCTGCCAGGCCAACTGGAAATTCGGCTTATTCTTGAAAAGGTCTGGGGCTAGAGCCTGTCTTCTTGTCTTGGTACAGTCTGCGGACTGCCTTGTCTTGGTACAGTCTGCGGACTGTCTTGTGCGGTTTTGGACCGCTTTAATTTGGTTTTTGGACCATTTGTTGGTTGGTGTTCTATTTGTCCATTGGGGACAGTGTATGTGTCTTATATTAAGATGTCTTGTCTAAGTAAGTTAGGGTGTTTTGGATGTCGGTGTTGTTCCACTGAAGCTCGATTGGAAGAAAGGCAGCCGGCGCCTCCGGAGGGTACCCCAAATTTTGATGTATACGTCAAGCATGGCATTGGCCCTATTATGTTTAGCACGTTGTGGAATAAATATATGAGGGACAATGTTGAGTTACAGTGGCCGCTTACTGGCACATTTGATGAACAAAAGTTGAATTACTTACAGGACAAATTGATCGCCAAAAAGAGCAGGGAGTCGATGTTTGATTCTCTGAGGACATGGCAGAAGGAAGCGAAGCAACGACGTATGAGGGCAGAGAAGCAAGCTCGGAGGGAACAGACGCAAACGATAACGCAGAAAGCAGTAGCGTATGAAAGAGAAAAGATCGAGAAAGGCATAGAGTGTGCAGAGAGGAATCTTCGATTGCAGAGTGATAAATGTTATGTTGCTAGAGAGGAAGGTGATGTTTTCGTTGAGGAATTATTGGATTCTCGGCCCCCACCTCCTTATGCCCCGGACCGGATATATCCCATAATACCAACACCGCAGTCTTCGGCCTCTGGTTCTGCTATTCCTACTCTTCCTGTTTCTGGCCCTACTGCTTCGGCCCCGGCCCCACCTGCTTCTTCCCCACTTTTGCAAGTTACAGGGACTGGAGCCGTCGGTTCCCCTATTCTGTCTTCCGACTCCGTACCTGTGGTCACGCCTCCTCTTACTCCTGCATCACAGTCTTTGTGCGCGATGGTACCTGTTTCTTCCTCTGCTCTTTCCCCTTTGAGTGTGTTACCCCAGGCATTGTGAAATGCTGAGACGCCTGTGCGTGGAGTGCATGAAGTGAATTGGGCAGCGGCACGTGAACGCATGGATAAAGTGCTGGTGCGTTCTGCTGTGGGTGATGAGGAAAAGAGAATGGTGGCTGACCAGGCTGCACAGTGGGCCCGGAATCTGATTTATAGTGTGGAAGATGTGTGGAGCGTGATGAAAGATTATGAGCCATTTATACAGCAACATGCTCTTAAGCATATGTAGGCTACGCTGATAGGATTGTGGGAACAGTGTTTCAAGGGTATTGCACCGCAGATAATTTATGACATTCGGGATAGGGTATATACTACAGATATGGCCCCAAATTAGGTTTTCAGTAATGTGACGACATTGGTGGGTTATCGGGGTAGATTGCTCCAGAAGGTCCCGACGACAGCGTCACAGTTCCCCATGAGGGAAGTTCATCCCATTTACCACCACGAAATACCAGAGTTGGAAGATGGGAATAATATTGTTACTCGCCCAAGAGTGCCGGCCCATTTCCAGGAACAGTGGATCTACACTCCTTGGAAGAGGAGTGAGGTAATATCCCTAAAAGGACAGTTGCCAGACCCTCGGAAAAATCCAACTGCGTACTATAAAGAATTGACGGAGGTGGCCTCCTCCACGGTGATGACATTAGCTGATATAGAGTTGTTTTTCGGTCTGTTGGTACCGGTAGATATATGGAGACAGGTGCATATGCAGGATCATGTGGTGGAATTAGGTGGAACATGGAATGAGATCAGGGCATGGGATAAGGAGCACGAGCCCGGCGAGAAACCGAAGGCAGAGTTATTAGCCTTGCCGGGGCGTATTATCACTTACATGCATTCCCTTATCCCACCGAGACGAGTGGATTGGGACAAGTTGACTGCGTGTCGTCAGAAGAAGGATGAAAGTGTGTCTGATTTCTTTACTAGGTTTGAAGGGGTGTTTCTGGATTTTAGTGGCCAGGATCTGTCACTGGAGGGTGGTGTTTGTTTGTTTGTCAACAGGTTTGTCACTAATTTGCTTCCCGAGATTGCGACTAGGTTGCAGGCTTCGGAAAGTACTTGGACCACCTCATCCCCATCAGTAATTTTGAGTGTGGCACAGTAGTACGAGCATAGAGAGAATGAGGACAAAGAGAAGGTGGAGAAAAAGTCAAAGGAGTTGAAGACAAGGGTGTTGATGCAGCAAGTGGTGAGGGAAAGAGGAAGAGGTAGGGGTTTGGGTCCGGCCCAGCGGGGGTCCCGGTCTGACCGGAACAGTACACCGGGTGTGCCCGTGGGGTACAACCAATGTGCGTACTGTAAAAAGGAGGGGCATTGGCGAAGTGAGTGTCCATAGTTACTGCAGAAAGTTGAGGCCCCGAGAGGTAGGGGTTTTAGAGGACGTGGTGGAGGGGGCCGAAGAGAGGGACAGTTTGAAGATACGTCGTATGTTCAGCAGAGCCAGAACTATTTCGACGAACCCCGGGGACGGCAGTACTATCATGACGACTATGACATGGACGAAGTGACGGGAATGTCCCACAGCTAGGACAGCCAGGGACAGGGTAAGGGACTGGTTCCAGTGCCTGTAGATCAGCGGGGACCTTATGTCACTGCGGATTTGCAGGGCACGCCCAAGACGTTCTTACTTGACAGGGGTGCTATGAATAGCTCTGTTTCTCATTCGCTGGTCCCAGGGGCAGCTCTTTCTGGCCAAAATAATGTTTCGGTAGGTTTCTCAGGCATGCCGGTTGTTAGCCCCATTTCCAAACCTCTTGCTCTGACTATTGGTCCCTTTACAGTGGATTCACCGTTTCTGTTAACGACAAATTGTGGGGAGAATTTGATGGGATTGGATTTGTTGAAGAGATTGCATGCCACCATCTTTTGTTCTCCAGATGGTGTTTACATGACCGTTGGGCCGCAAGTGGCTCGTGTAAACAATGCTTTGCAAAGGACGCAGCCCTCCCCGCTGAATTCAAAGAGGTGCCCCGTAGCTTATGGGCAGCATGAGACACGGATGTGGGGTTACTCCAGATCCCGCCGGTCTCTATTCAGATCAAAGACAATGCTGTCTTGCCACGTATTCCCCAGTACAAGATTTCACAAGCAGGAGAAAAGGCCTTATTGCAAATAATACAGGATTTGATTAAGTCTGGCGTGGTTGAGGAGACAGTGGCGAATGTGTGCAATAGCCCTATCCTTCCGATTCTCAAGAAGACACCCTTGGACTCTTCTGATGCTCATCCTGATGTTTATCGCTTTGTCATTGACCTCAGAGAGGTCAATAAAATTGTAGTACCCCAATATCCTGTAGTCCCAGACATCACCACGATATTGACAATGATTCCCCCATCAGCAAGGTTCTTTTCCGTGATTGTTCTGAAGAATGCTTTCTTTAGCATTCCTATTGATACAGATAGCAGATATCTGTTTGAATTCGCCCTAGCCGGCAGGAGCTTTAGATTCTGTCGGGGTCCTCAAGGCTATACAGAAAGTCCTAGTATCTATAGTCAAGCCTTAAAAACTCAATTGGATTCTTTGGTACTTCCCACTGGTAATGTGCTATTGGAGTACGTGGACGACCTCCTTGTGGCCTCTGCTGATACTGAGGATGGCTGTAAAGATGCCACTGTTAAATTGCTGTTACATTTGGCGGGTGTTGGAAACGGGGTAGCGTGGTGCGGAGCGGGAAGGCTAAACCAGGAGCATTGTGTAAAGCATCCGCGCAGCACACACAGGCGACACACCAGGCACACTACAAAAAGGAGACCACACCAGTTTGAGTAAGAAAAATAACATTTGTATTATGCAACAGCATAGCAGGTGGTAACCACAGTAGTCAACACGGCGCCAACCGGCACCCGGTAGATATAAACAGTGGGGACTATTTACAGTGCAGCGCCAATCGGGCCGCTGCCAGAACCAACATAAGCACAGGAATAAATGAAAGTCCATAAGCAACAATATTAGGCGCACAATCCTCCTTAACATGAAGGCATAAACCTGGGGCATCTAAACAACGCTTTATGCATCACATCAGGCCCCCACTCAAGTTTAGCATCAGGCGTAACCTACGCCTAAAGTATCATTGGTGCATAACCATCAGCAATGTACACCCTAGGAAAAAGCATTGGGCACATTAGCACAAATCATGTGAGCATTAGACATACGAATAAAGCACCATTGCCGTAGCCTGCAAGCATGAGCCTGAACCACGTTGGCATGAAAGCATTAAACATGCACAATAGGCATAATCACATGCATTAGGCATCCTTGTGGGCATGAACATTAGGCGGAACGCCAACAGCATCGGGCATACACATGAAGCCTAGAATGAAAACATCCGGTCAGGCATATAAACACACTATGCGCATGAAGGCATACATCAGCAGTGGGCATCACCCTCAGTGTAGGAGCATTAGGCGTTATCATTAGGCATCACTCCCATTAGCATAAACCCAGGGGGATCTCAATAGCACCTTATGCATAACCATACTACCAGGGGGGCATAAGCCACATTAGCCGCATGAGGTATGGCACATGAGGCCTTCCCATAACCTTAGCAGGGCGCCCCTTAGAACACAATAGGCCTAAAATCAGCACTGCAAACTTGAGGGAAAAGCATTAGGTATCATCCTAGGTACAAATGCATCGTACAACCCTATTCTGCAATAAATCACTTGGGGCAATAGGCCTCGCCAGCATAAACCCCGGTCGCCCCAATCGGGGGCACAACACTCTGAAACTGGGCCCAGGCCAATTGGCCTCTCTCAGGGGCTCAGAAGCCCTATGTCCCGCAAAGTCAGGGCAGCGAAAACAAAGGTGCGCAAAGCGCTAGGGCAGGAGGGTCTCTCACTCCTCTCTCTGTTCTCCTGGGTAATCCAATGCCCCCAAAAGAATACTGGCACCGGGGCGGGCACCGGCAATGTGCCCCGACACACCCCCAACCACGGGATGACTGAGCCCCACTCACCACCGCGGGGTAATTGAAATATAGCGCTTAGACAGCACAGCACAGCGCTGCAGGCGCCAGCTCCTCTTCCCCTGGCACCTTGAATATAGCGCTTAGACAGCACAGCGCTGCAGGCGTCAGCTCCTCACTCCTGGCACTTTAGATGTAGCGCTTTGGAATCACAGCGCTGCAGGCATCAGCTCCTCACTCCTGGCACTTTAGATGTAGCGCTTTGGAATCACAGCGCTGCAGGCATCAGCTCCTCACTCCTGGCACTTTAGATGTAGCGCTTGCGATGGGTTCGGTCCCACCAGCTTCAGGGACAGCAGATAGCGCACCTCTTCTGGTAATCACGCAAATAGTCCCACTAGGCGCTAGAGTGCAGGCAGAGCAGCACAGGCACTTCAACTCTAGAAATATAGCGCTCTCGCAGCGCAGCGCTGCAGGTGTCAGCTCCTTACCTCCTGGGCAGTAAGATATAGCGCTCACCAGGTGCTGGGCTTAGGACGGCAGGAGAGCAGGCAGGCAATACTGGGCAAGATCAGCAGGCAGTGGGTACTCATCAGAACAGGACAGCAGCTCCTAGAAGCAGTCATCTCCCATAAAGTGGCACTCCTCCTGACACAGCAGTCTTCACTCAGTAAAGGGCTCTCACTGGCCCTGTGGACAGCGGAGGGGTGCAGATGGGCACAGGGGCCAGCATACAGGCCCAATGTGGCGGTACCTCCTGGCAGAGTGTCCCCTCTCATTCAGGTCCACGCTCAGTCTGAGCACATGGAGGCACAGCCCCCTCACCCCACCTACCAGAAAGGGCTGGAAGCTTCTGGAAGGTTCCCTGGGAAACCGGTCCCAACTGGTTTAGGGGGAGGTGTAGAGCACCCTGTCTGCCAGACTTCCCTCCAAAAGCTGGGGCTTGGTGACAGACAACTAGACCGGCAACCCACCTCAGGCAGGCGGCACAAGCAGACAGAAATGGCGTCCATTTTAAAAGTAACATTGCTTTACAACAGTACAAATAAATCTGCGCACGCCATTGTGCAGTAGGTATTATTTCACACATGGTAAAAAGGCTAGGGGGGAAAAGCGAAAGATTTTAGGACAATAAGGGCCAAGTCCAACAGCGGGCCATGGCCATAAGGTGTCCCTTTCCAAATTTCAATATTGTCGACAGGAGGGTCACCTACTTAGGTAACCTACTGTCGAAGGAGGGTCGCAGACTAACACCTGAGCGCATAGCTGCTATCACTAATATGCCTGTTCCTAAGACTCAACGTGAAGTACGCGCATTTATTGGTATTACCTCGTATTGTCGACACTGGATCCCCAATTATTCCTTACTAACAAAACCCCTCCTTTACTTGACCACTAAAGAAGTGCATGAACTCCTGCCTTGGACATCCGCATGCCAGCAAGCTTTTGAACAATTAAAGGTTGCGCTTTGCTCTGCCCCTGTGCTTGGTACTCCTGAATGCCAGAAGCCTTTTGTGCTTTACATACATGAGGCGGACGGTTGCGCGCTTTCTGTTTTAACACAGGGTTTTGGTGGTAAGCAAAGACCCTGCGCTTATTTTTCTGCGATGCTGGATAACGTAGCCAGAGCGCTCCCGAGCTGCCTGAGAGCTGCCGCGGCGGTGGCAGTTTCTATCAGACAATCGGCGGGGCTCGTTCTTGATAGTGCTCTCACGGTAATGGTACCCCATGCTGTGGATATGCTTTTGAATAAGACAAAGACACAGCACCTTACTAGTGCACGTCTGACTGGATATGAACTAACTTTGTTTGCTCCGCACGTTACCATCAAAAGATGTGCCACTCTGAACCCAGCCACGTTACTACCCCTCCCTTCGACGAGTAATGACACAGATGTACATGATTTTGTGTACAGAACGGAAGAGGAGACGAAGGGACAGGTAGACCTGACTGATGTTCCCCTATCTGAACACCAAGGGGAACTATATGTCGATGGCTCTTGTTTCAAACTACCAGATGGCACCACCACTGCAGCATATGCAATTACAACCTTACACACTATAGTTGAAACTCCCGTGTCCCATACCAATCAGCCCAAGCCGCATAGCTGGTTGCCCTTCTTCAGGCTTGTGAGTTGAGTGAGGGACTGACTGTCAATATTTATACTGACAGCCAGTACGCCTTTGGGGTCGCCCATAATTTTGGACGCCTCTGGGCGGAGAGAGGGTTCTTAACATCACATGGATTACGAATACAGAACGGCCAATTGATACATAGACTCTTGTCAGCTCTAACACTTCCCAAAAGGTTAGCAATAATAAAATGTAGTGCTCACAAAACAATAACAGATGATGTTGAGAGAGGAAATGTGTTTGCCGATCAAATAGCTAAAGAGACAGCGAGATCAAAGATGAAAAAGATGTTTGTGGCAGGTCCTGCTAGGTGGGTCCCGGACAATGGAATGTTCGAGGACACATTAGAAAACGTCAAAGAGATACAAAGCGAGGTGACCCTAGACGAATTGGCAATATGGCAGGAGAGTAGAGGGCGTCTGGATGAGGATGGGTGCTGGACTGATAAGTCCGAGAAACAGCGATGGATGTTACCTAATGCCTATGTACTTCCTGTGGTTACCATGGCCCATGGCCCAGCCCACATTAGCGCATGGGGAATATGTAAGGTGTTGGACCCAGTTTGGCAGAATGACAATATTTCCAAAGCAGCCACCCATTTAGTGAAACACTGTATGATTTGTATGACACATAATCCTGGGAAAGGTACTCCTACACCATCTGGTAACTTTGCACCGCTTTCCTTCCCTTTCGAGGTTCTCCAGATGGATTTCATCAAAATGGAACGAGTCAACAATTTGAAGTATGTGCTGGTAGTGATTTGTGCATTCAGTAAATGGAATGAAGCTTACCCCACTAAAGAGAATACAGCTATGGCGACGGCGAAGGCACTCATAAAAGAGTTCTTCCCACGCTTCGGGTTGCTGCATGTGATCTGGAGTGACAACGGAAGTCACTTCAATTCCAAGGTCATCCAACTGGTGTGCGAAGGTCTGCACATCAAGCAAGAGTTTCATGCAGCCAACCACCCGCAGTCAGCAGGTCTGGTTGAAATATATAATGGCACTCTCAAGCTGAAGTTAGCAAAAATACAGGAAAGCACAGGATTGCGATGGCCAGATGCGTTGCCCCTGGCCTTGTTATCCACAAGGGCGACGGCACACTCTAGGACAGGGTTGTCACCGTATGAGGTGGTGTTTGGTCGCCCTGCCAATATCTGGGGCGTTCCAAGGCCAAAGCGCTTCTCTGAGATAGAGCACCCTTTGCTTATAGACTACCTGTATGAGTTAACTAAAGATCTTCGTTCTCTCCATCAACAGATTCAGGAGACACTGCAGCCGGTACCAGAGGGGCCCGGGCATCAGCTACAGCCCGGAGATTACGTCCTCGTCAAGAACTTCCAGAGGAAGAGCTGCCTGGAGCCCCGTTGGAAGGGCCCCCTGTTGGTCCTCCTGGCCACTAGAACGGCGGTGAAACTCGATGGCCGGAAAAACTGGGTGCATGGTAAACACTGCAAGAGGGTTCCTCTCCCACTTCCCTACGACAAGTGGGTGCTCGACGGCTTTGCTGACCAGGAGGGGGAAAGGGTGCCCAGGTTTGTTCCCTTCTCTGACGCCCGGCTAAGGTGGACACGGACAGAAGCAGAGAGTGACGCCGCCCTGCTTGAGGCGGTCCCTCTGGAGATAAGGGCAGCCCCGGTTTCTGCCCCATCTGATCCACTGGCACCTGAGTCACCATGCCTTTCTGAGCCTGAGTTTCACCCCCTCTTTGTTGATGAAACAGTGCCTGGAGTTGACAGGTATAACTTGCGCCCCCGAAAGAAGGACAGTGCGCCAGAGGGATAGTCCAGGAGTTAGGGAAGGACTTGAGATTAGGGTGTAGGTACTATGTCTGCAGTGCCTGCGTCATATTAGGGTGAACAACACTGGTGCACTGCCTGAGACACTGGACAGGATTGTTGAGGGTACTTGCCCAGGAGGGAGGGTGCCCTATCCTGCAAGAAGAAGGATTTGTTTCCAGCAAGGGCCGTGATCGCGCGGCTCCCTCGAGGGAGTGCTGCGGAGCACCATCGTTGATGAACGATAGGAGCCTGCCAGCGAGGCTCTAAAAGCTCGCTGGGTAAACAGTGCCCCTCTGGTTGGTTGTATTCTTGTGGCTCCAGTTCTTAAGGCTATTCACATGTTCCTATTTGGCCGTGCTGTCATGGAAGAAGAACAGCCCCTAGCGGCACCACCACCGGGGCAGAGTAGTCCTGTGTGGTCTAGCTGGTCTACTAGGAGTAAGATAGTGGTGGTAGTGTTCCTTCTCATAGTAATGATAATACTGTTTGTGGTAGTGTGGTATCTAGAAGAACAGCATCCTGTCCACACTTTGATAGGAACTACCCCGTCTCCACCTGATCATCTGTTCGTTACGTTGGCCCCACATAAAGAGAGACATAGACCACATATGTTGAAAATGTTTTCCAGCAAATGCTTCACCAGGTACATAATACAACAAATGCCACGAATTGTTGGGTGTGTGGGTTACTCCCCTCCGTTATGCACAAGAACGATTTACTGGTGTCCTTACCCCTGTCGTACCTAAGTAGTTGTGAGGCATGGTTCCTGTTGCTTTCCATGGTGTATATGTATTACCATACTGATGCTATGAATATGACGAAGTCTGACTATGAAGCAGTGTTGGAATATATTGTGATACACCAGGGTTATACACCTGGGACAGGAGGAAAGAAGGGTAACTTACATGCACATGCTTGCATGAATGTTTACGAAGGTAACAAGAATGCCACATGGTTGCAAAATGAAATGTTGGATTTTCAGGGATTCAATGTTACTGAATACTTTAAATGTTTCCATGCACGAAATATCACTGAAGATAAAGCCATGCCCGTATCTGTGGTTCATACAGCAGCTAGTTTCTGTGTCGAAGGTTCTGGGAATATGCCAGTGGGACAGAGCAATTGCAACTACACTTATTGATTAAACACTACTAGTAGCCCAGCTTTGCTCACCCCCCCAAATGTATACTTTGTTTGTGGGGAGCAGGCTTATACATGGCTCCCTAGGGGATGGTCTGGCCGGTGTTAAGTCTCTTTTCTTTTACCCCCCGTTTACATTGCACCATCCAACTATCACAAAGACCATAGGCTGCAGCGGAGAAACGTGTACTTGTCCCGGGTAAGGAGAGTTATTGACACAGCAGATATCGATCAAACTGATACTACCCTACAGCAATTCATGGATGCCATGAAGGGTATTGTCCCTTTCTGGGGACCTATGTACAACAGTGATAGCATTCGTCGTCTCACCAGGGTTGTTGAAGGGGTTATCAACACTACAGCAGGCATACTCACTAACATCACGGCTGAGCTCCAGGCTACCAGACTCGTTGCTCTTCAAAATCGGATGGTTTTAGACGTTATCCTTGCAGATAGGGGTGGAGCTTGTCGCGTCATAGGCAGCAGTTGCTGCGTTTACATCCCAGACCACGCCCCTAATGTATACTCAGCTATCAAGAAGCTACATAGGCTTGCATCCGATATTCATCAGGATAATGGTTCATGGTCCTTCACAGGGTGGTTTTCGAGTCTGCTATCATCATGGGGTTGGAAGATACTTCTTTTCCTAGTAGCTATTGCAGGTGTCATTTTCACATGCTGCCTATGTGTCAATTGCCTTCCAGCATGCTGCACTTATTGCGTGAGTAAACTCACCCCTACCCCTAAATTGCCAGGCCGTAATGATACAGTCTCTAATATGATGATGCAAGAAATACAGGATATGATGCAGATAGATGAGGGTATTTTGGAGTACTAAAAATATCTTGCTATACATGTTTTGCTCACTTTTCCTTTGCTATTAAAGTCAGTATGGATTATCTCTTTTCCCTGCTTAGAATTGTAAAGACCCTACCGGATAGCGTCAATAAATAATTTAGCCTCCACTGCTAAAAGGAGGGTCTGTTAGGTTTGACAATCTCATTCTCGTTATACACTTGTTCTACGTTATATTAGGTTAGCAGTGTGCTGCTAAATTAGACACCATTCGTATTCACGTTATGCAACCCGCTGAGTTATCCCTGAAATGTGCGAGCTTCAGTTAGCGAGTGTGACTCCATTTTGAATTTCGTAATCCCTATTAGGCTGTGCCTGTACTAGGCCTCATTATTCGTATTGCTTGCCTCAGCAGAACACTGTATTCAGCTATTATTTTCCCTTTTGTTCAAGGTTGCCTTCTGACTTGCTAATGAATAGGCCATTCTGCCCTCGCATACCTATCCTAGTGTGTAGCTCTGCTTCCACGTTAGGAGACGCCGAGACCCAGCACGGCAACCTTGAGATAGTGATAGCGTGTACCCATCTAGCAGGTGGTAGCCCATCCTTCTTTGCCTCCTTTGTTCATGTTGAGGGCCTAAGCCGGTAACTTTCCATTGTGGGTGTGGTTGGGAGGCCCTTGGGAGGAATGATTATGCGTTGCAGACTGTTGGGGAGTCAGTCCCTCGGCAGACATCTTAGGGTGTAGGTCAGATTGGACTCCTCTGCAGAGTATTGGTAATAAACAATTGTTTTGTATTCTCTACTGTCTGACCGACTCTTCATTTTGTGGAAGGCGATTAGGAGGTTGTAGAAAACCCGGGTGGCCCTTTTCGGGCCACTTCCTTCAGCACAGATGTTTGCTTTACATGTTTAGGCTATGCCCTTAATTATATATGCCCCATCCCTTTTAGAGACTCCCTAGTTTTTTCAAACCATGTAAAGCCCTGGATAGAAGCCACACAATAGCTTGGATTATTTTTAGCTTGAGGGTCCATGAGAACCTCAAGCTGAGCTAGAGCCCGGTATCTGGCTCTAGCTTTTAGTGGCTCACCCATCTCTAGTTGTGACCTGCAGATATTGTAATTGTAATTAAAAATGTAATTGTAAATTACATTTATATAGTGCTTACAACCTCTGATAAGGTGTTAAAGTGCTTTGTGGTGATTAGCACGCTAGTCCAGGACCCAAGATTAGAGGTTACTACATTAGCCACTTTTTTGTCTTTGTGCATTAACTGTGTTAGGTTTGTGCTCTTGATTTTTTGTGTCTTTAGTAGAGTTTAGAATAGGGATAGAATGATGGGAATGAATTTGAAAGGGGGAGTAGTAAGTTGTTTTTGTAAGTAGTGGCTGTGTGTGCTTGTTAGTTAGGTGACCTAGCTAAAAAAGTTGGGGAAAGTTTGAGAAGGATGTTTGGAGGATCATAGTAGTCAGAAAGGTCTGAGATGGGTCATAGAGGAGGAATGTGAAAATGTTCAGAGGAGCGTATTTTTATATAATAAATACAAGATTAACTTGTACATACACATACGCATATGAAACTTTGTATGATTTTATTGGCTGGAGAAAATCCCTCTATATAAATGCCCATTTGTGCACAATCAATCAATCAATCAATCACAGAATTTGTAGAGCGCACTACTTACCCGCGAGGGTCTCAAGGCGCTGGGGAGAGAAAAGGGGGGGGGTGCTGCTACTGGTCGAACAGCCAGGTCTTGAGTAGCCTCCTGAAGGTCAGCAGGTCTTGGGTCTGTCGTAGGCTTAGTGGAAGGGTGTTCCAGGTCTTGGCGGCGAGGTGTGAGAAGGATCTGCCGCCGGTGGTTATTCTTCGAATGCGAGGGACGGTGGCGAGGGAGAGGTCGGTGGAGCGGAGCTGGCGGTTGGGGACGTAGAAGAAGAATCGTCTGTTGAGGTAGGCTGGGCCAGTCTTGTGGAGTGACTTGTGTGCGTGGATGAGGAGTTTGAAGGAGATTCTCCTGTCGACGGGGAGCCAGTGCAGGTTCCTCAGGTGGGGGGTGATGTGGCTGTGGCGTGGTACGTCGAGGATCAGGCGTGAGGAGGCGTTTTGTATGCGTTGCAGTCGCTTGATGAGCTTGGCCGGGCCGGGCCACAGAAGCAGTAACTTACACATACACATATGCGCATGACATTTTGTAAAGGTATATTGGCTGGAGAAATACCCTCTATATAAATACCTATTTGTGTACAGAAGCAGTGTTAGACGTGGCATCCTTGGTGTGTTTTCTCTGATTTTTTGCCTTCAGACCTCCTGTTTTGCTCTCTTCGCTTTTGCAGGCTTAAGGCATTTTGGTACTTTACCACTGCTAACCAGTGCTAAGGTGCATGTGCTCTCTACTTAAAATGTGGTAACATTGGCTTATCCACAATTGGCATATCTAATAAACTTGTAAGTTTTCGGTAAAGTGCACTACATGTGCCCAGGGCTTGTAAATTAAATGCTACTAGTGGGCCTGCAGCACTCATTGTGCCACCCATTTAAGTAGCCCTTCATACATGTCTCAGGCCTGCCATTGCAGAGCCTGTATGTGCAGTTTTAAACTGTCCTGTCGACCTGGCAAGTTAACCCTCTTGCCAAGCCCAAACCTTTCTTTTTAATACATATAAGTCATCCCTAAGGTAGAATCTGGACAGTCCAAAAGCAGTGTGCAGTGTATTTAAAAAGTAATACTTTTAGGTTTTACATGTCCTGGTAGCGAAACACTATTAAATTAGTTTTTCTCTACTGCAAGGCCTATCACTCCCATAGGTTAACATTGGGTTTACCAAATTACATTTTATAAGTGTAATTTCCTATTGGGAAAAGATTAGACCCCCAAGTTTGATGTGTCTGTAATCACAATTTAAAATCACAACTTATGGTGAAGTTGGATTTTAGAATTTAATTCTGAAAATGCCACTTTTAGAAATTTGGCGATACCAAAGGGGGGGATGGACGGAGCGCTTGAGCAAATCAAACACTCACCCCCAGTCAACTGATCTGGGTTTAATCCATCATCATTCTTTAGCTCACTCCACCACCCCAGTTCAGACATGGCCATATGCAAATCAGTCTGACCCTGTGCCTCATGGGAACAGTCCAGCCCGAACTGCCAAGCCATGTCTTCCCTGGACCGGAAACAAGCATCCTGGGACCGTTACCATTGGGCGCAGGGTCAAGACTGATTTGCATATGGCTGGGTCCAAACTGGAATGGCATGGTGAGCAAAAAAACGATGGATTTAGGCCCAGATCTCTGTACTGGGGTGAATGTACGACATTATTCTGCATTTTGTCCATCAATTGTTGTTTTTGTATTTGTCACCCGAGTGGGACGGGTATGCCCAGACGTGGGTCCCGTGCTCTCCATGCCACTGGAGTCAAGCTATCCTGGCTGATGAGGGCTGAAAGCCCGAAACCGGTCCTAGGATGCTTGTTTCCAGTTCAGGGAGGACCTGGCCTGGCAGTTCGGGCTGGACTGTTCCCATTGTGCGCAGGGTCAAGACTGATTTGCATATGGCTGGGTCCAACTGGAATGGCATGGTGAGCAAAAAAACGATGGATTTAGGCCCAGATCTCTGTACTGGGGTGAATGTACAACATTGTTCTGCATTCTGTCCATCAATTGTTGTTTTTGCACTTTTAGAAATTTGGCATTTTCTCACTTTAGCAATTTGGTGCCTGCTGCCTGTCTCTGGATACAAGTCTGGGGTGGATGACAGCTGGGCATTGTGCATTTCCTCCATTCAGCCACACAAAGGTAGCTTAGGGGTGACTTGATGGGCCATCCACATCCTAATGGGCCATCCTGGGCAGGTTGCGAGGGAGGAGCTGGACACAACTTCATACTTACACCTGTATAGGCTGTGGCCTGTCCACGTACAATGGCTACCCCCTGTAGTGAGTCTGGAGCCAGGGCAGGAAGGGCAGGGACTCTGTGCACTTCTTAGGCATCTCTTTGAAGTCTCCCCCACTTCAAAGGCCCAACTGGGCATAAGCACTGGACCTCAGACAACACCACTTCAGGACCTGTGGATACTCTGCCAGAAAGAAGGACTGCTATTCTACTGAAACAGCTGCCACTCTGTTGGACTCCTGCTCTGCTCTGCTTTGCTGACCTGCTGCCCTCCTTACCTGGGTGAGAAGGACTGGACCAAAATCACTTGAACCCAAAACCCAGAGTGTGACTCCAAGGGCTTGCCTCCTGATTGAAGTCTCAGGGACATAAAAGACTTCCAACTCACCTGCCTCTGCACTGGGACGCTGCCATCTGTTAGTCCGCCCTCCCAAGTGGTGCCAATCCAGTCCTGAGCCCTTGGAAGTGGGTTAAAGTGCTCATGCATCGCAGTCAATGCAGCAGCTCAGAACTGGCGCATCTCTACAACTGCAGATGCATTGCTGTCGTTGCAAGGATGTACTCCGACTTATCGTCGACTGTGCGGCGCATCAACTTCCTTCCCGGTGCATCTTCGCCGCTGCGCGGCTCAGAACCAACACAACGCCTACCTGTGTGGATCGACAATGGCACATTGATTTATCTGCATCCCGCATCCCGTTTCCGACAATGACGCATCACTTCACCTGTGCATAGCATCTCGTCGTCGACTACACAACTAAGGTACTTTTTCCGCGGGCCAAGGCTGGTCCCTGTATCCCAGTCACACTCCATTGCGTTCGGCCTGAACTTTTGGATTTGACCCAGCTTAGCACAACCAGATAGCCCCGGTTGGCGCTTTGGGCCAGATGTACGACCATTCCGTTATGTGAGTCGCAAATTGCGATTTTTTGCGACTCACAATTTGTGACTCGCAAAACTTAATGTACTAATGTATCTCAGACACATTTAGCGATTCCCAATGGGGTCGCAAATGACCTGCCTCTTAGCAGGTAGCAATTTTCGAACCATTGGGAATGGGCTACAAAAATTTTTTTCACTGCCAAACAAAAAGGGGAAGGGGTCCCCTGGGGACATACCACCAATTATTTAAAATTGGTGTTAACTGCAATTGTTTTGTGACCGCATTTGGGGTCGCAAAACAATTGTACATCCCCCTGCGACCCGCTATTAGGAAGGAACACCCTTGCTATGCCATTTCCTAATAGTGACTTACAGACCCTATTATGCCTATTTTAATAGGTTACTGACTCGCAAAATACGGTTTGTACATGCTACAACCCTTTTTTAGCGGTAGCAAGCAGCCCGATTTTCCGTTTGCGACTGCTAAAAACAGTCATACATTTGGCCCTTTATGTTTTTAAACAATACATTTCAGTTTATTCTTTAAAAAATCATAACTCAAATTCTACTTATTGGATTTTTGTCTTGTTTTGTTCATTAAATTAAGTTCTATTTTTCAAATCAGGTGTGATTTCTTTTTGTGTGGTGTTTTCATTGTTTTACTGTTTGAAGTGTTGCACCAATACTTTACACATTGCCCCTTAAGTTAAGCCTGACTGCTCTGTGCCCAGCTACCAGGGGTGAGCAAAGGTCAATTTAGAGTATGTTTGTGACTCACCCTGACTAGTATTATGGTTACTGCTTGGACAGGGTGCATACCCCTGTCAACCAGAATCCCAATTTCTACCATTGTTGATCAGCGGTGAGGATAGGACTTGTGTCACTACAGTGATTTGGTGTACACTACTATTCCACATCCAAGACCAATTCGAGACAATTCTCCCTGATTGGCCTTTTTATTTTTTCCAAATTCATTTTTACTATACCTGGTGTGGTGTCTGTGACCTTTACCTGCAAAGATGAAGTTTGAGCTGGCCAACCTGGAGAGCTACACCTTGGCCCAGGCTCAAGGAGTTTGTCAGGACAGGGAGTTGCCTGCTAAGAGGAGCACTAAAAAAAGCAGAGCTCCAGAAGGCCGTAAGGCAGTGGTCTTCAAACTTTTTAATGCCACACCCCCAGTGGAAAAAAAAGAAAATAATCGGGGTCCCCCTCAGAATTTTTCAAAATTATTCTATTGACTTGACAATGTTTAAATACGTCTAGACTTATTTAAAACATTGCAGTTACGTTCTGTTGCCATTTGAAAAATGCAATCAAATACATGATTGCCAAACTTACAAAGTAGTAAGGCCTGGCTGACCAGAATAGTATAAGTATGCACAGTGTGAGTATTAGAAATGAGGGTGAAGGTTTGAAGAATATTTGGAGTCCCTGCCCTTTTGACATATACTCCCAGCTAGGATATAAATGACAAAACATTTTAGTGATGGCCCATTACAAAGTGTCTTATTACCGCTCATTTGTTACCGCTTTAAACAAAGCATTGTTATCAGCGTAATGCTTCTTTTGACCAGAGCCAGGCGCCTTGCCTGAGATCACTTGAGTCCCCTTTAGGGGGCCCACCCTCCAGTTTGAAGGTCCCTGCCTTAAGGGCATGGGCAGAGGTCCACCAGACCCCAAAAGATGAGGAGAATTAGTTGGACGATGAAGAGGAGTTGGAACAGGAACCACAGGAGGGTCTTGGACTGTGACCTTTCGAGGAGAGGGGTAACATATTCCCTAGGACAGGGAGCAGTGTGTCTTCCAAATGCCTGTCCCCAGAGGAGCTAGAGGACAGGTGGGAAGAGAGGAAGCCCAAGTTGGAGCTGGCCAAGTTGAAATTGGAGAAACAGAGAGCCTTAGAGGAAAAAAGGCAGGCCGTGGAAACAGAGGAGAAGAAATTGTTTTGGAGCATTTGGCTCATGAGAGAAGCCTTAAGGAGCTGAACCTCAAGGCCAGGAAGGCAGGATGGTGGCAGCAATTCGGCATTGCCCCCTGACAAAAGGGTCCACATTCCTAAAGGTCTGGTGCCTAACTTTGTGGTAGGAGATGATATAGATAAATAGTTCGAGACTTATCAGATTGCCTTATTGATGCACAGAATCCCAGAGGCGTACTGAGGTGCTAGTCTGTAGAGGCACATCCCTGGAGAGGGGAGGGACACCCTACTGACCTTAGAGAAGGAGGACCTGATGAGGTATCCCTCCATGAAAGAGGCCTTTATCAGGAACTATGATTTGACCCCAGAAAGGTATAGGCAGAAGTTCAGGGACAGTCAGAAACTTTCCCACCAGACCTGGGCGGATTGTGTTGATTCTATTTGCAAAGCACAGGATGGTTGGGTGAAGGGCAGTGAAGTCAAGGATCATCAGGGGCTGTAAACCTTGAGTGCAAAAGAGCACATGTTCAGTCTTTGTTTTCCAGATCTGTGCCAACACTTGATTGATGGTAAGCTCTCTAACCCCAGGGTGCTTGCAAGGAGATGGACCTCTGGGTTAGCACCAGGGTCCACAAGAAGGTATCTGGGGGATCACCACAAGGGTGACCAGGGTCCTCACCACAAGAAGGAGGGGGGGACAACACTAAAGGCAAGGAGTTCTCTAAATGGCCCCAAAATTGTTCCATGGGTCAGGACTCCCATCCCACCACTGAGAAGAAAAAGAGATGGTTCCATGACAGTAGGTCTTGAGGGAAGATACCCTCTTAGTGCTTTGAGTGCAAACAGGAAGGGCACTGCAAGGAAGATACCAAGTGTCCCAAGTGGGTACAGCCCCCCACTGGAGGGCAGTCACTGGCGTTGGCCAGTGTAGCGCTTGGGGAGGAGATTGTCCCAAATGGTATGGGGGACAGAGTAGAGGTTACCATAGTGTTCCTGGGTAATGGAGAGATGGTGCAGAGAGCTTGCATGCCTAATAATACTAGGAAATACAGACAGTGGGTCATCATCAATGGGCAGAGGCTATGAGAGACACTGGAGCCAGCATGGCAACTGCCAGATGTCATCTTTTTACATCAGAGCAGGTAATCCCTAATGTGTTCCATCAAGTTGTTGCAGCTGACAACCGTGAGAGTCACTACCTAGTGGCTCTGGTTCCCTTTGAATGAGGGGGTCTGAGGTTTCTCAAGTGTAGCTGTGAGTCCATCCATACCTGTGGATTGTCTGCTTGGCAGTGACCTGGAGCATACTGCATGGAAGGAAGTGAAGCTCAGGTCTGACTTGGAGATGTTAGGGTTGCATGAGAGGGTGTTCCTAACCACACGGTCCATGGCAACCCAAGCGGGTGATCAGGAGGACTTGGAGCCTGGAAGAATGCCCCAGTAGCCTGCCATGAAGAGGAATGGCAAGGGGCACGGGAAAACAGTCCCTGAAACTCCCACAGTCCGTGAGGAGGCTGACTCTGAGGGGGATCCCTCAGAACCTACATGGAAGGATGTGGCCGAGCTGGGGAGCCTGCCTGAGCAAGCCAACTGGCAGCAGGAAGGGGGTCCCACCAGGGAGGAGTTCTGCAAGGCACAGAGGGAATGCCCTACTCTTGTGGATCTTCGGAAGCAGGCTGAGACCCAGGCAGCTGGTGACACCTCTGGTAAACACCTGATTTACTGAGAGAGTGGTCTCCTGTATAGCGAGCCAAAGGCTCCTGAGCCTGGTGGAACCTGTGTGTTGGTGGTCCCCCAGTGCTTCAGGGCCTTCCTAATGGGGCTGGCTCATGATATACCCCTGGCAGGTCATTTGGGGCAAGACAAGACATTTCACAGGCTTGTCACCCACTTTTGATAACCTCAAATGAGGAAGGCCTCAGATGCATTCTGCAGGTCCTGTCGTACCTGCCAGGCAGGTGGCAAGTTAGGGGTGAAGTGCAAGGGCCCCCTACAACCTTTCCCTGTCATTGGCACCCCCTTTGAAAGGATGAGCTTCGACATCATTGGGCCTCTGGACCCCAAGATAGCCATGGGCAACAGATTTGTTCTGGTCTTGTGGACCATGCCACCCAGTACCCGGAGGCTATCCCTCTAAGGACTGTGACTGCACCCTAAGTGGCAAAATGTAGGTTTCCCCAAGGTGGTGGTGTCTGAGCTGGTTATCAATTTCATATCAGGGTACATGAAGCCAGGTGGAAGGAGTGTGGGTAACCTAAAAGTTCTCCACTCCTTACCACCCCCAAATCAATGGGCTTGTTGAAAGGTTTAATAGGACCCTAAAAGCATGATTATGGGCCTGCCAGAGCCCATTAGGTGGAAGTGGGATGTCCTCCTGCCATGTCTTTTGTTTGCCTACAGGGAGGTACTGTGAGAAGTTGGCCTGGCATATGCTGTCCACTAATTATAGTGGGCACCTTGCACCAGTCCAAACAACCCCTTATTGGAGATAGGTTAAAGACAACCTTATTGAAAGCTATCCTAGTGGTAGCTATGGAGAGCAGCCTTCAGGCTAAGTCTTGAAGGAATGTAAAGCAGCTTGTTTTACCAGTCTATAATCTCTTGAGTGATCAAATGAAAGAGCACCACACCAGGTATATATTCAAAATATATGTATTTATTGCTAAACCCACCCCTCTAGTCTCTTTATGAGGCTAGAGTTCGAAGTACACAAGTTATAAGTTATTTAAACACAGTAATAGCACAAATACACGTTTGGGCCCTAGGGGCGTACCAAACCATATACCAATAAAGTGGTATAAGAACCACGACTGAGCTAGACACTAGGCCTAGAGCCTCTAGAAGTGCTTGGACCACAAGGAACCACCCAAGGTAGTGACACAGGGGACCCACGGGGACGCGTGCAGTGTAAATACACAACCGCGAGACGCCGTTAACTTCTATGGAGAAAGTCGCGATCAGGAAATTAAAGAAAAGGGACACTTAAAGGAGGACTTGGAGCAAACCCTTTGAGAACTAGGTCGTTCTAGAGTCTCTACCCACGGGAGCACCGGAGTACTCTTGTTACCTCACCCAGGGAAGCCGTGTGCATAGGTGCCTTTCGGGTCGGGTTTCGTCGTCGATTTGAATGGCGATCTGCTGCAAAGTGCTGCTGGCGACCAAGTGGAAAGTGTCCGGGTGGATCCAAGAGTGGATCAGAGATCTGAAGAACCTGAAAGCAGAGGGGACAGAGTCTGGGTCACTAGCCAGTGACCAGGAAGGCGATGAGCAGATGCCCACCGATGTCGAGTGCTTCAGGTAGGTTGACGGTCGTCTTGACTCTTCAGCTACGAGGTCCAGGAGGCGTTATCGGCAACCAGGAGCAGGATTCGGGCTGGTACACGATGTCTGTCGAGTGCTGAGGTGTCGGCGACCGGATTGGACCCCTTAAGCCTTGGCAACGGCAAGTCTCGGTGTAGACGAAGAATGACGATGATGCAGACCAGCAAGGTCTGAGGAACTCACCCAGCAAGGGTAAGTGAGGGCAAGCCTGGAGCAACCAGGGAGCCCAAGAAGAAAAGGATTGGCCTTCGTGAAGGGCTACTAGCCAACGGGCTAGCGACCGCGAAGGAGCCTCGAGACGGTGCACGTGGAGCTGGCTCACAGGACACTCGTGGAGTGGGGGCCAGTGATCTTCGGTGCAGTTGGTGCTGGAGGCTAGGGCTACTCGGAGCCCAAAGCACGACTTCGTGGGAGACCCAGAAGAGGATGCACTAGCAAATGCGTGCGGTGTCCAGGGGTCACGGTTCCACGTTACCCACGACAGCTACGGGCCTCAGCTTTGCTGGGGACTCAGGGCAGCCTCGGGGAAGTCTGGAAATCCACCTCTGGTGATGCAAAGACTTCGGCGTCCGACGGGAGCTTAGGCGATGCAGACCGGACAATTGCTTCTTTGGTGCCTGCCAAGCAGGGGAGTCACTCCTTGACCCCAAGGGAGATTCTTCTGTCCTCTAGTCTTGAGTAGAGCGTCGAAGGTCCAGGATTCAGTGTCAGAGTTTCGTCCAGGGATAATCTAAAGTCCTAAGGACTGGGTTCCTATACTTATACTAAGTTTAGGGTTGGACTACTCTGTGGCCCCACCTATGGGTGGGTCAGGGCAGAGGGGTGGCTACACCCCTTTCCCTTTGTCCAGTTCGCGCCAAAGCAGGGGCTGCAAGCCCCTGATCCGGTTTGAACTGGGGTATGCACAGGGACACCAAGTGTGCCCCCAGTGCAGGACTTCAAAGCACCCGAAAGTGCTCCCGCCCAGCCCCAATACACACTATCCTGTCTGGGGAGGTGGTCACACCTCCCTGGGACAGGAAACCTATTGTCCAGGCCTCCCCTGCCGGAGTTTCGTCCAGCAGCAGGAGGCCAGACTTGTGTCTGTGGCAGCAGCATCCATTTTGTGATGCCAGGGCTTTAGAAAGAAGTTACCGGCCAGGCCAGGGTTAACATGTCTCTCCCTCTAGAAGGGTGGAATGCTACCCCCGCCGCCAGAATTGGCGGGGGTAGTATTCCAAGATGTTTGACACCAAACACGACATGTTTCGGTGCAGCCATTCCAAAGTTAGCATTTAACGCGAGGTTGTAATGCGCTTAAGAGTATATGGTCAGGCTGCACTACAAACAGCATCAGAGAAGGGTCACCGAACGCTGCAGAGGGGCCCTGCTCATGCAGGGGCACCCTCTCACATAGGAACCACGCACTCTGCCTTCAGGATTGATAAGGCCTGCCATAGGAGTGACTTATAGGTTTATATGTGTGTATGTATATAGTGATATAGGTAGCCTATATCACAGTAAGGGGTGCATGCACCACCTTACCCAGGCTGCAGTAGCAGACCTGTGGTGTCAGTTTGGATGGCCTTCCAGGGGTGGCACAATACATGCTGCAGCCCCTGGTAGGCCTCTGAGGTACCTATGCCCTGGGTACATAGTATACCATATACTAGGGACTTATAAGGGCACTCCAGACTCCAATCAGAGATGTGCCTAAGGCACATGGAAACCTTTTTACAGAGAAAGCAGATAGACTGGGGCCCTGAATAGCAGGATCCCAGTCCAACTAAGTCATAAACCAGCAAAACACCATAAAAAAAGTGGGGGCAACCATATAGTCAGATTCCACCTTCCTACATAACCCCCCCAAAACAAAAGGAGATAAGGCTAACCTTGGCCAGTTGAGCCTTCATTGACTAAGTGGCCATATAAGGAAGCACCTGCACTAGCATGGTTGCCCCCTGTCTTATGGTCCACTAAGCAATCCCTCACCCTAAGGGTATGAGAGGGTCTCCACCATGGGGAATCACTACCTGTGGTGTGCTTAGGTAAAGTACAAGGCTGGTGAGGTGTCTGAGTAGGGAAGTGAGGCCCTAGGAATGTTGGTCTCAGCTTCCTCAGATCACTAGTCACCATGTATGCCTGTCTTTCCATGACTGAGTTGCACTTTGCTCTAAGGGTCAACCTTTGGCTGCCTACAGCTGGGGTTGGGTCCCTTTGGATGGAACACTGGAGGGACATGGCAGGTTTGGAACCTTCTGGTCCCAGGTTTGCCCTTGCCTACCAGAGTCCTTCTGGGGAGGTCCCTACATAAAGGTATGGGGGATCCCTCAGTGTGTAGAGGAGTTTTCACCTGGCTAGGGCTACTATCCTGGGTGCCCCTAATCTGCTGATGGGGGGGTGCCTCTGGACAGGGGGCCCTGGGGGGTCCACTGACCTCCCAACCTCTGCAGCCCTGGGCTGACTGAGGCAGGGTAGAGAGGGGCAGGTTACCTGCTCCAGACTGGGTACCACCTTGGAAGGGTCCTCTGCCATCAGGGGGGTGGCCAGGCCAGGCCTGACTACCTCTGTGACAGTTCCTTCACTAGGGGTAGGGTCAGTTCCCTGAGGAGGCTGACTCTTACCTACTGTCTGGGGGAAGAAGACTTTTCTTCAACCCTTGTGCTCTCTGTTGGGGGAGAGGGGGCCATTCTTTCAGGCTCCATCTCTCCAAATTCTTGGGCTGGGGCTGTGGCCATCACAGCCCCACTAACCTTACAGGGACACCCAACATCCTGAGATGGGTTTGGTGTTCAACTTCAGCCCAGGCTGAAATTTCCAGATCATTGCCCATCAGGCAATCTACAGGTAAGGTTGGGGACACTGCCACTCTTTTGGGCCTGTGACCCCCTCCCAGCTGAGATTGACTATGGCCATGGGGTGATCTGTTCTGACACCATCAATGTTGGTCACCTGGTATTTAAACTCAGGTAAAAGCTGGTGAGGGGGACTAGTTTCCCTGCCACCATGGTGACACTAGCCCCTGTGTCCCTAAATGCCACAGCTTTCTGAACATTAATTATTGGCTCCAATCTGTACCTGCCCAATGCTGTGGGACCCATGGTAAAGGTGGCAAATCCTATACCACCATCAGAGTCAGAGGAGTCTGTTGAGGGGTCCCTGTCTAAACTAGGGCCCACCTCTGTTCCTCTTGTAAAAGCACCTAACGTTTTGGGTGCACTACTCCCAACTGGAGGATTACTACTGGTAGTACCAGGAGGGGTGGTAGTAGTTGTGGGAGGAACATTTTCTTTATTGCCAATCCTGGGGCAACTGGGATCAGTTTTCCAGTGCCCAGGCTTTTTACAGACATGGCAATATGGTTTCTTTTCAGGAGAGGAAGGAGTTTGGGACCCACCCCCAGAAGAGGAATTTTGGGGCCCTGTAGGGGACATATCCTTAGATTTATCCCCACCTTTCTCTTGGGACTTAGTAGAATCTTTCTTCTGGTCTCCACCCTGATTTTTAGTTTTTACTCTGGTTCTGACCCATTTGTCTGCCTTCTTTCCCAATTCTTGGGGAGAGGTCAGATCAGAGTCCACCAGATACTGGTGCAAAAGCTGGTTTTGACAATTATTAAGGATCTGCTCCCTCATAATCAAATTGTACAATCCTAAAAAGTCCTGCACTTTGTTGCCATGTATCCAACCTTCCAGAGCCTTAGTAGCACAATCTACAAAATCAACCCAGTCTTGAGTCTGAGCTTTTTGGGTGTCTCTGAACTTCAACCTATACTGTTCAGTGGTTAGGCCAAACCCATCTATAAGCGCACTCTTCAAGACTGTGTAATTGTCAGCATCCTCTTCTCTTACAGTGAGGAGCTTGTCTCTACCTTTGTCTGCAAAGGAGAGCCACAAGATTGCTGCCCACTGCTTCTGGGGGACCCTCTGAACTTTACAGGCCCTCTCCAGTGCAGTTATCCATTTGTGGATGTCATCCCCACTCTGGTAGGGAGGGACAATCTTGTTTAGGTTTCTATGGTCATAAGACCTTTCCCTATCTTTAGGGATATTGCTGCCACCATGGGACTCTAGTCCCAACTTTTTCTCTCTTTGTAGAGATCTAGGGACTCCCTGTCTATAGCCAGTTGCTGTTTTCTGAGTTCAAGCTGAGCTTCCTCATATTGAATCAGCCTCTTTCTCCTCTCATGAGAGGATTCCCTCCTATGAGAGGAGACAGAGGTCCCTATTGAGGTGCCAGAGTGGTTAGACTCCTGAGAAGGAGATCTAGACCTTCTGGGCACACTCACAATCCTTCCTGGGGGGACAAAGTGGAGGTCATTCTGAGCCTCCTCCTCATCCACAGGAGGAATTGGGTTATCCAGGTCAGGGTCATTGTCACCCTCCTGGTCAGTTCCAGAGGGGGGGCTGGGGGTATTGCTACCCCTAGCCCCATCCTCATCTTCTGCCCCACCCTCTGCTCCTACCCCTTCAGTCCCTAAGGGCCTGCTGAGATCATAAGCCTCCAACATCTCTCTAAGATGTTGGGTGGTGGGACTTTGTCCTGTCTTCAGTTTCCTCAAGTTACATAATGCTCTCAATTCCAAGAATGGGAGGGTATCATACTTGGAGGGAAGAAGCCCAGGGGCTTCTGGCAAAGAATCACTGGGTCCTGGCTTTGAAGACATCACTAGTGAGGTGTGGTGTATGCACTACCTACTCTAGTGTGGCCTACTAAACTCTCTTGAGTTGTAGAAAGGGTGTGGTATCCCTTAACACACAACTCTAAGTTCAGTAGAACTTACTGTATTCTAAGCTTAATTTATATGTACCTTAGGTACCTTTAGTGGTTTTCAGTTGATCAATTCAATTGAGATTATCTGGTAAAACAATAGCAAGCTGGAATCCCACACGCTGCACACCAATGTGAGAAGTTGGCCTGGCATATGCTGTCCACTAATTATAGTGGGCACCTTGCACCAGTCCAAACAACCCCTTATTGGAGATAGGTTAAAGACAACCTTATTGAAAGCTATCCTAGTGGTAGCTATGGAGAGCAGCCTTCAGGCTAAGTCTTGAAGGAATGTAAAGCAGCTTGTTTTACCAGTCTATAATCTCTTGAGTGATCAAATGAAAGAGCACCACACCAGGTATATATTCAAAATATATGTATTTATTGCTAAACCCACCCCTCTAGTCTCTTTATGAGGCTAGAGTTCGAAGTACACAAGTTATAAGTTATTTAAACACAGTAATAGCACAAATACACGTTTGGGCCCTAGGGGCGTACCAAACCATATACCAATAAAGTGGTATAAGAACCACGACTGAGCTAGACACTAGGCCTAGAGCCTCTAGAAGTGCTTGGACCACAAGGAACCACCCAAGGTAGTGACACAGGGGACCCACGGGGGACGCGTGCAGTGTAAATACACAACCGCGAGACGCCGTTAACTTCTATGGAGAAAGTCGCGATCAGGAAATTAAAGAAAAGGGACACTTAAAGGAGGACTTGGAGCAAACCCTTTGAGAACTAGGTCGTTCTAGAGTCTCTACCCACGGGAGCACCGGAGTACTCTTCTTACCTCACCCAGGGAAGCCGTGTGCATAGGTGCCTTTCGGGGTCGGGTTTCGTCGTCGATTTGAATGGCGATCTGCTGCAAAGTGCTGCTGGCGACCAAGTGGAAAGTGTCCGGGTGGATCCAAGAGTGGATCGGAGATCTGAAGAACCTGAAAGCAGAGAGGACAGAGTCTGGGTCACTAGCCAGTGACCAGGAAGGCGATGAGCGGATGCCCACCGATGTCGAGTACTTCAGGTAGGTTGACGGTCGTCTTGACTCTTCAGCCACGAGGTCCAGGAGGCGTTGTCGGTGACCAGGAGCAGGATTCGGGCTGGTACACGATGTCTGTCGAGTGCTGAGGTGTCGGCGACCGGATTGGACCCAACAAGCCTTGGCAACGGCAAGTCTCGATGTAGATGAAGAATGACGATGATGCAGACCAGCAAGGTCTGAGGAACTCACCCAGCAAGGGTAAGTGAGGGCAAGCCTGGAGCAACCAGGGAGCCCAAGAAGAAAAGGATTGGCCTTCGTGAAGGGCTACTAGCCAACGGGCTAGCGACCGCGAAGGAGCCTCGAGACGGTGCACGTGGAGCTGGCTCACAGGACACTCGTGGAGTGGGGGCCAGTGATCTTCGGTGCAGTTGGTGCTGGAGGCTAGGGCTACTCGGAGCCCAAAGTACGACTTCGTGGGAGACCCAGAAGAGGATGCACTAGCAAATGCGTGCGGTGTCCAGGGGTCACGGTTCCACGTTACCCACGACAGCTACGGGCCTCAGCTTTGCTGGGGACTCAGGGCAGCCTCGGGGAAGTCTGGAAATCCACCTCTGGTGATGCAAAGACTTCGGCGTCCGACGGGAGCTTAGGCGATGCAGACCGGACAATTGCTTCTTTGGTGCCTGCCAAGCAGGGGAGTCACTCCTTGACCCCAAGGGAGATTCTTCTGTCCTCTAGTCTTGAGTAGAGCGTCGAAGGTCCAGGATTCAGTGTCAGAGTTTCGTCCAGGGATAATCTAAAGTCCTAAGGACTGGGTTCCTATACTTATACTAAGTTTAGGGGTTGGACTACTCTGTGGCCCCACCTATGGGTGGGTCAGGGCAGAGGGGTGGCTACACCCCTTTCCCTTTGTCCAGTTCGCGCCAAAGCAGGGGCTGCAAGCCCCTGATCCGGTTTGAACTGGGGTATGCACAGGGACACCAAGTGTGCCCCCAGTGCAGGACTTCAAAGCACCCGAAAGTGCTCCCGCCCAGCCCCAATACACACTATCCTGTCTGGGGAGGTGGTCACACCTCCCTGGGACAGGAAACCTATTGTCCAGGCCTCCCCTGCCGGAGTTTCGTCCAGCAGCAGGAGGCCAGACTTGTGTCTGTGGCAGCAGCATCCATTTTGTGATGCCAGGGCTTTAGAAAGAAGTTACCGGCCAGGCCAGGGTTAACATGTCTCTCCCTCTAGAAGGGTGGAATGCTACCCCCGCCGCCAGAATTGGCGGGGGTAGTATTCCAAGATGTTTGACACCAAACACGACATGTTTCGGTGCAGCCATTCCAAAGTTAGCATTTAACGCGAGGTTATAATGCGCTTAAGAGTATATGGTCAGGCTGCACTACAAACAGCATCAGAGAAGGGTCTCTGAACGCTGCAGAGGGGCCCTGCTCATGCAGGGGCACCCTCTCACATAGGAACCTTTGCACTCTGCCTTCAGGATTGATAAGGCCTGCCATAGGAGTGACTTATAGGTTTATATGTGTGTATGTATATAGTGATATAGGTAGCCTATATCACAGTAAGGGGTGCATGCACCACCTTACCCAGGCTGCAGTAGCAGACCTGTGGTGTCAGTTTGGATGGCCTTCCAGGGGTGGCACAATACATGCTGCAGCCCCTGGTAGGCCTCTGAGGTACCTATGCCCTGGGTACATAGTATACCATATACTAGGGACTTATAAGGGCACTCCAGACTCCAATCAGAGATGTGCCTAAGGCACATGGAAACCTTTTTACAGAGAAAGCAGATAGACTGGGGCCCTGAATAGCAGGATCCCAGTCCAACTAAGTCATAAACCAGCAAAACACCATAAAAAAGTGGGGGCAACCATATAGTCAGATTCCACCTTCCTACAGGTACCACAGAAGGTAGTTGGCTTCAGCCCCTTCAATCTTCTGTATGGACACCCTGTGAGAGGACCTCTCAGTTTGGTGAAAGAGGGCCTGGAGCAAGGTCATGGGAGAGCCCCCAGGATATGGTCAGCTACATGCTGGCCCTCTGTAACCAGACAGCAGGCTTCCAGAAACTCGCACAGGAGAATCTGGAATCCAGCCAGGAGGACATGAAACTGTGGTATGACCAGAATGCCACTCTGATCGAGTTTCAGCCTGGTCAAAAAGTGTGGGTGATGGAGCCCGTGGAGCACAGGGCCCTGCAAGACTGCTGTTCAGGGCTTTCTGAGGTAAAGGAGCACAAGAGTGATGTCACCTACTTGGTGGACCTTAAGGCTCCCAGGAACCCATTTAAGGGTCCTTCATGTCAATCACCTCAAGCCGCGATTTGAGAGGTCTGAGCTTATCATGCTCCTAGTTACTGATGATGGGGTGAAAGAAGAGAGTGAGCCTCTCTCCGACGAAGCAGGATGGGTCAGTGGAGGGTGTCAGGCTCTCTCCTACACTGACCCTAGACCAACAGAGAGACTGCTGCCAGTTTCTGGGACAGTTTGCCTCTTTATTCTCACTCACCCCTTGACTCACTACATGGTGTACCCATGATATATTGATACTGGGGACAACATGCCTGATGATAGGGGTTATTGAGCCCTCCATCAGCCCTTGGTCCAGGCCAGTGGTGTTGGTTCACCAGGCTGCCCGTCCTGGTGTCACACCTAAACATAGGTTCTGTGTGGACTACAGTGGGCTAAATGCAGTCACCAAGACTGACACACACCCCATCCTCAGAACTGATGAACTCATAGATCGGCTAGGAGCTGCCAAGTTCTTCAGCATGTTTGACTTGATGTCGGGATACTGGCAGATTGCCTTGACTGATGGGGCCAAAGAGAGGTCTGCGTCTCTACCCCAGAAGGACACTTCCAGTTCTGGGTAATGCCCTTTGAGTTGAAGAACGGCCCTGCTGCCTTCCAGAGGTTGGTCAACAAGGTCTTGGTTGGGCTGTAGAACTTCAATACCGCCTGTCTAAATAACATTGCAGTCTACATTTCTAGCTGGAAGGACCACCTGAGCCACCACCATGAAGTGCTTCGGGCTCTGCAGAGTTCAGGTCTGACTATCAAGGTCAGAAAGTCAGATAGGGCAGGGTTCAGTGGTATACTTGTGTCACCAAGTGGGTGGTGGTAAGGTGCAGCCCCACGAGGCCAAAATTGAAACCATGCTGGCTTGGGAACCCCTGAAGACCCAGACAGAGGTGAGGGCATTCTTAGGTCTCACAGGCTGTTACAGGAGATTTGTCAAGGGATATGGCACCATTGTTGCCCCCTTGAAAGAGCTGACTTCCAGGAAGCAGCCATGTCAGGTGTTCTGGACCGAGGCATGCCAGAAAGCTTTTGATATCCTGAAGGAGGCCATGAGCACAGCACCCATGCCCCAGGCCCCTGACTTCTCCCAAGAGTTTATTGTGCAGACAGACACCTCAGAATATGGCGTAAGGGATGAGCTCTCATATCTAAACAAAGAGGGCCTGGATCAGCCTGTAGCCTTCATCAGTAGGTTACTTCTCAGGGAACAGAGGTGGAGTGCCTTAGAGAGGGAAGCCTTTGCTGTGGTCTGAGCACTGAAGAGGCTCAGACCATACTTGTTTGGCACTCACTTCAGGGTTCAGACAGATCACAGACCCCTCAGATGGTTAATGCAGATGAGGGGTCAGAATCCCAAACTGTTGAGGTGGTTCATCTCCCTACAGGGAATTGACTTTATGGTGGAACACCATCCTGGAACAGACCACGCCAATGCTGATGGTCTCTCCAGGTTTTTCACCTTAGTGAAGAGAACTTCCAAGGAGTTGGATAGCTCTCTCCACTTGCAGCTGGGGGACACAAATGATAGACCTGCCATACTTGGTGTGGTTTTCCCCTGACCTTTTGCCTTCAGACGTCGTGTTTTGGCTTACTGTTTTTGCTGGCTTTAGGACTAGGGGCACTTTACCACTGCTAACCAGTGCTAAAGTGCATGTGCTCTCTGCTTAAAACATGGTAACATTGGCTTATCCACAATTGGCATATTTAATTTACTTACAAGTCCCTTGTAAAGTGCACTACCTGTGCCGGGGGCCTATATATTAAATGCTACTATTGCAGCATGGATTATGCCAACCACTTAAGTAGCCCTTTAAACATATCTCAGGCCTGCCATTGCAAAGCCTGTGAGTGCAGTTTTAAACAGCCATGTTGATCTGGCAATTTAAATTCTTGCCAGGACCAAGTCTTTCTTTTTAATACATGTAAGTCACCCCTAAGGTAGGCCCTGGACAGCCCAAGGGCAGGGTGCAGTGTATTTAAAAATTAGGACTCAATTTATTTTTCACTTCTGCAAAGCCTACCTCTTTCATAGGATAATATTGGGATTACCTTATTACATTTTATAAGTGTAATTTCCAATTGGGAAGAGATTGGACTCCCAAGTTTGGTGTATCTAGAATTACAATTTAAAATCACAACTTATGGTGAAGTTGGATTTTAAATTGCAATTCTGAAAATGCAACTTTTAGAAAGATTGCATTTTCTAACTCTAGCCATCTGGTGCCTGCTGTCTACCTCTGATTGTATTTTTGGGTTGGGAGACAGCTGGGCTTTATGTATTCCTCTAGAGAGCCACACAAAAGGGAGCTTAGGTGTGACTTGATGGGCCATCTATGTCCTGTGGGCCAACCAGGGCAGGAGGGGAGGGAGGATAAATACACAACATCACGTGAACACCTGAATAGGCTGTGTCATGTCCCCACACAAAGGGCTGAATAACCCACTGTAGTGAATCTGGAGCAAGGGCAGGAAGGGAAGGTACTCTGTGCACTTCAAAGGAATCTCTTTGAAGTCTCCCCCACTTCAAAGACCCAATTGGGTATAAGTAAAGCACCTCAGACACCACGACTTCAGTACACTTCTTGACCTATGGATACTCTGCCAGGAAGAATTACTGCTATGCTCCTTAGAGGACTGACACTGTGCTGGACTCCTGCTCTGCTGTGCTGACCTGCTGCTCTCTTGCCTGGGTGAGAAGGGCTGGACCCACATCACATGAACCCAGAACCAGAGTAACTCGAAGAGAATACTGGCTTGCCTACTGATTGATGTCTAGGGGACATAAAAGACTTCCAACTCACATGCTACAGCCCCTTGATTCTGCCATCTGTGAGTCCGCCCTCCCAAGTGGTGCCAACCGAGTCCTGGACCCTTGGAAGTGGGCTTGAAGTGATGCTCCAGCAAAATACACACATTGCCGTTGACACAAGGACTCGGAACCGGCGCATCTCCTCCACTGAGGACGCATCACCACTGTTGTGAGGATCAACTCCAACGCATCGCCAATTGCACGGCACATCGACTCCATTCTCGATGCATCACCGCCGTTGCGCAGCTCAGAACCGACACATCGCCTACCTGCATGGACCAACGATGACACATTACCTCATCTGCACCCCGCATCTTGTCTTCGACGACGGCGCAACCAAGGTACTTTGCAGTGGACCAAGAATGGCCCCTGTATCTGACCCGCGCTCCATCAAGGTCGGCCTGACCTTTTGGATTTGACCCGGTCTAGCGCAACCAGATAGCCCCAGTTGGCGCTTTAGGCTTTTAAGCACTGTATTTCAATTTATTTATTTTTAATCTGTAACTCCAGTTCTACTTTTTAGATTTTTGATCATGTTTTGGTCATTAAATTAAGCTCTATTCTTCTAACCAGGAGTGGTATTTTTGTGTGCGGTGTTTTCACTGTTATATTGTTTGAAGTGTTGCACAAATACTTTTCCTCTTAAGTTAAGCCTGACAGCTCTGTGCCAATATACCAAGGGGTGAGCACAGGTTAATTTATGGTGTGTTTGTAACTCACCCTGGCTATGATTGTGGATCCTGCTTGGACAGGGTGCACACCTTTGTCAACCAGAAACCCAATTTCTAACAAACACATATATAATTTTCAGCGTAGAAGGAATAGCCTTAGGCATTAGCAT
Organism: Calotriton arnoldi; assembly: GCA_963921515.1. NCBI lineage: Eukaryota > Metazoa > Chordata > Amphibia > Caudata > Salamandridae > Calotriton > Calotriton arnoldi. The sequence goes on along the minus strand of CAWUFW010007414.1, from coordinate 614,636 downwards.
TTTGGTCTTGAGGTCATCACCAACTAATCCTAATAGACAATTAATGGTGTCCATGTTTAAACCACAGAAATTATTTTACGTTGACTCTTACCCATAGGGTCATGTCTTTACATCAAAACACGGGGATCACCTTCCTTTCTCTGTGAAAGACCATCACTAAAAGAAAGTGCCTCATCACTGTCCACATCTTCATTTATTTAAGTAGACCAAAAAAGTATTAAGCGGTGTTAGCTTACACTGAAAGAAGTACACATGCCACCGAAGGTGCTAAACTGCAGACAACAAAAATTTCGAACAGCTGTTCTAGACAGATGACCATCTAACAAATGTTACCAAACAAAAGTACATAAGCAGTGAAGTGACCTGAAAACAAGCCAAAGGGGAGTGATTAAAGACACCTAATTTCAACAGAGGCATTTGACAGTAGCAGTGGCAAAAATACTTGAATTTTAATAAATATAACAAAAAAGTCATTAAACACTAAAACATTAATATAGTCACACCTTCTTCAAAAACTGCCAGCTCCATCCTGTCGTTCTTAAAATCCAGTGACAAAAGAAAAAATCCATAAATGGAGGGTTGGAGGAAAAAAGTGCAATAACAAAAGCAGAATGAGAAACTGCATTTTTATTGCACTTTTTCCTTAATTTCCACTTCAGTTCTGAGCTTTTTCCACAGATTTCACCGACTTTTCAGCGCTGGTGTGGAAATGGTATAAAATATGAGGAAAAAGCGTAAGGCTTGAATGCACTTTTTCCTTCTGTATACCCCTTTTTAGGGACTGGCTTGACAGCACAGCTGTCTCCAGACAATTATGTTGCTATCACTAAAGAGGGACTTTTGCTCCACCTACAAGTTAAGAGTCAGGAGTACATGTTTTGATTGGGCAGAAGTTTGTTTCCATAAAAAAAGTGCTTGCCCTCCAAGGTGCTGTCATTTTGTTTATTTATCCAGATGCCTAAGCTTGACCTTTCAGGGTCATAGGCATGGCATTGGAATGCTATTAGAGCATCATACATAATTTATGTTGTTTTTCTCTGGCAGCAGCACAAATGGGAGGAGGGCAGTCATTAGCCTACATGGATTTTTAGGTCTAGTTTGACAGCACAGATGTCACCTGAACTTTTAAGCTACACCAATATTTTTCAACAGTTCTTTGCTTCCACACAAGTAGATATCTATCCCCGTCTTATTTACTTGTAATGCTTCACATTACCATGCAACATTCCTTTAAAGCCAGACCTATTTGTATTGCTGATGCTTGTTTTTTTCCTTACTGCAGCCAAGTATAAACTAAGCTGTATATCAGTCCAATTGTGTTGGCCGCGAAAGGCACTTGAAGCTATTTACTACGTTCAGCAGAAATGTTTTTCTTCCACCTAGTGGAAATTAGGTTTTTACATTTGTTTTCAATTCCTATGGTGCATAGACATTATAGATAAACCTACTATACACAACATGACCAAATGCATACCCTTTCTACCTCAATAGACCGTGTGTATGCTCAGGGGCGTAGGAGACACTAAATTTCTGGGGGGGACAAGGACAACTGTTTGGACTTTCCAGTAACCCAACAGAAATCGACTATTGTCTGAGAACCGTACACTCCGTTAAACGAATACAATCGCATAGTTTTGTAGTGAAACAGTGATAAAGGCAGGCATGTAGTCACTTTAATTGTTATTTACATTCACAAAGTAATTAGACCAAATGTGAAAAAATATGTTTTTGAATCTTACATGTTCATGCACCAAGCAAACAAAGGTGGGACGAAAAAGGAAGAATAAACTGAATGCTCTTTGCGACATTCCTAAACCTCAAAATGCAATTGGACTAATATTGGAGTGTATTGGAGACAGGCTACAAGCACACAGAGCTGTAAGAGCAGAGAAATGTCCACTTTGTAAAAGTGGAATATATAAAATAGTAATATGAAATCCAACCTTACCAGTAAAGAAAATGTATCATTGCCATTCCAAAGATGCAACACATGGCACAGCTACTCCTTTCTAAATAGGAATTACAGCTAAAAAGAGTGTATTGAGGAATTCCCAATCTTAATCTAAGAGAGGAGTAGGCCTCACAGAAGTGAAAAACAAATGTAGGTGTTTTTCACTACAAGGACATGCAAAACTTAAAAGTACATGTCCTTCCTTTTAGTAACATAGCACCCTCGCCCCTATGGGCTACCTAGGGCCTACCTTAGGGGTGAAGTATGTATAATAAAAGAGACGTTTAAGGCTTGGCAAGGGATTTTTAATACCAAGTTTACATGGCAGTAAAACTGCACACACAGGCTCTGCAGTGGCAGGCCTCATACATGTTTAAACGGCTACTTGTGTCGGTGGCACAATCAGTGCTGCAGACCCACTAGCAGCATTTCATTTACAGGCCCTGGGTATATGGTGTACCACTGTAATAAGGCATTTATAAGTAAATTAAATATGCTAGTTGTGTATACACCAATGTTACCATGCTTGGGGGAGAAGCACATGCACTTTAGCACTGGTCAGCTGTGGTAAAGTGCTCTGAGTCCTAAGGCCAACAAAAAGAATAAGCAAAAAGAGGAGGTAAGCATGCAAAAGGTTTGAGGGAAGACCACCCTAAGGCTGGCAGGTCTAATAGTATGATACAGGATTCTGTGTGTCCGAGTATTGAAGTCAGTTGGATCCCTTTTGAATACCCCTGGTTTAGCAGGGCACAAGAACGAGAGCGAAAATAGTTCCTCAAACACTGGAAGTTTATCGCCTGCATTCCTGTGACTGGAGGGTGAAGAAACCCTTAATGCTTCGCAAAGTATACAACACCATTCAGAAACTTTTGTTGTCTAATCTATGAGAAGCGTTATTGCAGATGGATGATATGAGTGTAGAGTGCACTCAAACCGCATTATCTTGCACAAAAATATAAGAAGCTCTAAGAGATAAATTTGCAATAAGAATTAGCCATGTGTGGGATGTTTACAAAAATGGGATGTACAGTATTTTTGTGGAAGAGAGATGCTTACCAATGTAAAAAGGCCTGCTGTGCGAGACACGTTTGAGATGCTCACAGAAGATAGGTATGGTGAGATATGCAGAATGAGGTGTGTGGCAAAGCTCAGACATGAGGTGTTAGTGATGAACACCAGAAACAGTGTTTGTGTGTGAAGCTTACAAATTAATACAGTGGGTGGAAAGTCACAAATGAGTAGTGCATGGAATACACTAAAGCACAAAAACGTTGTTATATGGGAGGCTCACAAAAACTATAAAATGCTCAAAACAAGCAAATACGCCTCGTGCTAGGATTATTCAAGCCAAAATATTGAGCATTTAATTGAAACAATGATTGAAGGCGTTGAGGCCTTGCTCAAGACTATGACGAGCTATTTACAAGTGACATTTGGAGAGTTGCGTATTAACAGTGAAGTAATCTTTGAGGAATAGTTATTGCTGCCATAAAAAAGGTCAGATGGGCAGGATAACTTGGATAGGGGGGGTGATGCTTCAGAAGATGAGCCAGGGGTGTCCAACACCTATGACTCTGCTTCTGAGCATGTCCAGGAGGAGTCTGAAGACCCCTTACTGGAGAACTCTAGTCCCCCAAAGAATAGCTCTAGTGACAGAGGGGTGCCCTTGAGGTAAGACCCCCTTTACTCCTCCTGGGAGGGTACAAAGTGTTCAGGCAAGGTCCAATCAGGGGAGGTCCAGGTCCTCCACAGTTAATTCAACCTCCTCTGCCACTTCAATAGGGACCTCCATCTCTAGCAAAAGGGAGGATTCTTTAGAAAGGGAATACCATCTGATCAAAGTTGAGAGAGCCACGCTCAGAATCAAGAAGGAACAGTTGGCCCTAGATAAGGAAACCCTAGAAGTACAGAGGGATAGGAAGAATTTGGGATTATAATCCCATGGTGGCAGCACTAGTGAACCTAGAGTTAGGGAACACTCCTTTGACACTAGGAACTTGAGCTGGACAGTCCCTCCTTACCAGCAGGGTGATGACATGCATAAGTGGATTACTGCTTTAGAGATGGCCTGTATAGTTCAGAAGGTACCTCAGGGCAGTGGGCAGCTATCCTGTGGCTTTCCTTTGCTAACAAAGGAAGAGACAAACTCTTGACTGTGAAGGAAGAAGTTGCAGACTATTACAAAGTCTTGAAGAGTGCCCTCATAGATGGGTTTGGGTTAACCACTGAGCAATACAGGGTTAAGTTTAGGGACACACTGAAGGCAAACACTCAGGACTGGGTAGATTTTGTAGATAGTGCTATTAAGGCTCTGGAAGGCTGGCTTCATGGAAGTAATGTGCATGATTATGAGGGACTGTACAATTTACTTGCGAGGAAGCACATCTTTAACAACTGTCAAAATCAGCAACTGCAACAGTACATGCTAGACTCGGATCTGAACTCTCCCCAAGAACTGGAAAAGAAGGCAGACAAGTGGGTCCGCACCAGGGTGAAACAAAAGTCTCATGGTGGTGGTGACCAGAAGAAGCAAGATTCTTCTAAGGCCCAAGAGAAAGGTGGGGAGAAATCTAAAGAAAAGAAAGTCTTCTGAAGGTCCTCAAAATTTTCCTCTGGGGGTAGGTCCCATTCCACTTCCTCCTCTAACAAGAAACCTTGGTGCTATTTGTGTAAGGAAAAAGGCCAAGGGGCAAAGGATGCCGATTGCTCTAAGACTAGCACCAATACTGATCCAGCGGTGTACTAACAGCAGATACTCCACTACCATATACTCACCTGGGCCCATATAACTACTTCCACTAAATAGCAAGTAGACCGCTGGAACTTAGTTTATGATTTTCATACTTCAAGATCTAGTTATTTCTTTTCCCTAACTAAACCTTTCACTGATCAATTAGTTCTTTCCTCTGGTCAATGGACCATTAGTTGGGACTAGTTGATGGTGATAATTAACATAACTTATTAAACATTTCTCGATTAAATAAAATAATCACAGACTGGGAAGTTTTAAAATCTTTATCTAAATTAATTAAGCGTGAACCATCTCAAAGTTTCAGTACAAACACCCTCATTCGCAAGAGTGTCAATTCAATCAATTCTCAAATAGCAATAACAATTCAGATCCACACAATAACTATGCTCAGAAAGAAGAGAACAGAGAGAGAAGAACATCTATCAATACAATGAATTTATAATTACCAAGGATGGCGTGAAGACCAACCCCCTGGCCAAAGGGCTGGTAAGGGTCCCCCGGGATAGATCAGGAGACAAAGACTTCAGGACAGGAATCAGGACAGGATACTTCACCTCTCTAAATACCGACGACTACGTCGCACCCCTCTCTGACACTCTCTTCCTCCTCGTGGTTCTTCCGCAATCTTCTTTCTAACCCAATTAAGTTAAATAGATGGTTCTGCATTCGATTTCTTCATCAGCGTCTCATCAGCACCACCCCCAGCACCAACAGCATCCCGAGCTCTGTATCGCCTCTGCTGCTTCTGCTCCCGTGTCACGCTACGTGTCAGCTCTGCTCATCCTCGGCTCCCAATAAGACTAAACTAACTAACTAAAACTACCTCAATTATACCTTTCCATAACCATGTACCACCCATTAATGTTTCAATTTAACAAAATACTAACTCTGATTGGACAGGCGAGGGGGATGATCATCACACCATGCTTACATTTCACTTATTTCATTAAACCATTGTTTTCAAATCCCTCCCCTCGAACTTTATTAAATCATTTCCTTTCCCATACATCTCCAAACTTTATTAATACAAAATGTTGCAATGTCATGAATAAAGCTTCTTCATATGAACTCTTCACCCTCATGTTCCTAGGGCACATCTTCGCTGGCCTTGGACGCGTGACAAGTCCTTACTCATCTTTCGTTATTCTCTCTCTGGTGCGCATGCGTGGGGTCAAGTCAGTCAGCTCAATTCAGACAAGTGTGGAAGGCCCAAATGCGCACTAATAATAAAGTCAAAAGAAGAAATGTTATTCTCATAAATAAATGGTTTCACTGTACACCACCAACCTCTACTCTAACCCACTCCAATTATTACCCTTTCCGCATTTGCGTTAGTATAAAACTTATTTTCTATTTCAGCCAAGCAGGTGCCATGCATGTGAGCTTTCAAGCGGCCATTTTTAATAACTTTGCGCAGGCGCAAGAATTTCCCTCCAAGCATTAGTACATCATACTACGTAGATGTAGTAGACGCATGCGCAGTAAAGATCCCCTGTTAAAGTGCGTTTTAGTCCTTTGTTCATGTTGTTATAATTAGTAAACACATAGGCAAGCTTCACTGTCCCGCGTGTCTTTTTCTAAATGCGAATTATTAATTACAAACACGTTGTTAGTAATTCGTTAATGAGTTAAAACGAAAGGATTGCTTCCGAGCAAGTCTCATTTATGAGTCCTTGCTCCATCAATCCCCTCTCTGATGGCATCTTAAGCCATCACAAAATTACCCATCCCATCCCAGATACCAACTTTAGCACCTCTCAGTTTTCTCTATTTCTCCTCTCAATTTTCCATCAATCAACTCGTTTCCTTCTAAATCCTTCATTTTCTTGTATAATTTGCCTTTATTTTCTTCCAGCTGTATTTCATCATATTTTCTTTTTCATTTCTGTCCCTTTCCTTTTCTTTCAAAATGTATTTTCTCTTTCCTTCCTCCTCTACAACACTTATATGTAATCATTATTATCATCACTACTGTTATTATCATAGCTAATGGTATTATTATTTGACCTAGAAAACTTTTCCCAAAATTAACAAACCATTTCCCTATTGATGTTATACTTTTTGTTAGTCTTCCCCACACACTGTCAACCTCCAGTTGGGTCAAGTCCTTATGCATTCTTGTAATGTTTTCAATATATCCTTTAATTTCTCTGCTCTTGTCCGGAATATAAGTGCAGCAATGTTGAGTTTTCAACATGCCACAGACTCCACCTTCTTTTGCTAATAATATGTCAAGAGCAAGACGGTTCTGTAAAACCATAGACCTGATTGCAACCATTTCTGTGTTAATCATTAAGAATCCTCCTGCAGTGTCTGTAGAAAGACGATCAACTATGGTTGATAACTTACAAATTTTATGTGAATTAAGAATAACTATTGTGCACTAAAGATGTCTCCTACAATTTCAGAAAAACTAGCTCTTCTTCTACGTGTTAGTCCATTAGAATTTCCATTGGTTCCACTGATTTTATCTACATGATAGATTTTTGGAAAAACTATTCCAAAGTAGCAGCTCCCGTACCATCTTGCAGGTAACCTATAATATGCGTTGCTCCCACAAACATAATACACTCCTGGAAATACAGGATCAGTTCCCCCTTTTAGTCCCCACCCTCCTAGAATTAGGAAATTGTGTTCACAATCACTGGAACCAATGTAATTCTTGTTATAATCTGTCTTTAATCTATGGAGGCAGAATTTTCCCCTTTTCACAAAATCCAGGGACATCACAGCATGAGCCTTGCCACTTGCATATATTCCCTCCTTCCCAACCCATGGAGGTACATGGGTTTTCTGTTCAGTTGCTTTCTTTATTAAATCCTGTCTCCTTTCTTCTACTAAATCCAAACAATCTTTTTCTTCTTTTCTTAATGTACATGTTAGATTATTTTTATGTGCCTGAATAAATCTTTTGAACTCATTGTTAAGAAAAATTCACCCATAAACTGTGCATTTTTACTACTAGCAACTGGATTCATATTCTTTCTAATAGGTAATTCTGAAAATACTACATCTATGTCTGAATAAAAATATTGAAGTCTCCCTGTAGCATAAAATAAACTTGATAAAATACTACATGACACACCATACGTCAAAGGTATATGGTGATACGTCATCACTTCTGATACTGATGAGGGTAACTTCATACACACGTAGCAATTATTAATCTCCATAGTACTAACATATTAAAATAACAATTTAATAAACACATTAGAGGACGTATTATAGTCTGATTCATTATCATAGTTTGCCTCATCTTCTACCCCTATTTCTATTTCAGTTTCTTTTATTCTATCCACCTTAACATTGTATCTGTATTATTATTGTCACTTGTTTTCATTAACAAAGGTACTCCTACTGTTAGGAATAACCATACTAATGCTACTAATAAAATACTACAAAAACAAAATCTAAAACACTTTCTTTTTAATCCACGTTTTGGTTTATCGGTAACTTCAATTTCTGCCATTTTATTCCTGAGAAAATTTATTTTCTCTTATCTTTTCTTTGTCAGTTTGGCTTTCCTTTTCGTTTTTTTTAAGGAGGCCTCAATTTGCTTTCATCAATCTGAACAATATGAATTTCTTCTGTTTCATCAGTCAGATCTAGGGATTCAAATTCTTCGAGTATGACATAAGTCCATTCAGGAGCCTTGTATCTCCTGTTTAGACTTCTCAATCTTGGACTTCTTCGAGTTATTTTTGCCAAGGTTTGTTTAGATTGTGTTTGACTTGTGACTTCATTTACTTGTTCGGGTCTCTTTTCAGATTTTCTCAAGTGATATTTTAGTTTCTTTACTCCAGTTGGCCAATTGTCTCCCTTTCTGATTCTTTTGATTTGCACTGCGTTTTTACCTTCTTTATCTCCTTGTAAAGTTCTTTTAATTTCATTTATTCTAGGCACAATCTGTTCTGATTCTCTGTTTTCTGTGCTTGTACCTTCTTTTGCTTCCACCTGCTCAGGTCTTACCGTATTTTGTTCTTCTTCTTCCTGAGCTTGTTCTTCTAATTCTATCTGACCCTGTTCAGGTCTTACTTCAAACTTTTCTTCTTCTGCCTGAACTTCTTCTTCTAACTCTATCTGATCCTGTTCAGGTCTTAATTCAAACTTTTCTTCTTCCGCCTGAACGTGTTCTTCTATTTTTCCCTCCTCAGGTTCATGAAAGTCTTTTTTATTTTCCACCTGAGTGTGTTCTTCTTCCCCTGTCTCTTCCTGACTACTTTCCTGTCTTTTCAGTTCTGTTCTTCTTCTTGTTTCAATAACATCATCAATTACTTCAATCACTGGTATCCACTCTTCCTGACTTGTACTTGGCTGTTCGTCATATGGTTGTCTTTCAGAATCTATTACTCTAGATTCTTCAATCTCACAGTTTACAACTCCTGACGCTTCAGCCTGTTCAGGCAGTGGTTGCTCTTGTTGTTCTGATGGGCTCGGAACTCTTCTAGTATGGCTGGCATGAATCCAATTGGGCAAACCTGCACACTTCCCTACTGTGGTAGTGACTAGTATGACTTGCCGTGGTTTGTCCGACCTTGGTGCTAGGCACGTCTTTCTTGCGTGTTTCTTCACTAGCACCCAATCTCCAGGATTCAAATCATGCGCTTGGTCTGGCTGTCTTTCAACTGCGTCTTCTCCAACCTGGTGAGAGACAGAACGCATCATTTCAGCCAATCCTTTGCAATAGTCCAATACCAGATCATCAGTTATACTCATTAGTTTATTTCCAGGAATAAATGCCTGTCTCATGGCTCTTCCCATGAGAACCTCGTGTGGGCTCATTCCTGTTTTTCTGTCTGGAATACTTCTGAGACCCATCAATACAAGAGGTAATGCATCTGGCCATTTCAGCTTTGTGGATGCACACACCTTCCCCAATCTTGACTTGATTGTGCCATTCATTTGCTCAACAATTCCAGAAGCCTCTGGGTGATAAGCACAGTGCAGTTTTTGTTCAATGTTAAATGCAGCACAGATTAATCAAATTATTTCATTATTAAAATGAGGGCCTCTATCTGATTCCAAAGTGACCGGAAAACCAAATCGTGGAACTAACTCCCTCAACAACAATTTTGCAACTGTAAGACTGTCATTTCTTCGAGTGGGATAGGCTTCCACCCATCTTGCGAAATGGCATACTATGACAAGTATATATTTCAGTCCATTGCATGGGGGCAATTCAATAAAATCCAACTGTAATCTAGTGAAGGGTCCTTCTGCCTTTCCAATCTTTCCCCAGCTTACCACTGTCTTTCTACCTGGATTTTGCTGCTGACAGGTTAAGCATCTTTGGCAAAGGCTTTCTGCGACTACCCTGAACTTCGAATTGTACCAACTCTGTCTGAATAGCCTGATCATTGAGTCTCTCCCTATGTGTGTTGCTCCATGATACACTCTTGCCATTTTTGAAAGCAAACAATCTGGCATGACTGGTCTTCCATCTAAATACACCCATACCTCATCATGTGGTCTCTTTGTACAAGCTGCCTTTATCCAAATTTCCTTTTCCTCAACTTCTTCCTGTAATTGCCTAATCTCGTCCCATGTTTCTGGTACTGAGAAAAACATAAGTTGGCATCTGGTTTCACCCGTTTCAATTTTTCTGTTTATGGCCACTGTATTTTTGGCACAGTATTTGGCCACTTGATCAGCATAATTATTGCCAGCAGTCACATAGTCATTTCCTCACTGATGTGCAGCGCATTTTACAACTGCTATCTCTTTTGGCAATTGTAATGCTTCCAACAAATCCTTCACATTTTTGCTGTTTCTGATAGGAGATCCTGAAGAAGTCAGAAATCCCCTCTGCATCCAGAGCTGGCCGAAGTCGTGCACAACCCCGAACCCATATTGACTGTCTGTAAATATGGTTACTCTCCAATTTTTCCCCTTTTTGCATGCCATTGTTAAGGCAACCAATTCAGCTACTTGTGCAGACTTGACCCCAGGTAAACAGGATGCTTCAATTACACCAGATATTTTACAAACAGCTCTATGCAGCACTTAATCCTCCTTCTTGTGTTCTGAGGCAGGAACCGTCTACAAATAACTCATGGTCAGCCTCTTTCAAAGGTGTCTCTTTTATATCAGGCCGGGGCTTCGTGCATAACTCAGTCACGTCCAAACAATCATGATCACTCTCATCTCTCACTTCTTCATCGCAGGGGTCTCGGAGTAGGGTAGCTGGGTTCATAATCGTACACCTTATCACAGTCACGTTCTCAGCTCCCAAAATCACTCTTTCATACTTAGTCAATCGACTAGGGGTGAGATGCTGTGTTCTTGTTCTTATCAAAAGAATCTCAACTGAGTGTGGAACAAAAACCTTTACCGGATGTCCCATCACTATCGACTCACTTTGCTCCAGACTCATACAAGTAGCAGCTACTGCTTTTAAGTAGCCAGGCAATGCTGAAGCCACTGGGTCCAATGTAGCTGAAAAATATGCCGTCGACTCAATCCATGTCTCTGTGTTAAGACTGAAAGTGCACAATTTTCTCTCTCACAGCAAAATAATGCAAAGTCTTTTGAATAATCAGGCATGCCCAAGGCAGGAGCTTCACACAAACAGTTTCTTAATTTCACATATGCCTCTATGCAGTCATCATTCCAATTAATCAGATCTTTTGCTCTTTTCCGGATCATCTGTATTAATGGTTTTGCTAACATCGAAAAACCATGAATCCATTGCCTACAGTATCCAACCACTCCTAGAAACATTCTCATTTCTCTCTGAGTCTGTGGCAATTGCATTTCTTTGATTATTTTTATTCTTTCCGGTGTCACTTTTCTAACTCCTCTTTCTATTTTATGCCCTAAATATCTAACTTCTCTTTGACAAAATTGTAATTTTTCTGGAGACACCTTGTGTCCTCCTTCAGCCAAATGGTTCAGCAATGCAATTGTGTCTGTGACACAATCTTCTCGTGTTTTTGATGCCACCAGTAGGTCATCAATGTACTGGACCAAAACAAATTTTCCAGGCATAATCAATGACTCTAGCCACTTTTTCAAAATCTGATTAAAAATTGAAGGACTCTCTGTGTACCCTTGAGGAACTCGACACCATGCGTAAATATGATCCTCAAACTTAAACGTAAAACGATACTGGCTGTCTGGGTGCAAAGGAATAGAAAAGAATGCTTGGCATAAATCAATTACTGTAAACCAACCTGCATTCCAAGGTATCTGATAAAGGATCACTGCTGGATTTGGCACTATTGGACAACATGGCACTACAATTTTATTTATTTTCCGTAAATCCTGCACTATTCTGTACTTTCCGCTAGGCTTTTTCAGTCCCATTAGGGACCACCCATCACTTCTTTTAAAATACCTTGTTTAACCATTCGTTCAATTTCTGGAATAATTCCTGCTTTTACTTCTGGACTCATCTTGTACTGTCGGGTATTTGGATACACTGCACCTTCTTTCACTGTCACTTTAACTGGGTCTATATTTGTCATTAGCCCAATGTCTTTTCCTGTAAAATCCCACACTTCTGGATTAACTGTGGTTCTCAACTCTTCTGGTAATTCATTCTCAGTCATTAGTGAAAACATTTCATCTACTTCTGTTCCCTGTTTGGCTAACATCATCTTGTATACAACGTCTTCATCAGGGATTTGGAAAGCGACACCATCCGGTGTACAATAGATCGTGCAATTCATCTTGCACAAAAGATCTCTTCCCAACAGATTTACAGGACTGGAATCGCAAACTACGAACCGATGCATTTCTTTAAAATTTCCAATGTGGACCTCCATTGGTTTGGTGATTGGGGTTCTAATCTGTTGGTTTGACACGCCTACAACTTGGATTGATTCTCCCGAGAGGGGTAGGTTTGGGATGTCTGCTGTTCTCACAGTAGACCTGGTAGTACCAGTATCCAATAGGAAAGTAATGTCTTTACCTTCTACTTTCCCATCAACAAATGGACCTGACTGATCTACCGGCAAGGATGCGCCAAGCACGCACTCCTCTTCCTCCCCCCTCAGTCACCGTCATTGTGCAACATCTGAATTTTCCTCATCATTCTGTAAAAATATTGTGTAATTGTTCTATTATTCTTACCACTTTCTCCTTGAAATCCGGTGTTCGCACTGAAACTTTGATGATTCACAAAATTTGGCATAGGAGCTGGTGGCACCTGATATTGTGGAGTAACTACCTGCTGCTGCTGATTCATAAGTACTTCATTCTGCATCTGTGGGATTACATTTTGATTTGGCCCATTATTGCTCTTATTATTCTGAGTACTCTTACACTCGTTCTTCCAATGTCCAAGCTTTCCGCACGCATGACAAGGAAACTTCTTTTTCGCTTCTTCTCTGTCCATTCGTCCCCTATATTTATTACCATTCGCTCCTTGATTATTCTGACTCTGTTCTTTCACTTGGTTATTATTTTGGTCATTTGTTTTCTCTTCTTGCTGTTCTGCCAATTTAACTTGTGCCCACATCATTTTCTCTTTTAGCTTCCTACGCCTGGCCTCAATGTCATCTCCGCAATATTTCGCATACTTTAAAATCTCATCCACTGTCTTGCTTTGCCAACACAACATGTGCTGCTGTATCATCTGACTAATCTCTGGTTTCAAACCATATACAAACCGGTACACAAAATGTCCCATATCCTTGTCACCGATATTCTCAAAACCACTATACTGCTTAAACACCTGTAATAACCTCTCATAATATGCATGTACAGATTCATTTGGTTCTTGTGTTGTTCTATCTATTTTTACCCAATCTGTTTCTTTAGGAGGAATTTTCCCATTCAAATACGTAATCACTTGGTGATACTTTTTCATCACCTCCTCCGAGGGTGCTCCTGTCTTTGAATCTCTAGCATACTCCTCATTAGGCCAATCAATTGTAATTTTGCATTCTGTCCATAAATCAGCAGGTACCACTATATCAAATAGACCATCCAAATCCTTCAATAAAACTTTTGAAACCTTCACAAATCTCTCTACCTGTTTGTACCATTCAACTGGTTTTTCTCTCAGCTTCGGAAAATCATTTGTAAATGACAAAATATCTTGTCTACTCCAAGGAACATGAACATATCCACCTCCAGGAACCTCTCTCATTGGACACAATTTTTCCACTTTGCTTGATTCTCTTACTGGAAATACAGCTGCTGCTTCTCTCGCTTGTACTTCCTCTTTCTTTCTTATCCATCTAATTCTCCATTTATCAATGTCTCCCCATTTTCGCAAAATGTTCATTAATTCCTTTATCTGTAGTCTCTTTCCAGAAGCATTTACGCTTTCTAAATCTTTATCAGTAAAGTCCACTCGCTATGGTTTCTGTAACAACTTTGATTTCCCTATGTCAATTCCAATCTCTGAAGCAACTTCAATCAATCTCTCATGAAATATTCTTGCTCTCCTGGTTATACTCTTACATAAAAATAATAATTCCTCATCATTATAAGCGTTCAATCTTTCTGTGCCCACACATCCTGTCATCATCTCTTCCAATTCCACTTTCAATCTGCTGATGTCTAAAATCCTTGGTGTTGGGTTCTGATTATCTCTTTCCTGTGCCCATCTTTCTATTTCTTCAGAGGTGACTACTGTTGCGCCTCCAGTTCCAGCATGAACCAAAGGTCTTCTTTCTCTCAAATTCATGGGCGTAACTCTCTTTGGAGTTTCCGTCAAAGGTTCCACATTAGGGAGATCCATTAATGAAATAATTGACTCACTTTCGCTAACCTGATCATCTGTAATTATTATTTCTTTTCTAGGACTATTTAATGGAATTGTCACAGGTTGTGGTTTCTGGAGAATCTTATTATCTCCATACAATGGGATTACCGGACCAATGGTCACTAGTACTGTCAAGTCTTCAGTATTCAAATTTAATTGACTTATCTTTTGAACTAGTTCTTCTCTAGTTTTATTCAAAGCATCTCTTTCATTATCCT